>JAYWMT010000205.1:0-246275 GCA_039090855.1 Macrothele yani | reverse complement strand
AACACTTCAACATGTTCTCCAAAGCAAATTTCATAGGTAAATAAATATATATCACGCTGTTCATAGACAGTGGTATAATGAATATCAGATTTTTGTTTCGTGGCACCACAAAATATACCATCTACGACATCTTCTCCATCAGTACGTATTCTATGAGCATTACGTTCTTTAACACTATAGACTTTTAGTTTTAATGTCTTGATTTGCTGTAGAGCCCTTTCCATGTCTTTTGGGTTATCCAACAGATCCATATTCAAAAGTTTAAACTGTTTATATTCTCCATCAGTTTCAAATCCGGAAAATGTTATTCTTTGACCATACAATGAAGTTGTTTTTCCCCGCAGTAAAAAGTGACAATCACGGGATAGTTAAAAGTCAATTTCAACATAAAATCAATGCCGTATTTATCAATTGGCGTATCCACAGGTACAACAATACGTTTATCAATAAGTTCGTAAGGTTGAGTAATCCATTTTCCGTCTCGGCTGGTTCTAAAGAGTAACTGAAGAGATTCCAAGGCAATCATGATAATATTAGAGTATAATAATAATTTAATACCAAAGAAAAGATTATCTGTGATTATTATTATTTTCAATCAAATATTTATTTCTTCTAAAAAAAAAAAAAAAAAAAAAAAAAAAAAAAAATTTTTTTTTTTAGAAGAAATAAATTTGTAGGAAAAAGTTTTTAGAATAATAATTTTACAATAGGTATTTTTAATTTAAATATTATAAATTATATATTATGTATTATACTTACCCACCCGCGTCCACCCTTGAAATGATACATGTAATTAGTAGAATTTTTTTCTAATAATATACTGGTTATTAAAATTTATATTTAGAATAATAATTAGGAATTTTTTATTTAAATATTATTAATCATATACAATATATTATACTTACCCACCCGCGTCCACCCTTGAAATGATACATGTAATTAGTAGAATTTTTTTTAAATAATATACTGGTTATTAAAATTTATATTTAGAATAATAATTTTACAATAGGTATTTTTTTATTTAAATATTATAAATTATTATGCACTGATATGTTTATAAATTATTTATTTTATGTAATTTTACAATGTGCGGGACTGACAATAAATAGATCTATTGTCAGTCCCGTAAATTATTTATTTTATGTAATTTTACTTTTATTTTTATAATGTATCCATGATTACCCTCAACTCGAAGTAAATATACCGCTTGGTATATCTTGTGGTGAGATAAGACATGTAAATAAAAATACTTATTGTAAATTATTATTTTAGAAACTTTCTAAAAAAAAAAAAAAAAAAAAAAAATTTTTTTTTTTTTTTTTTTTTTTTTTTTTAGAAGAAATAAATTTGTAGGAAAAGTTATTTGAATAATAATTTTAATAATTTTACAATGGGTATTTTTTATTTAAATATTATAAATTATATATTATATATTATACTTACCCACCCGCGTCCACCCTTGAAATGATACATGTAATTAGTAGAATTTTTTTAAATAATATACTGGTTATTAAAATTTATATTTAGAATAATAATATTTTTACAATAGGTATTTTTTTATTTAAATATTATAAATTATATATTATATATTATACTTACCCACCCGCGTCCACCCTTGAAATGATACATGTAATTAGTAGAATTTTTTTTAAATAATATACTGGTTATTAAAATTTATATTTAGAATAATAATATTTTTACAATAGGTATTTTTTATTTAAATATTATAAATTATATACTATGTATTATACTTACCCACCCGCGTCCACCCTTGAAATGATACATGTAATTAGTAGAATTTTTTTAAATAATATACTGGTTAATAAAATTTATATTTAGAATAATAATATTTTTACAATAGGTATTTTTTATTTAAATATTATATATTATTATGCACTGATATGTTTATAAATTATTTTTTTATGTAATTTTATAATGTGCGGGACTGACAATATATAGATCTATTGTCAGTCCCGTAAATTATTTTATTTTATGTAATTTTATAATGTGCGGGACTGACAATATATAGATCTATTGTCAGTCCCGTAAATTATTTTATTTTATGTAATTTTATAATGTGCGGGACTGACAATATATAGATCTATTGTCAGTCCCGTAAATTATTTTATTTTATGTAATTTTATAATGTGCGGGACTGACAATATATAGATCTATTGTCAGTCCCGTAAATTATTTTATTTTATGTAATTTTATAATGTGCGGGACTGACAATATATAGATCTATTGTCAGTCCCGTAAATTATTTTATTTTATGTAATTTTATAATGTGCGGGACTGACAATATATAGATCTATTGTCAGTCCCGTAAATTATTTTATTTTATGTAATTTTATAATGTGCGGGACTGACAATATATAGATCTATTGTCAGTCCCGTAAATTATTTTATTTTATGTAATTTTATAATGTGCGGGACTGACAATATATAGATCTATTGTCAGTCCCGTAAATATTTTATTTTATGTAATTTTATAATGTATCCATGATTACCCTGAACTCGAAGTAAATATACCGGTTGATATATTCTGTGGCAAGATAAGGGAAAATAATTTTACCATAGATATTCAGTTATTCTTACATTACAAAATCCATTGTAGCCAATATCTTGTCTGGTTTCCCCATTATAGGATTTTATGATTTGAGTGACAATTTTGTTTAAAGGGAATATCTTCATTAATTTTCATTAATAAAAACCTGTCGTCATGTTCCTCACATTTGATTTATTTCGAGATGAACTGCTTTTTGATTGAGACTGAGGAAATCATTACTTTACATATAAAATTAAAACTTTTGTTAATTAAGAATATTTACAAAAAGTCTACATACTAGGGTTCAACTTGAAGTACATATATTGGTGGAATAGATTTGACATAAAAAGTTTTCTTCAGATATATTTTAATTCAAATAATTTGATGGAACCAATGGTATAGAATATATTTAAAAAAAAATGGGGAAGTAAACCCAAAGGTTTACTTCCCCATTTTACGTTTATTGTTTTATCAAACATTACAAATATCAAAATATTATATAAAGAACAATAGATTTGACATACAAAGTTCCTTTTAAAGAGACATTATTTGTCCTTTCATTTTCGTAATATAGTTCATTGCCTTGTTGTAGTCGTTACGTACGTGTTGTTCCAACACCTTCTCTTTTCTTTCTCCTTAAGCAAACACACTTTTCTTCTTGGCATTCTTTGTACATCTCGTGAGTTCTTTTTATTGCGGAAAGACCACAAAGTTTTTTGGGCATCGTGATACTTGGAAATGAGTTTATCAGCTACACTAAATTCTCTGGGAATTTCTTTCATTTGAACGGGAAGAGACAGGAAAAAAAGTTTCTTTCTTTCCAGGGTATCCTCCATTGCTGTCAAGATGGATAACTTGACCCTTTTCTGTTCTTCATTACTCAACACGGGATGAAGCTTTAAGATTGCAGCGTCCACATAACGAATTGCTTCCCTGTAAGCATTCCACATTTCCGCATTCAATCTATAATTTTGCCTTTCAACAGAATCCATACTAGATTTGTTTTGTCGCAAGTGTCTCCTATTGACTCTCTCAAAATCCAAACTTGATTTCTTGGCATTTAGAAATTTACGAGCCAAGTTTATTGCTGTTGTCACTTTTGCCGAATTTAATTCTGCCGGCATAATATCAAGTTCCGGCGTAAGATGAAGTTTATGACTATGATGATGCGTCACCCATCTTTTCACCGTTTCAAGAACTTCAGTCTGGGTTTCCATGATTGAGAATGACTGAGTTTTGTCTGCTTTGCCTTTTTATAGTGTGTAGCGATCGATGCCAGCGCCCTCTTGATCGATGCTAGCGCCCTCTATTTTCCCTACTCTTACAAATAACGTCATTTCTGTCCTGATTTGATGAAACCAATGGTAAAATGTGTGTTTAAAAAAAAATGGGAAAGTAAACCTTTATAAGGTTTACTTTCCCATTTTTTTACGTTTATTGTTTCAACAAACATTTTACATACAAAAAAATGCTTACAAAGAGTACAATACCATATATATATATGTTGGTATACATAATAATAATAATAATAATAATAATATATTTAAAGTCCTTTTTTTTGTTTGTTCACATTTGTTTCACAACATAATCTCTTGCTTCATAATAGGCATTCCAAGTCTGCTCCTCCAATGCGTTCTGTCTCTTTTCTTCCCTTAACAAGCACACTTTTCTTTTCGGCATTCCTTGCCTCTTGGCATTTTTTCTGTTGATGAAACACCATAAAGCTTGCCGTGAATTATAATACTTTTCCATTCTTTTGTGAGCAGCTTTAATACTTGTTGGAGTTTTTTCATTTGCAGAGGCAGAGAAAGGTAAAACACTTTATTCTTTGTCAGGGCGTCCTCCATCATGTTGAAAATGTTCTTCTTTACTTCTTTTACTTCCTCATCACTCAATGTGGGATGTAATGCTAAAATTTTAGCATTCACGTGACCAAGAACTCTCTTGTATGCATGCCACATTTCATCATCCAATTTTTGTCGCTTGTGTTCATCGGCTTCAACGTTGATACTTCTTTTGTATCTGCCACACATGGATCTCCTTATATTCTGATATTTATTTCGCCTGAGAAATTCAATCTTGGCAAATTTACTGTTGAAGAATTTGCGTGCCAATTTTACGGCTTCTGCCACTTCAGTTGATGAATCGGCCAATTCCGCCGGCAGAATAGGAACTGCATTGGGTTGTATTATCCATCTTTTTACAATTTCAAATGCAGCAGCAATTTCCATGATGGTTTAAACAAGAGCTTTTTTTTAGTCAGACAAGACAGTCAAGATGAGATATAACTGAGACTTGCTTCTCCTTTTTATAGTATGCATTAAACTGTTGAGAGCGCCCTCTATCTGCTGATAATATCACGTGATAATATCATGTGAGCGCCCTGCTGATAATAGCATGTGAGCGCCCTGCTGATAATAGCATGTGATTGCCCTGCTGATAACATCATGTGATTGCCCTGCTGATAACATCATGTGATTACCCTGCTGATAACATCATGTGATTACCCTGCTGATAATATCTTGTGATTGCCCTGCTGATAATATCATGTGATTGAATTCTTTTATTTCCACAACATATTTTTAGCAACAAAATTTTTTCTCTCTTGAAACTGTACTCTTGCTGTTTCAATTGCATCAACACACATTAATGAACTTTCTGTTGATACAGTATCTATTTAAATTATCTTTTCAAATTAACAAAAAGAAATCTTGTTTAAATTGTTTCAACACGGAAAAAAACTTTTAAATTATCAAAAGAAAGAATTATACAAAATAAAAGATGCTTACATTGATGGTTGAATTATAAAAGTTAAAAGCGGATCATCTCCAGTCTTGTCAAATGAAACTTCCACAGAATATAATCCTTCTGATGTGTTGGTATCCATCGTAGAGATATCTAGAAGATGCATCAATGATTGTTTAATGGCTATCCATGGAATGGAAATTTTTAATGGAGGAATTTGAGATGTTCCATCATTTGAAGTTTCACCGTAGGCATTATTTGAAGTTTCACCGTAGGCATTATTTGAAGTTTCACCGTAGGCATTATTTGAAGTTTCACCGTAGGCATTATTTGAAGTTTCACCGTAGGCATTATTTGAAGTTTCACCGTAGGCATTATTTGAAGTTTCACCGTAGGCATTATTTGAAGTTTCACCGTAGGCATTATTTGAAGTTTCACCGTAGGCATTATTTGAAGTTTCACCGTAGGCATTATTTGAAGTTTCACCGTAGGCATCATTTGAAGTTTCACCGTAGGCATCATTTGAAGTTTCACCGTAGGCATCATTTGAAGTATCCTCATGCTTTACATGCAATTTAGGAGGGAAGTGGAATGCGTGAATACAGGCATTTTACTTTACGGGAAATGTTTTTTCTCCTCTTCATTCTTCGTTTGATCAACTTTATGGGGATATACTTTTTATCATATTCGTATGTCCCTGGGGGTGTTGGGAGATCATACTCCATATTTGCATAATTCTTACGAGAAATTGGTCGAAGTTCATACATGGCAAAAAAGAATGGTGAAAATGAGTGCTTGCTCTTTTTATACTGTCCGGAAAGGATATTCTCTTATGTCATTTCCTGTGGATGTAGTCCTTCCCCTCTCTAATTATCAGTTTGTCTGTTTAAAATTATAATACATACAAGAAGGTTGATAAGAATAGGTACTTATTCCAAATGTATAAATAAATATATTTTAGAAGAAGTCTTTTGGTAAATAAATTTTCTTCTAAAAAAAAAAAAAAAAAAAAAAAAAAAAAAATTTTTTTTTTTTTTTTTTTTTTAGAAGAAATAAATTTGTAGGAAAAGTTTTTAGAATAATAATTTTACAATAGGTATTTTTTATTTAAATATTATAAATTATATATTATGTATTATACTTACCCACCCGCGTCCACCCTTGAAATGATACATGTAATTAGTAGAATTTTTTAAATAAAATACTGGTTATTAAAATTTATATTTAGAATAATAATTTTACAATAGGTATTTTTTATTTAAATATTATAAATTATATATTATGTATTATACTTACCCACCCGCGTCCACCCTTGAAATGATACATGTAATTAGTAGAATTTTTTTAAATAAAATACTGGTTATTAAAATTTATATTTAGAATAATAATTTGGTATTTTTTATTTAAATATTATAAATTATATATTATGTATTATACTTACCCACCCGCGTCCACCCTTGAAATGATACATGTAATTAGTAGAATTTTTTTTAAATAAAATACTGGTTATTAAAATTTATATTTAGAATAATAATTTTACAATAGGTATTTTTTATTTAAATATTATAAATTATTATGCACTGATATGTTTATAAATTATTTATTTTATGTAATTTTATAATGTGCGGGACTGACAATAAATAGATCTATTGTCAGTCCCGTAAATTATTTTATTTTATGTAATTTTATAATGTGCGGGACTGACAATATATAGATCTATTGTCAGTCCCGTAAATTATTTTATTTTATGTAATTTTACAATGTGCGGGACTGACAATAAATAGATCTATTGTCAGTCCCGTAAATTATTTTATTTTATGTAATTTTACAATGTGCGGGACTGACAATAAATAGATCTATTGTCAGTCCCGTAAATTATTTATTTATGTAATTTTACAATGTGCGGGACTGACAATAAATAGATCTATTGTCAGTCCCGTAAATTATTTATTTTATGTAATTTTACTTTTATTTTTATAATGTATCCATGATTACCCTCAACTCGAAGTAAATATACCGCTTGGTATATCTTGTGGTGAGATAAGACATGTAAATAAAAATACTTATTGTAAATTATTATTTTAGAAACTTTCTAAAAAAAAAAAAAAAAAAAAAAATTTTTTTTTTTTTTTTTTTTAGAGAGAAAATATTTATGAGAGAATAATATCTTATGGTCTTCAATATCTGTATTTATTTTTTAATAGATAATAATTTATTATTTAATAACAGTTTTGTACAAAAGGTATAGTATAACAAGAATGTAGCATTACAAAAGGTAGAGTATTTATTTTTTAATAGATAATAATTTATTATTTAATAACAGTTTTGTACAAAAGGTATAGTATAACAAGAATGTAGCATTACAAAGGTAGAGTATTTATTTTTTAATAGATAATAATTTATTATTTAATAACAGTTTTGTACAAAAGGTATAGTATAACAAGAATGTAGCATTACAAAGGTAGAGTATTTATTTTTTAATAGATAATAATTTATTATTTAATAACAGTTTTGTACAAAAGGTATAGTATAACAAGAATGTAGCATTACAAAGGTAGAGTATTTATTTTTTAATAGATAATAATTTATTATTTAATAACAGTTTTGTACAAAAGGTATAGTATAACAAGAATGTAGCATTACAAAGGTAGAGTATTTATTTTTTAATAGATAATAATTTATTATTTAATAACAGTTTTGTACAAAAGGTATAGTATAACAAGAATGTAGCATTACAAAGGTAGAGTATTTATTTTTTAATAGATAATAAATTTTTTTCACGAAACGTTCATTCAGGGGTGTTAAATTGTTTTACCTCTTCTCCCATCATGTCCAATTTATTCGCCACGTTGTTGAGTACATCAGGTTTATTTAATTCATCTTCTAAACTTATCAAATCTTGTAGCATTTCGTTCAATTCATAATTATCCAAATCCTTCACCATGTTGTCGAAATCAAAACTATCTTCCATTAGGTCCTTCATCATGTTGCCCATCAGGTTGTCATCCTCCATTAGGTAGTCCGTTTCCTTCATCGTGTTGCCCATCAGGTTGTCATCCTTCATCGTGTTGCCCATCATGTTGCCATCCTCCATTACGTTGTCATCCTTTATCATGTTGCCCATCAGGTTGTCATCCTCATTTTTACACTCATCTCGTTGCATCTCAGGAACGTATTTATTTATTATGTCCAAAACATATAATAATTCATCTTCCTGGAGATATTCTATTATCTTGTCGTCCTCCAGTATTACACTTGGATCCTTTTGCGCCATCTTTACTTTTGTCTAGAGTTTGGCTACTAAAGTGACAACAAGAAAATGCTGGAGTCAGCGCGCTTCTTTTTATATCTGATATTCATGTCACGTGACTTCCTATCCTGTGCATCCTGTCACGTGACTTCCTATCCTGTGCATCCTGTCACGTGACTTCCTGTGCATCCTGTCACGTGACTTCCTATCATGTGCATCCTGTCACGTGACTTTCTATCATGTGACGTCATCTTTATAGAGTTATAAAAGCGCAAAACATTCATTTTTAATATTCATAACTGCGTTCACCATGTATAACCTGAGATCACGTAAAAGGGATTCTGAGGAAGTTGATAAGAACGTGAAAAGACATTGTAGAACAGCAGTCAAATGTTCGAGGATCCACCCAATGCCGCAAACATTTGAAAATGCTTTCACGGAACCGGATATACTTGATGAGGCACCTGATTTGTTGCCATCTGATTTATTGCCATCACCTGATTTGTTGCCTGCCTCACCTGATTTGTTGCCTGCCTCACCTGAACATTCACCTTCCTCACCTGAACATTCACCTTCCTCATTTGATTCATGGTTTTCACCTGCCTCACCTGATTTGTTGCCTGCCTCACCTGAACATTCACCTTCCTCATTTGATTCATGGTTTTCACCTGCCTCACCTGATTTGTTGCCTGCCTCACCTGAACATTCACCTGCCTCACCAGATTTGATTGCCATCTTATTCACCTGCCTCACCTGATTTGTTGCCTGCCTCACCTGAACATTCACCTTCCTCATTTGATTCATGGTTTTCACCTGCCTCACCTGATTTGTTGCCATCTTATTCACCTGCCTCACCAGATTTGTTGCCATCTTATTCACCTGCCTCACCACCATTTTCACCATCATATTCACCTGCCTCACCAGATTTGTTGCCATCTTATTCACCTGCCTCACCACCATTTTCACCATCATATTCACCTGCCTCACCTGATTTGTTACCATCACCTGCCTCACCACCATTTTCACCATCATATTCACCTGAGCTGGAATCACCATTTTCACCGTCATATTCACCTGCCTCACCTGATTTGTTACCATCACCTGCCTCACCTGATTTGTTACCATCACCTGCCTCACCTGATTTGTTGCCATCACCTGCTTCACCTGATTTGTTGCCATCACCTGCCTCACCTGGACCACCTATTCAACATTCTCTGAGAATTCCACCACTTTTAGTAAAAATACCGAGGATTGCAGCAGCAGAGACATCTATCACACCTCTATTAGAAACTTCATCAGTTAACGGACACTATACAATAGACATTTCATTTGACCATTCTTCATTTCAGTTAAAAATTCAACCGTCATTGTAAAATCATTCTGTTGTTATTCTGTAAACATTTTTAAAATAAAATAAAAAAATGGGGTAAACCTGAAAAATATTAAAAAAAAAAAAATTCTTTAAAATATTAAATTAAAATCCCCTTTTTTATCCATTAATTATCATGTTTAATTAATAAATATATTTTATTATTAATATTCTTGGAATAATTGATGTGGGGGAATCATTGTCACAACTTCTCAAAACCGAGCAAAAAAAAAATAATGTCATCTTTTAACTCTTTGATATTAATTTTCTTAGTGCTTTAAAGGATAAGTCTTTACTTGACAGGGTGAACCAATGGTTAGCAAGACTTTAAAAAAAATGGGGGAAGAGAAATACGGGATTCTCTTCCCCCATTTTTTCTGTCTTTATTGCTATTTTACAAAAATATATTTACAAAGTATTTACAAAAAAATATATTTACAAGCACGAAAGAAAAATAGTCTTTACATGTACATAATACAATCATTATTTATGTTTCTTAGGCATGGAATTAATTCATTTCTCACCGACACCACGCCAAGATATCTGTTGTGCATTGGGACTGGATTTTCATAGGTCACTGAGTATTCAGCCATTAAAAATGTCCCATCTAATAATCCTTGGATGGCTTCTTCTTTATTGAGAGAATCTGGTGCAAAACTGAGTTGAGCTTGAACGTGTCCAGAGCTTTCTGTAGGTAAGTCATTCATGAGCAGGCAGGTAACACGGTCTGGCAGGATTTTTTCAAGTGCTGTGGATCACTGTTGCCTTGAAAGAAAATTTTTTCACCAAGTTTCATGATGTAAATGATGTTTAAATGAGTTTCCTCCGTGATGCTGCATTGGAAGGTGCAGATTGTTCCATTTTCTTTAATAAGGGAGAAGCACATGATGAAATAATGATGAGTTGGCTTAACACTGACGAGTTGCTTGACAAAGTTGGCTAGTGATTAACTTTCTTAGTTGGTGAGAGAGACTGACGAGGTTGGCTGATAAAGTGGTGAGAAATGAAAATTGTACGCTCTTTTATACGCAAATCATATCCTGTTTCATAACTTTCTGTTTCATCATATCCTGTTTCATAACTTTCTGTTTCATCATATCCTGTTTCATAACTTTCTGTTTCATCATATCCTGTTTCATAACTTTCTGTTTCATCATATCCTGTTTCATAACTTTCTGTTTCATCATATCTTGTTTCATAACTTTCTGTTTCATCATATCTTGTTTCATAACTTTCTGTTTCATCATATCCTGTTTCATAACTTTCTGTTTCATCATATCCTGTTTCATAACTTTCTGTTTCATCATATCCTGTTTCATAACTTTCTGTTTCATCATATCCTGTTTCATAACTTCCTCATGTTTTTTGTTTCTCAACTTGTCAAAATGACACTATCAAATGTTATTTCTGAGTGGTCACCAGTGAACCTCCGTCCAGATAAGTATGTGGGGAAATCATTTCACTTTTACGGATTAGCTTGACATTGGATAATTAACTGATAAAACTATATTTTTATCTATTATTCTATATACTATAAATACCCACCCACGTTACATTCATTTATAAAGTAAACTATTTTTTCCAATAAAATACCGGTGACTAAATTTTGTAACATCATAAAACTATATTTATATCTTTTATTCTATATTCATTTATGAAATAAACTTTTTTAATAATATACTAGTGGCTAAGCATAATTAGTTAATTTAAAACTATATGTTATCTATTTGGAACATATTAATATTAAATACATGTTTTATATCCTTCTCCTAAATTCTATCTAATAAATAATTCTACCAAGAAATGTGTTTCTAAAAAAAAAAAAAAAAAAAAATTTTTTTTTTTTTTTTTTTTTTTTTTTTTAATAAGAAATAAATATTTGTAGGAGGAAAATTAATTGTAATGGAAAGAATATTATTTTATTTTAGATTGCCAAAGACAATATATATGAAAGTTATTTTGTTTTAAATAGCCAAATATAAAGAAGATAATATATTTTAAGTTGCTTTGGTCTAAAGTTTTTATTCCCACCTCTGTGATGAATCGTTCCCAAGCAAAGTGTTGGTATTTTACAATCAACAACCCCTTTCTAAACGACCACCCGGATAAATGGCTGGACTTTTCATTCGTTGCAACTTTTGATTTTCAGTACGAAACAGGAGTCAATGATTTATCGTGAATAACTGCCATACTACATTTCAATATGGAGATGACTCCCTGGCACGAAACCGCATTTCAATCCGCTATTAGTCATTGGAGAAAATTTGGCACCGAGCCAAATGAGTCCAAGTTTTAAGTAAATGAAATACAAGAGCAAATTCTGATTGACCAATTCCAAATGTTACAAACGGAAAATAAACTTTTACTCCTCATTTATAAAGATTTCCGTTCTTGGAACATTGATTGTGTACTTTATTCTGCAATATCATGATTTATTGACTTGGCACTGAGCCAAATGAGTCCTGAGTCCTGAAAAAGGTAAATGAAATACAAGAGCAAATAAAATTTGGCACTGAGCCAAATGAGTCCTAAACTTTAAGTAAACGAAATACAAGAGCAAATTCTGATTGACCAATTCCAAATGTTACAAACGGAAAACAGACTTTTGGTCCTTATTTATAAAGATTTCCGTTCTTGGGACATTGATTGTATACTTTATTCTGCGATATCATGATTTATTAACTTGGCACTGAGCCAAATGAGTCCTGAGTCCTGAGAAAGGTAAATGAAATACAAGAGCAAATTCTGATCGACCAATTCCAAGTGTTACAAACGGAAAATAAGCTTCCGGTCCTCATTTATAGAGATTTCCGTTCCTGTGACACTGATTGTATATTTTATTTTGGGATATCATGATTTATTATCTTGAAAATGTATTTTATCAATTTGGAATTTAATAAAATTAACGTTGGAGATTTTTTGTGACATGCGACAAACCGCTATGAGAAGAATTTTGTTTATATAAATGTTCACACTGGCGATGTGGTTCCCACGTCTGGAACACACTCTATTCAGACGAGCTTAAAAAAGCATTGACAAAAATGTAGTCGAATGAAAAACAGCACCACAGTCCCTCCAATATGTAACCGAACAAAAATAAAAAATCTGGACATCACGTGATAGGTATTTTAACTCTGGAAGGCAATTCGTCTGGAACACATTCTATTCAGACGAGCTAAAAAAACCATTGAGAAAAAATCTTATGGATGCAGTCGACTGTAAAACAGCACCACAGAAGCATTGCATTAGGATACTGTAACCAAGTGACATTGTTGACGTCTACAATAATCTCAACAGCTTTTTCACGAAATGACATCAAAATCTGACCGTTTGCCATAAAATTTATAAAATCCAAATGGCTGTTGTCATCATGCTGACCTGCAGCACATTTCTGGTAATGTTCTTCAAATTCACAATCGGTTAAATGCTCAAAGACTTCAAAACAAAAACAGCATTGCCTTACTTGAATTTGATGATGTTCCGCAGCGTGCCGTTGTGCTTTGGAAACTTGTACAGTGTTGTTGCACGAACGACACCTATATTCTCCAAGATTGCCCCTTGAAGTGGATGGAATAGATAAATCCATTTCTCAATGGTCACTTTGTGAAATCTTTCAATCGAGAATGTAAAATCCTTTATGAGATATTAACGAAATATTTGAAGAAATGTATTCCACTTATGCGACTTTATTAAAAAGAATTGAGTAACAGTGTGTGTAAAAATCATTTGAGTCTGCATTTATATACATAACACGCTGCTGAGATATGATTTGTTCATTTTTTTCACCGGATATGATATCATTCCGTTATTGCGACATGATGTGTTCCTTCTTTCACCGGATGCAACATTTCACCGTGTTGTGCAAGTGTCATATTTGTTCATGGGATGGGAGTTTTTCAAAGTATTTAATATTTTGAGTTATGTTTGACCTTATCCTATGGTACAAATTCTGTTATTATTGTGTCTTAAGGCTAACTTGTACCCATGGTACAAGACGTGTTGCTATCTTGTACCCATGGTACAAGACGTGTTGCTATCTTGTACCCATGGTACAAGACGTGTTGCTATCTTGTACCCATGGTACAAGACGTGTTGCTAACATGTACCATTGGTATATTTACTCTGAATTTAGTAAAGTATTACATAAATATTCATTTAGATCATCAAAAGAGCGTATAATAACATGTTAAATATATTTAAACAGCACATTTAAGACGTGCCACACGAATCCAAACGATCAATCTGTTAAATTATTAAGTTGCCAAACGAATCCAAACGATCAATCTGTTAAATTATTAAGTTGCCACACGAATCAAACGATCAATCTGTGTACTGATGCTAATATGTACCCATGGTACATAATGGGATGCTAACATTGGTACATGATGGGATATTTACTCTCAATTTAGTAAAATAATACATAAATATTCATTTAGATCATTAAAAGAGCGTATAACGATAGGTTAAATATATTTAAACAGCACATTTCAGCACCACAGTCTCTCCAATATATATCCGAACAAAAAATAAGGTGAAGACAACTCGTCTGAACTGGTTAGAATTCTTTTAATCACATAGGACCCCGTCTAATAGGGATCCCGTCTGATGTACACAATATCGAAAGATTTGTGGTGAAGGCAGCCGGTCTGATGTACACAATATATGTTAGGTGTTGTGGTGAAGGCAACCCGTCTGATGTACACAATATGTAACAGATTTGTACGGTGAAGGCAGCCGGTCTGATGTACACAATATATGTTAGGTGTTGTGGTGAAGGCAACCCGTCTGATGTACACAATATGTAACAGATTTTACGGTGAAGGCAACCCGTCTGATGTACACAATATGTAACAGATTTTACGGTGAAGGTAACCCGTCTGATGTACACAATATATGTTAGATATTTTGGTGAAGGCAACCCTGTCTGATGTACCCAATATGATGGCCATTTCATTCCAATGGATATATTTTTCATTCCGGAAATGACGTCATTCTTTAAGACGCTCTGATTGGTTGTCGTGTTCAGAATGCTGTGATTTGATTGGTTGTTTACTAATGATTGGATTGGTTCTTGGACGAGCTCAATTATTTTTCTGGGTAGTATCGCCTATATAAAAGTAAGTTATTAGAAAAGATTGTGATAATTAGGAATAAACAAAAATATTGGCCTCCGGAACGGTTTTGTATTTTCATATTATAATTGATAAAAGTTTTTATAATATATATTTCGTTCCATAGAGTTATAAATTGTATAATAATTTCCTCTATTTTGTCATGAATTAATCTTTTTTTCTCTTCAAATTGGTTCTCAAAACATTTAGATCTTTTAAAAAGACTGACGAAATAATATTTTATGAATATGGCATCAGTCTGTGTATATCGTTATCGAATCAAGAAATACATTTCGTTGACAAAATCCTGCTGATCTGCTTGAATGAAATAACAAGTATATACAAAAATGGATATAACACTACACAATATATACACACTTAAATAAACATAAGGTTCTTCTACAACAGTGCTCAAAATAATGGCATAATATGATGTAGTCAACTACCTGTCCATCAGAGCTGCAGAGTATAATCCAGGATCCGTTACTTTCTTGTCCCCCCTAGTTTAGTGATTGAAAGATATTTTCCAATGCGTGGTATTTCAAAGAATTTTGAAAGATAGTGTCATTGAATGTGACTGGTTTTATCGAATCAAAATAATAAAACCACCAAGTATAATGGAAGAGTTTTCTCAGGATTTATAATGTTATACTTTTTTTAAATCCAGATTTTGTGGTGACTCTTCTGACAAGGATTATACACAATATCTGTTTAGATTTTGTGGTGACTCTTCTGACAAGGATTATACACAATATGTAACAAATTTTTATGGCCTCCAATGGATAATTTTTTTCATTCCGGAAATGACGTCATGATTTTTTTATTCCGGAAATGACGTCATGATTTTTTTATTCCGGAAATGACGTCATTTTTTTAAGACGCTCTGATTGGTTGTCGTGTTTAGAATGCAGTGATTTGATTGGTTGTTTATTTACACAGCTGTGATTTGATTGGCTATCCATTTAGTAATGTAGTGGTTGGATTGGTTCCTGTAGTGGACGAGCTCAATTTTTTTTTCGGGTGGCTATATAAGTAAGTTATTTTTCTGGGGTTGGGCGGGCGGGTAACAGTATGATATAATAATTCAGAGACTACAGACGTACTTACAATGCTCCTAATTATTATTAATAAATAATATGTAATAATTTAATATTACTACTACTACTACTACTACTACTAATACTAATAATAATAATAATAATAATAATAATAATAATAATAATAATAATAATAAAATACTACTAATAATAAAATACTAATTTTGTAGAAATTAATACTTTGACATTGGATAAGATTGTAATAATTAGGAATAAGAACAAAAAATACTAGTATTGTAGAAATAAGTACTTTGACATTGGATAAGATTGTAATAATTAGGAACAAAAAATACTAGTATTGTAAAAATAAGTACTTTGACATTGGATAAGATTGTAATAATTAGGAATAAGAACAAAAAATACTAGTATTGTAGAAATAAGTACTTTGACATTGGATAAGATTGTAATAATTAGGAATAAGAATTAAAAAAATAAGAACAGATATTATGGTGAAGGCAACCCGTCTTTTTCGATAAATTATATATTTATAACATAAGCAAAGGTATAATATACATGCATAAAAAATCTCCCATCTTGTAACATATAATGACCCCATGAAAGGGTGAACTCATGGATAACTTTTAGAAAACCTAGATACCGTGACATGTTGACTTTTTCAACAACGGGTCATCGTTCGCAGCGTACTATGAACCAGTTGGTCCTTTCTAGCACTTTGGAAACACTCACCCTACTTGCAAGCTTGTGCACCCCGAATTGTTCTATGACCATAGGATTGTTTAGCGAGCGTTTGAGTGAGTGTACACTAGCTGCTACCGTCTTACGACATGAAAAATATTCAACATCGGTATCTTTCTCTGAATAGGTTCAGAGTCTTGCGCGAATTAACTAAACGCACAAGATGTTCTAAAAGGAATCCACGAGAGGTTATTACAGATTATGTCACAAGAAAAGGAAACTTCACATCATTCTTTAAAATAAAATAAACAAATGTCGCATATCCCAAGAATGAAAATTAGATTTCCAATACACGTTTAGATTGTATCTTAAAATATGACATCATAAAACAACCTTGTTGAAATTTTGAAAACAACATATCAATCTGATAACTTTAAATAATACAATACAAAACTTACCCAGTCTCACGAAACGTAGCGTATGAAGTATATTTCCATGGCATGTTAACCGATGCTTCTCACCAAAGAGAATACTTGATACCATATTATGGAATACCTTTTCGTATTATTATAATATACCATAGATTACATTCTATACTATTATAGATAACGTTTTCCCAGAGACAAATCATCTCATTTTACTTTTGGGAAAAAATTCTCTCCTAATATTTAATTCTTAAAAAAAAAAAAAAAAAAAAAAAAAAAAAAAAAAAAAATTTTTTTTACAGGAACATTAAACTTGAAATTTAATTTATCAAGTTAATAATATAATAATGATTAAAATGAAACAAACGCATGTCGCATATCTAGTTCCAAATGGATATAAAATATAATTCAAGTTATGTAATCATGTTATCTTAGAATAAAATAAACAAGTTACGTCACAAGAATCTTACATCCTTTAAAATAAAAACACTATCCACATGGATATAAAATATAATTCAAGTTATGTAATCATGTTATCTTAGAATAAAATAAACAAGTTACGTCACAAGAATCTTACATCCTTTAAAATAAAAACACTATCCACATGGATATAAAATATAGTTCAAGTTATGTAATCACCATATCGTTTAAAATAAAAACAAACACATATTTCATATATCGTAAAATTTATGTCACGTTACCTATCCAACATATCGTTATTCCCAAAATGTGTCATCGGTGTTCAAAAATGATAAACAATCACCTGGTAAAGCTAAAAAATATGAAACGTAATACTTACCCAATCTTAAGAAACGAATCAAATGATACAGGCCAACCAATAGTTTTCACCAGTCTGAACGATATTACCTTTCCCCGATCTATATAAAAAAAAAAAAAAAAAAAAAATTTTTTTTTACAGAACATTAAACTTGAAATTTAATTTATCAAGTTAATAATATAATAATGATTAAAATGAAACAAACGCATGTCGCATATCTAGTTCCAAATGGATATAAAATATAATTCAAGTTATGTAATCATGTTATCTTAGAATAAAATAAACAAGTTACGTCACAAGAATCTTACATCCTTTAAAATAAAAACACTATCCTAATGGATATAAAATGTAGTTCAAGTTATGTGCACAATATCTGTTTAGATTTTGTGGTGAAGGCAACTCTTCTGACAAGGATTATACACAATATGTAACAGATTTTGTGGTGACTCTTCTGACAAGGATTATACACAATATGTAACAGATTTTGTGGTGACTCTTCTGACAAGGATTATACACAATATGTAACAGATTTTGTGGTGACTCTTCTGACAAGGATTATACACAATATGTAACAGATTTTGTGGTGACTCTTCTGACAAGGATTATACACAATATGTAACAAATTTTTATGGCCTCCAATGGATAATTTTTTTCATTCCGGAAATGACGTCATGATTTTTTATTCCGGAAATGACGTCATTTTTAAGACGCTCTGATTGGTTGTCGTGTTTAGAATGCAGTGATTTGATTGGTTGTTTATTTACACAGCTGTGATTTGATTGGCTATCCATTTAGTAATGTAGTGGTTGGATTGGTTCCTGTAGTGGACGAGCTCAATTTTTTTTTTCGGGTGGCTATATAAGTAAGTTATTTTTCTGGGGTTGGGCGGGCGGGTAACAGTATGATATAATAATTCAGAGACTACAGACGTACTTACAATGCTCCTAATTATTATTAATAAATAATATGTAATAATTTAATATTACTACTACTACTACTACTACTACTACTAATAATAATAATAATAATAATAATAATAATAATAAAATACTACTAATAATAATAAAATACTACTAATAATAAAATACTAATTTTGTAGAAATAAGTACTTTGACATTGGATAAGATTGTAATAATTAGGAATAAGAACAAAAAATACTAGTATTGTAGAAATAAGTACTTTGACATTGGATAAGATTGTAATAATTAGGAATAAGAACAAAAAATACTAGTATTGTAGAAATAAGTACTTTGACATTGGATAAGATTGTAATAATTAGGAATAAGAATTAAAAAATAAGAACAAAAAAATATTAGTATTGTAGAAATAAGTACTTTGACATTGTAAGAGTTAAAAAAACAACTAATTAGAGAACATGGAAATGTAGACTTTAGTATGTAGACTTTTATAAATTATAATATGAAAATACAAAAGCTTTTCCTACAGCCTGCGCTTCGCTTGGCCTCCGGAACGCTTTTGTATTTTCATATTCTAATTTATAAAAGTTTCTATCTTTCCTAACAATAAAAAATAATAATTAAGAGACGTTATTTCTTAATTACAATAATAAAAAAATTCCGTTGGTTCTCATTTAGATCTTTCAAAAGACTGACGAAATAATGTTTTTATGAATATCGGTATGGCATCGGTCTGTGTATATCGTCATCAAATAACGAATGCATCTTGTTGATGCTGATCAAATTAATAAAGTAACAGACATCGCAATGGATATACTAATACATTACACAAATACACTAATACATTACACAAATATATACACACACACACACAACAATTAAATAAACATAAAGGTAAGTGGGGAGGTAAGTTTTGTTTTTAATTTACTGTAATTTCCGTATCTTAGGTAGGAAGAAATATTAGAATGATCCAATAGTTTCTAATTATTGAATAATATCAGGTAGTGTGTTCTCCATTGACGTTATGTTGTATACATAATTGACTGTAGAAGAATTATGTTCGTATGTCTGTAACAAGATAACTCTTGTTACGGGGGCTCTGCCAAAGTACACAAAATCCCCCTCCAATTGATCATTATTAATCCACTGCTATACAAAAGTCCCCAAGTTTCTTCTAGAATAGTGTGTGTCACGCAATGGCATAATATGATGTAGTTATAATGTTCTTGACTGCCCCATTAGAACTGCAGAATTATAATACTTCCCCTGATTTCATGTTCTTGACTGCCCCCATTAGAACTGCAGAATTATAATACTTCCCCTGATTTCATGTTCTTGACTGCCCCCATTAGAACTGCAGAATTATAATACTTCCCCTGATTTCATGTTCTTGACTGCCCCCATTAGAACTGCAGAATTATAATACTTCCCCTGATTTCATGTTCTTGACTGCCCCCCATTAGAACTGCAGAATTATAATACTTCCCCTGATTTCATGTTCTTGACTGCAATGTTTGTTGGGATTCTTCTCCCAATTATAGTACAATCTACTACTTAAAATGACCTCTATAGAATCTTATCTTACTCACCCCCTTTTTTAATTGTTTTATTGGGTACCAAATCAAAGACCTTTCTCATAATCAATAAAAGTCATGTATGGAAGCCTCACCCACTCTTTCATCTATAATCTGTATAGAAGACCTCATCTTTTTTTTTTGAATACCCCCTCCATTTCAATAATATTCCCCATCCATTTCAACCACTGTAGACCAATGTCTATAACATACACACACACTAAATACAAGATACTTTTCACTTATACCTTTTCTTGGCCTCCAATAATGAAGCTATTTTTAATCTCACAAGATACTTTTTGTACTCTTCCAACAGATGATGATATGAGCAGCTGTAATAAAGTTTTCTCATCTCAACATTCAGTTCAAGTTATCTCACTCACAAGATACTTTTTGTACTCTTCCAACAGATGATGATATGAGCAGCTGTAATAAAGTTTTCTCATCTCAACATTCAGTTCAAGTTATCTCACTCACAAGATACTTTTTGTACTCTTCCAACAGATGATGATATGAGCAGCTGTAATAAAGTTTTCTCATCTCAACATTCAGTTCAAGTTATCTCACTCACAAGACTTTTTATACTTTATAGCTCCTCCTTAAAAGATAATGAAATGAACAGCTGTAATAAAGTTTTCTCATCTCAACATTCAGTTCAAGTTATCTCATACACAAGACTTTTTGTACTTTATAGCTCCTCCTTCACAGATAATGATATGAAAAGCTGTAATAAAGTTTTCTCATCTCAACATTCAGTTTAGGTTATCTCATACACAAGACTTTTTATACTTTATAGCCTCCCTTTTTAAAAATTATCATCAGGAGTAAGAGTCACATGATATGAACAGCTGTAATAAAGTTTTCTCATCTCAATATTCAGTTTAGGTTATCTCATACACAAGACTTTTTATACTTTATAGCCTCCCTTTTTAAAAATTATCATCAGGAGTAAGAGTCACATGATATGAACAGCTGTAATAAAGTTTTCTCATCTCAATATTCAGTTTAGGTTATCTCATACACAAGACTTTTTATACTTTATAGCCCCCTTCACAGATAATGAAATGAGCAGCTGTAATAAAGTTTTCTCATCTCAACCAACATTCAGTTTAAGTTATCTCATACACAAGACTTTTTATACTTTATAGCCCCCTTTTTAAAAATTATCATCAGGAGTAAGAGTCACATGATATGAACAGCTGTATTAAAGTTTTCTCATCTCAACCAACATTCAGTTTAAGTTATCTCATACACAAGACTTTGTATACTTTATAGCCCCCTCCTTCACAGATAATGACATGAGCAGCTGTATTAAAGTTTTCTCATCTCAATATTCAGTTCAAGTTATCTCATACACAAGACTTTGTAAGCCCCCTCCTTTAAAAGATAATGACATGAGCAGCTGTATTAAAGTTTTCTCATCTCAACCAACATTCAGTTCAAGTTATCTCATACACAAGACTTTGTAAGCCCCCTCCTTTAAAAGATAATGACATGAACAGCTGTATTAAAGTTTTCTCATCTCAAATATTCAGTTCAAGTTATCTCATACACAAGACTTTGTAATTTATAGCCCCCTCCTTTAAAAGATAATGACATGAACAGCTGTATTAAAGTTTTCTCATCTCAATATTCAGTTCAAGTTATCTCATACCAACACAAGACTTTTTGTATTTTATAGCCCCCTCCTTTAAAAGATAATGACATGAACAGCTGTATTAAAGTTTTCTCATCTCAAATATTCAGTTCAAGTTATCTCATACCAACACACACACAAGACTTTTTGTATTTTATAGCCCCCTCCTTTAAAAGATAATGACATGAGCAGCTGTAATAAAGTTTTCTCATCTCAACACACACAAGACTTTTTGTATTTTATAGCCCCCTCCTTTAAAAGATAATGACATGAGCAGATGTAATAAAGTTTTCTCATCTCTCACACACACACAAGACTTTTTGTATTTTATAGTCCCCTAACAGATAATGACATGAGCAGCTGTAATAAAGTTTTCTCATCTCAACACACACACAAGACTTTTTGTATTTTATAGTCCCCAACAGATAATGACATGAGCAGCTGTAATAAAGTTTTCTCATCTCAACACACACACAAGACTTTTTGTATTTTATAGTCCCCAACAGATAATGACATGAGCAGCTGTAATAAAGTTTTCTCATCTCAACACACACACAAGACTTTTTGTATTTTATAGTCCCCCCCAACAGATAATGACATGAGCAGCTGTAATAAAGTTTTCTCATCTCAACACACACGTCCTTTCATCTATTATCTTTTAAGTTACAACTTTACAAATATTATACATAACATATCAAATATAAACCATTAGATAGAAACTTTTATAAATTAGAATATGAAAATGCAAAAGCGTTCCGGAGGCCAAGCGAAGCGCGGCCGTAGGAAAAGCTTTGCATTTTCATATTATATGTAATTTATAAAAGTCTACATACTAAGGTCTACATTCCATTGAACTTTTTTATTTAAATTTAAAAATGTGATGAATATGATTTAGTTAAAAATTTGGGTTGATTTCATTCGTAATCACAGTACAACAAACACTTTTATCATAAAAAATTCAAATTATCTTTAAAACAGCTGGTTTGTTACATTTAGCAATATTTAATAATGATCATAAAGTCAGTTTTAGTCTCACAAATAGTTTAAATTTAAAAAAGTAAGTGAATATTGTCAAATTTCATATAACGGCAAGGAAGATTAGATTTCCGAGAAACCATTTTGATAACAAATAGGAAGATAATGATACTTATACTGACTTTTGGGAACGGTTATTGTATACTGACACTAATAACAGACTGTTAAGTGATTTTAAACTTCAATTCTATGCTTAAATTAAAAATGTAACTGAAAATTTGGGTTGATTTCATTTGTAACACCAGGATACGGGGGTGAGGAATCAAATTATCTTAAAAACAGCTGGTTTGTTACATTTAGCAATATTTAATAATGATCATAAAGTCAGTTAATGATCATAAAGTCAGTTTTAGTCTCACAAATAGTTTAAATTTAAAAAAATAGGTGAATATTGTCAAATTTCATATAACGGCAAGGAAAGATTAGATTTCCGAGAAAACCATTTTTTCACAAATAGTAAAATAATGATACTTATACTGACTTTTGGGAACGGTTATTGTATACTGACACTAATAACAGACTGTTAAGTGATTTTAAACTTCAATTCTATGCTTAAATTAAAAATGTAACTGAAAATTTGGGTTGATTTCATTTGTAACGCCACGATACGGGGGTGAGGAATCAAATTATCTTAAAAACAGCTGGTTTGTTACATTTAGCAATATCTAATAATGATCATAATGTCAGTTTTAGTCTCACAAATAGTTTAAATTTAAAAAAATAGGTGAATATTGTCAAATTTCATATAACGGCAAGGAAAGATTAGATTTCCGAGAAAACCATTTTTTCACAAATAGTAAAATAATGATACTTATACTGACTTTTGGGAACGGTTATTGTATACTGACACTAATAACAGACTGTTAAGTGATTTTAAAACTTCAATTCTATGCTTAAATTAAAAATGTAACTGAAAATTTGGGTTGATTTCATTTGTAAAAGATCACACATTAGGATAGGGGAATTATCTTAAAACAGCTGGTTTGTTACATTTAGCAATCTTTAATAATGATCATAAAGTCAGTTTTAATCTCACAAATAGTTTAAATAAAAAAATATATAGGTGAATATTGTCAAATTTCATATAACGGCAAGGAAGATTCCGAGAAAACCATTTTGATAACTTAAGTTAAAAATGTAACTGAAAATTTGGGTTGATATGAGCAGTTGTATTTTGATATGAGCAGTTGTATTAAAGTTTTCTCATCTCAATATTCAGTTTAAGTTATCTCATGCCAACACACAATACTTTTTGACCTTATAGGCCCCCTCTCCTTCACAGATGCCCAAACAATATAATGAAGACTATTAAGTGATTTTTAAACACTATATTCTGTGTTTAAATTAAACAAAAATAGTTCAAAATTGATTGATTTCACTTGTAATCATATTTTTTAAAAACACACGGAGGCTTTAGAAGCTGAATTGCCCCCTTTTTTTCTTTTTCTTCTTTAATCTCATAAAAACGTTTTAAAGTTAAATAGAGTAAAGAAATTACGATTTGCAGAGGGAATAACATTTAGCCTGAATAGAATCTGACAAAGTGAATACAGAGGGAATAATATATTATTGTTAAAAGCATTTTTTGAGAATTAACAAAAGCGGATAACAGTTGTAGAAATGAATACTGGCCGGAAAAAAATTCGTTATCTTAATGCAATTTTTTTTTTTAAAAAAAAGGATAAGATTCTCAATAATAAAGTCTTGTCTCAACGTCTGACTTTATCAAAAAAAAAATTTACTTACAATTTATTCTGAAACGATACCTTCAGGAAGATGCGTGCGATGCCGTCAACAAACACTTTTTTTCCGTCCAACTTGATTCCTATCCTTTCTCAAGCGTCAATGTCGCTGTACTTTATGTTTCCGTAAGAGATATCAGGCAAAACTGAAGTAGTTAGTGCTGAAAACTTTCATATTTATACATTTATATTTTACTGAAAAAACACATAATTCTTAGAATACGGTCAAAGATTCAAGTTCTTTTTGCTGTGTGTCTTTCCGTGAAAGAACGATTACGCGATAATAAACATTCTCAAAATGCTTTAGTTTATTTCCAAATCGGGGGAAAACCAGTTACACCATAACACATTACGCATGGCAGCTTCCGACACACAAGATTACCGAGTTATTTCAAGTTTCTGAGAATTAGAATAGGAAGGGAATTTCATTTATGCAATGATCTCAAAATGCTTTAGTTTATTTCCAAATCGGGGGAAAACCAGTTACACCATAACATTTTTTATTTCAAGTTTCTGAGAATTAGAATAGGAAGGGAATTTCATTTATGCAATGATTTCAAAATGCTTTAGTTTATTTCCAAATCGGGGGAAAACCAGTTACACCATAACATTTTTTATTTCAAGTTTCTGAGAATTAGAATAGGAAGGGAATTTCATTTATGCAATGATCTCAAAATGCTTTAGTTTATTTCCAAATCGGGGGAAAACCAGTTACACCATAACATTTTTTATTTCAAGTTTCTGAGAATTAGAATAGGAAGGGAATTTCATTTATGCAACGATCTCAAAATGCTTTAGTTTATTTCCAAATCGGGGGAAAACCAGTTACACCATAACATTTTTTATTTCAAGTTTCTGAGAATTAGAATAGGAAGGGAATTGCCTTTACGCAATGATCTCAAAATGCTTTAGTTTATTTCCAAATCGGGGGAAAACCAGTTACACCATAACATTTTTTATTTCAAGTTTCTGAGAATTAGAATAGGAAGGGAATTGCCTTTACGCAATGATCTCAAAATGCTTTAGTTTATTTCCAAATCGGGGGAAAACCAGTTACACCATAACATTTTATTTTTCGCATCGCAACTGTCGACACACAAGACCGTGATTACAGAGTTTTACAAGTTTCTGAGAATTAGAATAGGAAGGGAATTGCCTTTATGAATAACATTATCTTGACTATAAAAGCAGAATCACGACTCTTACGGTAACATAAAGTACAACGACATTGACGCTTGAGAAAGGATAGGAATCAAGTTGGACGGAAAAAAAGTGTTTGTTGACGGCATCGCACGCATCTTCCTGAAGGTATCGTTTCAGAATAAATTGTAAGTAAATTTTTTTTTTTTTTGATAAAGTCAGACGTTGAGACAAGACTTTATTATTGAGAATCTTATCCTTTTTTTTTAAAAAAAAAAAATTGCATTAAGATAACGAATTTTTTCCGGCCAGTATTCATTTCTACAACTGTTATCCGCTTTTGTTAATTCTCAAAAAATGCTTTTAACAATAATATATTATTCCCTCTGTATTCACTTTGTCAGATTCTATTCAGGCTAAATGTTATTCCCTCTGCAAATCGTAATTTCTTTACTCTATTTAACTTTAAAACGTTTTTATGAGATTAAAGAAGAAAAAGAAAAAAAGGGGGCAATTCAGCTTCTAAAGCCTCCGTGTGTTTTTAAAAAATATGATTACAAGTGAAATCAATCAATTTTGAACTATTTTTGTTTAATTTAAACACAGAATATAGTGTTTAAAAATCACTTAATAGTCTTCATTATATTGTTTGGGCATCTGTGAAGGAGAGGGGGGCCTATAAGGTCAAAAAGTATTGTGTGTTGGCATGAGATAACTTAAACTGAATATTGAGATGAGAAAACTTTAATACAACTGCTCATATCAAAATACAACTGCTCATATCAACCCAAATTTTCAGTTACATTTTTAACTTAAGTTATCAAAATGGTTTTCTCGGAATCTTCCTTGCCGTTATATGAAATTTGACAATATTCACCTATATATTTTTTTTATTTAAACTATTTGTGAGATTAAAACTGACTTTATGATCATTATTAAAGATTGCTAAATGTAACAAACCAGCTGTTTTAAGATAATTCCCCTATCCTAATGTGTGATCTTTTACAAATGAAATCAACCCAAATTTTCAGTTACATTTTTAATTTAAGCATAGAATTGAAGTTTAAAATCACTTAACAGTCTGTTATTAGTGTCAGTATACAATAACCGTTCCCAAAAGTCAGTATAAGTATCATTATTTTACTATTTGTGAAAAAATGGTTTTCTCGGAAATCTAATCTTTCCTTGCCGTTATATGAAATTTGACAATATTCACCTATTTTTTTAAATTTAAACTATTTGTGAGACTAAAACTGACATTATGATCATTATTAGATATTGCTAAATGTAACAAACCAGCTGTTTTTAAGATAATTTGATTCCTCACCCCCGTATCCTGGCGTTACAAATGAAATCAACCCAAATTTTCAGTTACATTTTAAATTTAAGCATAGAATTGAAGTTTAAAATCACTTAACAGTCTGTTATTAGTGTCAGTATACAATAACCGTTCCCAAAAGTCAGTATAAGTATCATTATTTTACTATTTGTGAAAAAATGGTTTTCTCGGAAATCTAATCTTTCCTTGCCGTTATATGAAATTTGACAATATTCACCTATTTTTTTAAATTTAAACTATTTGTGAGACTAAAACTGACTTTATGATCATTAACTGACTTGATGATCATTATTAAATATTGCTAAATGTAACAAACCAGCTGTTTTTAAGATAATTTGATTCCTCACCCCCGTATCCTGGTGTTACAAATGAAATCAACCCAAATTTTCAGTTACATTTTTAATTTAAGCATAGAATTGAAGTTTAAAATCACTTAACAGTCTGTTATTAGTGTCAGTATACAATAACCGTTCCCAAAAGTCAGTATAAGTATCATTATCTTCCTATTTGTTATCAAAATGGTTTCTCGGAAATCTAATCTTCCTTGCCGTTATATGAAATTTGACAATATTCACTTACTTTTTTAAATTTAAACTATTTGTGAGACTAAAACTGACTTTATGATCATTATTAAATATTGCTAAATGTAACAAACCAGCTGTTTTAAAGATAATTTGAATTTTTTATGATAAAAGTGTTTGTTGTACTGTGATTACGAATGAAATCAACCCAAATTTTTAACTAAATCATATTCATCACATTTTTAAATTTAAATAAAAAAGTTCAATGGAATGTAGACCTTAGTATGTAGACTTTTATAAATTACATATAATATGAAAATGCAAAAGCTTTTCCTACGGCCGCGCTTCGCTTGGCCTCCGGAACGCTTTTGCATTTTCATATTCTAATTTATAAAAGTTTCTATCTAATGGTTTATATTTGATATGTTATGTATAATATTTGTAAAGTTGTAACTTAAAAGATAATAGATGAAAGGACGTGTGTGTTGAGATGAGAAAACTTTATTACAGCTGCTCATGTCATTATCTGTTGGGGACTATAAAATACAAAAAGTCTTGTGTGTGTGTTGAGATGAGAAAACTTTATTACAGCTGCTCATGTCATTATCTGTTGGGGACTATAAAATACAAAAAGTCTTGTGTGTGTGTTGAGATGAGAAAACTTTATTACAGCTGCTCATGTCATTATCTGTTGGGGACTATAAAATACAAAAAGTCTTGTGTGTGTGTTGAGATGAGAAAACTTTATTACAGCTGCTCATGTCATTATCTGTTGGGGACTATAAAATACAAAAAGTCTTGTGTGTGTGTGTTGAGATGAGAAAACTTTATTACATCTGCTCATGTCATTATCTTTTAAAGGAGGGGACTATAAAATACAAAAAGTCTTGTGTGTGTTGAGATGAGAAAACTTTATTACAGCTGCTCATGTCATTAACTTTTAAAGGAGGGGGCTATAAAATACAAAAAGTCTTGTGTGTGTGTTGGTATGAGATAACTTGAACTGAATATTTGAGATGAGAAAACTTTATTACAGCTGCTCATGTCATTATCTTTTAAAGGAGGGGCTATAAAATACAAAAAGTCTTGTGTGTGTGTTGGTATGAGATAACTTGAACTGAATATTTGAGATGAGAAAACTTTAATACAGCTGTTCATGTCATTATCTTTTAAAGGAGGGGGCTTACAAAGTCTTGTGTGAGATAACTTGAACTGAATATTGAGATGAGAAAACTTTAATACAGCTGCTCATGTCATTATCTTTTAAAGGAGGGGGCTATAAATTACAAAGTCTTGTGTATGAGATAACTTAAACTGAATGTTGGTTGAGATGAGAAAACTTTAATACAGCTGCTCATTTCATTATCTTTTAAAGGAGGGGGCTATAAATTACAAAGTCTTGTGTATGAGATAACTTAAACTGAATGTTGGTTGAGATGAGAAAACTTTAATACAGCTGCTCATTTCATTATCTGTGAAGGGGGCTATAAAGTACAAAAAGTCTTGTGTATGAGATAACTTAAACTGAATGTTGGTTGAGATGAGAAAACTTTAATACAGCTGCTCATTTCATTATCTGTGAAGGGGGGCTATAAAGTATAAAAAGTCTTGTGTATGAGATAACCTAAACTGAATATTGAGATGAGAAAACTTTATTACAGCTGTTCATATCATGTGACTCTTACTCCTGATGATAATTTTTAAAAAGGGGGCTATAAAGTATAAAAAGTCTTGTGTATGAGATAACCTAAACTGAATATTGAGATGAGAAAACTTTATTACAGCTGTTCATATCATGTGACTCTTACTCCTGATGATAATTTTTAAAAAGGGGGGCTATAAAGTATAAAAAGTCTTGTGTATGAGATAACCTAAACTGAATATTGAGATGAGAAAACTTTATTACAGCTGTTCATATCATGTGACTCTTACTCCTGATGATAATTTTTAAAAAGGGAGGCTATAAAGTATAAAAAGTCTTGTGTATGAGATAACCTAAACTGAATATTGAGATGAGAAAACTTTATTACAGCTGTTCATATCATTATTTTTAAAAGGAGGCTATAAAGTATAAAAAGTCTTGTGTATGAGATAACCTAAACTGAATGTTGAGATGAGAAAACTTTATTACAGCTTTTCATATCATTATCTGTGAAGGAGGAGCTATAAAGTACAAAAAGTCTTGTGTATGAGATAACTTGAACTGAATGTTGAGATGAGAAAACTTTATTACAGCTGTTCATTTCATTATCTTTTAAGGAGGAGCTATAAAGTATAAAAAGTCTTGTGAGTGAGATAACTTGAACTGAATGTTGAGATGAGAAAACTTTATTACAGCTGCTCATATCATCATCTGTTGGAAGAGTACAAAAAGTATCTTGTGAGTGAGATAACTTGAACTGAATGTTGAGATGAGAAAACTTTATTACAGCTGCTCATATCATCATCTGTTGGAAGAGTACAAAAAGTATCTTGTGAGTGAGATAACTTGAACTGAATGTTGAGATGAGAAAACTTTATTACAGCTGCTCATATCATCATCTGTTGGAAGAGTACAAAAAGTATCTTGTGAGATTAAAAATAGCTTCATTATTGGAGGCCAAGAAAAGGTATAAGTGAAAAGTATCTTGTATTTAGTGTGTGTGTATGTTATAGACATTGGTCTACAGTGGTTGAAATGGATGGGGAATATTATTGAAATGGAGGGGGTATTCAAAAAAAAGATGAGGTCTTCTATACAGATTATAGATGAAAGAGTGGGTGAGGCTTCCATACATGACTTTTATTGATTATGAGAAAGGTCTTTGATTTGGTACCCAATAAAACAATTAAAAAAGGGGGTGAGTAAGATAAGATTCTATAGAGGTCATTTTAAGTAGTAGATTGTACTATAATTGGGAGAAGAATCCCAACAAACATTGCAGTCAAGAACATGAAATCAGGGGAAGTATTATAATTCTGCAGTTCTAATGGGGGCAGTCAAGAACATGAAATCAGGAAAAGTATTATAATTCTGCAGTTCTAATGGGGGGCAGTCAAGAACATGAAATCAGGGGAAGTATTATAATTCTGCAGTTCTAATGGGGGCAGTCAAGAACATGAAATCAGGGGAAGTATTATAATTCTGCAGTTCTAATGGGGGGCAGTCAAGAACATGAAATCAGGGGAAGTATTATAATTCTGCAGTTCTAATGGGGCAGTCAAGAACATTATAACTACATCATATTATGCCATTGCGTGACACACACTATTCTAGAAGAAACTTGGGGACTTTTGTATAGCAGTGGATTAATAATGATCAATTGGAGGGGGATTTTGTGTACTTTGGCAGAGCCCCGTAACAAGAGTTATCTTGTTACAGACATACGAACATAATTCTTCTACAGTCAATTATGTATACAACATAACGTCAATGGAGAACACACTACCTGATATTATTCAATAATTAGAAACTATTGGATCATTCTAATATTTCTTCCTACCTAAGATACGGAAATTACAGTAAATTAAAAACAAAACTTACCTCCCCACTTACCTTTATGTTTATTTAATTGTTGTGTGTGTGTGTGTATATATTTGTGTAATGTATTAGTGTATTTGTGTAATGTATTAGTATATCCATTGCGATGTCTGTTACTTTATTAATTTGATCAGCATCAACAAGATGCATTCGTTATTTGATGACGATATACACAGACCGATGCCATACCGATATTCATAAAAACATTATTTCGTCAGTCTTTTGAAAGATCTAAATGAGAACCAACGGAATTTTTTTATTATTGTAATTAAGAAATAACGTCTCTTAATTATTATTTTTTATTGTTAGGAAAGATAGAAACTTTTATAAATTAGAATATGAAAATACAAAAGCGTTCCGGAGGCCAAGCGAAGCGCAGGCTGTAGGAAAAGCTTTTGTATTTTCATATTATAATTTATAAAAGTCTACATACTAAAGTCTACATTTCCATGTTCTCTAATTAGTTGTTTTTTTTAACTCTTACAATGTCAAAGTACTTATTTCTACAATACTAATATTTTTTTGTTCTTATTTTTTAATTCTTATTCCTAATTATTACAATCTTATCCAATGTCAAAGTACTTATTTCTACAATACTAGTATTTTTTGTTCTTATTCCTAATTATTACAATCTTATCCAATGTCAAAGTACTTATTTCTACAATACTAGTATTTTTTGTTCTTATTCCTAATTATTACAATCTTATCCAATGTCAAAGTACTTATTTCTACAAAATTAGTATTTTATTATTAGTAGTATTTTATTATTATTAGTAGTATTTTATTATTATTATTATTATTATTATTATTATTATTATTAGTAGTAGTAGTAGTAGTAGTAGTAGTAGTAGTAATATTAAATTATTACATATTATTTATTAATAATAATTAGGAGCATTGTAAGTACGTCTGTAGTCTCTGAATTATTATATCATACTGTTACCCGCCCGCCCAACCCCAGAAAAATAACTTACTTATATAGCCACCCGAAAAAAAAAATTGAGCTCGTCCACTACAGGAACCAATCCAACCACTACATTACTAAATGGATAGCCAATCAAATCACAGCTGTGTAAATAAACAACCAATCAAATCACTGCATTCTAAACACGACAACCAATCAGAGCGTCTTAAAAAAATGACGTCATTTCCGGAATAAAAAAATCCTGACGTCATTTCCGGAATGAAAAAAAATTATCCATTGGAGGCCATAAAAATTTGTTACATATTGTGTATAATCCTTGTCAGAAGAGTCACCACAAAATCTGTTACATATTGTGTATAATCCTTGTCAGAAGAGTCACCACAAAATCTGTTACATATTGTGTATAATCCTTGTCAGAAGAGTCACCACAAAATCTGTTACATATTGTGTATAATCCTTGTCAGAAGAGTCACCACAAAATCTGTTACATATTGTGTATAATCCTTGTCAGAAGAGTTGCCTTCACCACAAAATCTAAACAGATATTGTGCACATAACTTGAACTACATTTTATATCCATTAGGATAGTGTTTTTATTTTAAAGGATGTAAGATTCTTGTGACGTAACTTGTTTATTTTATTCTAAGATAACATGATTACATAACTTGAATTATATTTTATATCCATTTGGAATTAGATATGCGACATGCGTTTGTTTCATTTTAATCATTATTATATTATTAACTTGATGAATTAAATTTCTAGTTTAATGTTTCTGTATAAAAAAAAAAAAAATTTTTTTTTTTTTTTTTTTTTTTTTTTTTTTTTTTTTTTTATATAGATCGGGGAAAGGTAATATCGTTCAGACTGGTGAAAACTATTGGTTGGCCTGTATCATTTGATTCGTTTCTTAAGATTGGGTAAGTATTACGTTTCATATTTTTAGCTTTACCAGGTGATTGTTTATCATTTTTGAACACCGATGACACATTTTGGGAATAACGATATGTTGGATAGGTAACGTGACATAAATTTTACGATATATGAAATATGTGTTTGTTTTTATTTTAAACGATATGGTGATTACATAACTTGAACTATATTTTATATCCATGTGGATAGTGTTTTTATTTTAAAGGATGTAAGATTCTTGTGACGTAACTTGTTTATTTTATTCTAAGATAACATGAATACATAACTTGAACTACATTTTATATCCATGTGGATAGTGTTTTTATTTTAAAGGATGTAAGATTCTTGTGACGTAACTTGTTTATTTTATTCTAAGATAACATGATTACATAACTTGAATTATATTTTATATCCATGTGGAACTAGATATGCGACATGCGTTTGTTTCATTTTAATCATTATTATATTATTAACTTGATAAATTAAATTTCAAGTTTAATGTTCCTGTAAAAAAAAAAAAAAAAAAAAAATTTTTTTTTTTTTTTTTTTTTTTTTTTTTAAGAATTAAATATTAGGAGAGAATTTTTTCCCAAAAGTAAAATGAGATGATTTGTCTCTGGGAAAACGTTATCTATAATAGTATAGAATGTAATCTATGGTATATTATAATAATACGAAAAGGTATTCCATAATATGGTATCAAGTATTCTCTTTGGTGAGAAGCATCGGTTAACATGCCATGGAAATATACTTCATACGCTACGTTTCGTGAGACTGGGTAAGTTTTGTATTGTATTATTTAAAGTTATCAGATTGATATGTTGTTTTCAAAATTTCAACAAGGTTGTTTTATGATGTCATATTTTAAGATACAATCTAAACGTGTATTGGAAATCTAATTTTCATTCTTGGGATATGCGACATTTGTTTATTTTATTTTAAAAATTTTAAAGAATGATGTGAAGTTTCCTTTTCTTGTGACATAATCTGTAATAACCTCTCGTGGATTCCTTTTAGAACATCTTGTGCGTTTAGTTAATTCGCGCAAGACTCTGAACCTATTCAGAGAAAGATACCGATGTTGAATATTTTTCATGTCGTAAGACGGTAGCAGCTAGTGTACACTCACTCAAACGCTCGCTAAACAATCCTATGGTCATAGAACAATTCGGGGTGCACAAGCTTGCAAGTAGGGTGAGTGTTTCCAAAGTGCTAGAAAGGACCAACTGGTTCATAGTACGCTGCGAACGATGACCCGTTGTTGAAAAAGTCAACATGTCACGGTATCTAGGTTTTCTAAAAGTTATCCATGAGTTCACCCTTTCATGGGGTCATTATATGTTACAAGATGGGAGATTTTTTATGCATGTATATTATACCTTTGCTTATGTTATAAATATATAATTTATCGAAAAAGACGGGTTGCCTTCACCATAATATCTGTTCTTATTTTTTTAATTCTTATTCCTAATTATTACAATCTTATCCAATGTCAAAGTACTTATTTCTACAATACTAGTATTTTTTGTTCCTAATTATTACAATCTTATCCAATGTCAAAGTACTTATTTTTACAATACTAGTATTTTTTGTTCCTAATTATTACAATCTTATCCAATGTCAAAGTACTTATTTCTACAATACTAGTATTTTTTGTTCTTATTCCTAATTATTACAATCTTATCCAATGTCAAAGTATTAATTTCTACAAAATTAGTATTTTATTATTAGTAGTATTTTATTATTATTATTATTATTAGTAGTAGTAGTAGTAGTAGTAGTAGTAATATTAAATTATTACATATTATTAGTAGTAGTAATATTAAATTATTACATATTATTTATTAATAATAATTAGGAGCATTGTAAGTACGTCTGTAGTCTCTGAATTATTATATCATACTGTTACCCGCCCGCCCAACCCCAGAAAAATAACTTACTTATATAGCCACCCGAAAAAAAAAATTGAGCTTGTCCACTACAGGAACCAATCCAACCACTACATTACTAAATGGATAGCCAATCAAATCACAGCTGTGTAAATAAACAACCAATCAAATCACTGCATTCTAAACACGACAACCAATCAGAGCGTCTTAAAAAAATGACGTCATTTCCGGAATTAAAAAAATCATGACGTCATTTCCGGAATAAAAAAAATCATGACGTCATTTCCGGAATGAAAAAAAAATTATCCATTGGAGGCCATAAAAATTTGTTACATATTGTGTATAATCCTTGTCAGAAGAGTCACCACAAAATCTGTTACATATTGTGTATAATCCTTGTCAGAAGAGTTGCCTTCACCACAAAAATCTAAACAGATATTGTGCACAACCATTGTCAGAACCTTCACCACAAAATCTAAACAGATATTGTGCACAACCATTGTCAGAACCTTCACCACAAAATCTAAACAGATATTGTGCACAACCATTGTCAGAACCTTCACCACAAAATCTAAACAGATATTGTGTATAACCATTGTCAGAAGAGTTGCCGTCACCATAAAATCTGCTACGTATTGTGTACAACCCTTGTCAGAAGAGTTGCCGTCACCATAAAATCTGTTACGTATTGTGTACAGCCCTTGTCAGACGGGTTGCCTTCACCATAAAATCTGTTACATATTGTGTACAGCCCTTGTCAGACGGGTTGCCTTCACCATAAAATCTGCTACGTATAATCCTTGCCTTCACCATAAAATCTGCTACGTATTGTGTACAACCCTTGTCAGACGGGTTGCCTTCACCATAAAATCTGCTACGTACAACCCTTGCCTTCACCATAAAATCTGTTACATATTGTGTACAGCCCTTGTCAGACGGGTTGCCACAAATCTTTCAATATTGTGTACACCCACAATTTTTCAATGTTGTGTAAATAACGGGACCCGGACGCATCCTACTGGATTAAAAGAATTCTAACCAGTTCAGATGTGTTGTCTTCTTTTTTTGTTCGGATACTTATTGGAGAGACTGTACACTTTAACCACAGCAGCGCGCGAACAGTTCACAAACTGCGCTGTTTCACAAATACTGCCATCCTTGGTCCAAAAGCCGATAATCATCCCTTTTTGAAAAACTGATAAATTGTGAATTCTGAATTTTCATAACTGCTGCGTTGCGCGTTTTGATCTTCAGGTTATTTTGCAACTTTCATTTTAAATTCAAAAGATTTTCTTTTGTTTTCGGCTTTGCTCTTCAGTATATATGTGTGTGTGTGTGTGTGTTTTAAAATCAGATGTTCTGTGTGGTAGCTAAATAGTTGGAAGAAAGGACTGACAGACGGAGTAATAGAAAGTTAAACGTGAAGAAAAGGAATGAAATGTAAAAAAACAAAAGATTTGTTTTGGTAAAACAGCGATGGACTGACAGATGGTCGAAGAACCAATCGCTGAATAAAAAGTAGTGTGGGCGAAAAACGACTGTCATATTCACTTTTTTAATGCAGACAACGTTAACACTGTGACAAGAACTCGTCACCACTAAACATTTAGTTACCGTCTCATCTCTTTGAAGTACAAAACGATTCAGCCAGTCTCTAAAAAAAATTAAGCATTTTATATACATGTTCTTAATGCTTATGTGACCAATTTTTCTGTTCTTAACCTACCCAGGGTTCCAACGGTTCTCGATGCAGTCAGAAAATTTCTTAAGCGGCCTTTTGTAAACCCTGAAAATCTGACCTCACGTGCAGTAAAAAATCATTATATCTTATACACTGACGGGAAAAAATCCCAACACCACGAAAAAATAGTTGTAGAGGAATGAAATGGCGGCAATACATTTGTATAGGTAACATATTTAATCGATTAAGGTTTCAAGATCACAGCTTAATGTAAGCGCGAGAAGAGCTATTTTAAATGTGAAATGCTGGTACATTAATAACCGGTGTAACCGGTTATTAATGTACCAGCATGGAGTTTCATGCCTGTTGCACTTGGTCGGTCAATACAGGGACGGTTAATGCTGGTTGGGAGTGACACTGGAGTTGTCGTCCAATAATGTCCCATACGTGCTCGATTGGTGAAAGATCTGGTGATCTAGCAGGCCAAGACAACATATCGACACTCTGTAGAGCATGTTGGGTTACAACAGCGGTATGCAGGCGAGCGCTATCCTATTGAAAAACACTCCCTGGAATGCTGTTCATGAATGGCAGCACAACAGGTTGAATCACCAGACCAACGTACAACTGTGCCGTCAGGGTGCGTGGGATAACCACGAGAGTGCTCCTGCTGTCATAGGAAATTGCTCTCCAGACCATAACTCCAGGTGTAGGTCCAGTGTGTCTCGGCCGCAAACAGGTTGGTTGCAGGTGCTCACCTGGCCCCCTTCTAACCAACACACGGCCATCACTGGTACCCAGGCAGAACCGGCTTTCATCAGAAAACACAACAGATCTTCACTCCGTCCTCCAATGAGCTCTAGCTTGACAACACTGACGTCGCAAATGGCAGTGGTTTCTAGTAAGTGGAATGCACGCTACAGGGCGTCTGGCTCGGAGCTGTCCTTCAAGTAACGGATTTGTAACAGTTCGTTGTGTCAATGTGGTGGCAACTGCAGCTCGAATTGCTGCCGCAGACGCAGTACGATGCGCCACGGCCATACGCCGTACACGGCGGTCTTCCCTCTTGGTAGTGCCACGTGGCCGGCCGGAACTCGGTCTTCTTGAGGCAGTACCTTCCCTTGACCACCGCTGCCAACAATCATGCACAGAGGCTACATTCCTGCCAAGTCGTTCTGCAATACTGCGGAAAGAAAATCCACCTTCTCGTATCCCTATTACACGACCTCGTTCAAACTCCGTGAGCTGTTGATAATGGCTTCTTCGTCTTAAAGGCATTCTTGACTAACATCAACACACTACGTCAAATCTCAACGATAACTAACGCTCATGAACGTTACAGCGCGTATTTACAGCAAACCTGCTTTGCATGTTCCGAGGCGCTACTAGCGCCACACGTATGCGCCGAGCGCGAAATTTGCATAGACGTCATCTTACAGATGTACTCTCACCGCCTACCAACTATCGTTTTTCTAACACAACTCCTTCTTGGTGTTAGGATTTTTTTTTTCCGTCAGTTTACATAGATATAGCTCCCAGATTTTTTTACAATATAATATAATATAACTTGCAACCCTTCATAAACTTAATAAATAGTACATCCATGCTGAATATGTGCAGTACAGTATGACGATGTAGCACGTGACGTCATCGAGAAGTTTAAGTGAAGTGGCAACAGTCTCTGCAAGTTTCTGAAGGACAAGCATAGCTGGTGGCTGTACTGTAGTTAGTGTACGAAATGCGATCATTATCTATCGGTGTTTCTAAAAATTTGAAGACAAAATGCCTAGATTTTGTACATACATACATATCACTAAGCTGTTCTCTGAGATTCAGAGGTTAGCTCCAAAAAGAAATACAAACTTCCAGATATTTTTACTTACCGTTCTCGTACCAAACTTCTCCATTTACAGCGATCCTGACAACCAACTCGTGCTTCACTGATATCCATTACACGCCGCACACAAATCTTTTATACTTCATACTCATAATATTTTTCTCATGCAGACACTCGTGAATCTGATCCACCCGTGTCTTCCTTGGCCTTCCTCTGCCATTCCTTCCTGCCACTTGGGCTGAAAAGATTTTCTTAGTAAGCATTTCATCACTCATTCTTTCAACATGGCCAAACCACCGAAGCATATTGGTCTCCACCTTGCGAAACAACATTTTGCTTCACATCACACAACTGCAACACATCTTCATTCCTCACACAATCAGACCGAGTCTTGCCACAACCCCCCATCCCCCGTAAGTAACGCGTTTCTCCAGCACACAAACGACTTCTATGTTTCTTCTGTAGTGCCCAGTTTCACTACCATACCTCAGAGTAGGAACAATTACACTTCCATACACAGCCATGCGGGACTCTCTAGAGAACCTATCATTCCTGTGAAAACCTCCCAGAGCAGCTATGATTTTCAATGAAGAATTCACTCGCCTACGAATTTCACCATCCAATTTGTTCTCTCTGTCGAACATGCTTCCTAAATACACAAACTCATTCACCTGGTCAATGACAGTGCCGTTTATACTTACATTACATTCAGTGCTACCCATTCCTCTCTCAAACACCATAACTTTGGTTTTTCCATTATTTATATTCAGTTTGAATTTCATGCAAACTTCGTATATCCGGGACAACATACTCTGCAAATCCCTTTTGTTCTCTGCCAACAGGACAGCGTCATCAGCATACAACAATCTGCACACACGGATATCGCCAAGACATAAACCAGTATTATCTATTTTGGCATCACGCATGCACGCATCCATAAATATATTAAACAGCCATGGTGACATTACACAACCTTGTCTGACTCCTGCACCAACAGAAAACCATTTTGATAAAACACCATTCACTCGTCCACAAGCTCTACTACCAGCATACATGGCTTTTACACTATTAAGTAGATTCCCAGTAATACCATATTCATTCAATACCTTCCACAAAAGTGTCCTATTTACTCGGTCGTAAGCTTTCTCTAAATCTATAAAAGCAGCAAAAACTTTCTTAAGAACATCTAGATACTTTTCAATCATCACGCGTAATGCAGAAATTTGGTTAATGCAGCCTTCACCAGGTATAAAACCACTCCGAACATCCCACACTATCTCTGATGTAAGATCCCGTACTTTTTTTGATTGGAGGTTTAGCGACCACCGTGAGCAACTCAATGGGCTATAAGCAGTCGCCCGTCCCTAATTTAGGGTCACTGGTTCCAGGGAAGGGAGAAAACCAGTGCCGTAAGACAAACACAACATCCATGCCTCGCCGGGATTCGAACCCGGACCCCGTTCGGACGAATAATCAGAGGCCATCGCTTAGACCACTGCGCCACCGGGGCGGCCCGTACTTCTTCAATAACAACATTACCAAACACTTTCCCTGGCACACTAAGTAAGTTGATACCACGATAGTTCTTGCATTCCGTCTGATCACCTTTTGCCTTATACAAGGAAACAATAAGTGCATCCTTCCAATCCCGAGGGACAATTCCTACCTCCCAGCACAACTGGCAAATTTCAGTTAACCAATCAATTACAGACTCACCACTATATTTCAACATCTCGGCAGTTATGCCATCAACTCCCGGAGCCCCTACCATTCTGAAGAGATATTAGAGCTTTACACACTTCTTCTCTTGAGATCCCTTCTGTGCTTCCATCCCTCTCTGTGACATCATCTGCGCCTGTCTCAGAATCATCTTTGCTTTCCTGATCTAATAACTCACAGAAATATTCACACCATCTTTCACTTAACTCATTGGGCTCACAAAAATCATCTTCAAAACGCTCCTGCATTTCTGTACAGAACTTGCGACGTATGGTTCTGTCATTGTCCCTTAGACTGAAATAACTAAGGAGTCATTTTCAGATGCTTCCTCAAAATTTCCCAACCAGTCTGTGGTGGTATTTGTAACTCCCAACATGCTATTGTTGTGGATTTCCTTGGGTTGTGCCGATAAATGGCATGAGCACGCTCCACTTGTTCATCAGATACATATGGCCTCCCTGGACTTACAGAAACACATCCTGTTGTTTCAGATTTCTTGTGTCAGTTGTAGATGGATTGTCTGTTCGGCGGTGATTTTGAAATGTGTTCTAAAATGTTGTTGCCCAACATTAACAGAATTCGTTTTGCTTAATTCAAACACATAGAATGCCTTCACAGCATTTGCAGCTATCTTGCCTGACTGATCATGTGCCGGTGAAAATGCACAATCATTTAGTGACACCATCTATATAATAAAATCGTTAATATTTGTGATAGAACTGTCCATCATGATGGTCAATATCTTTCATTGTTTTGGTGAAATATAAAATGTTGATAGTGTCCATTTCATTTGTAATGACCCTGCATATATTTAAAAAAAAAAGCCTTTTTAGGGGGATTTTAGAAGGTTGTTTCTATTTAGTAAATGTTTTCTTCTGTTATTAATTTTGCCTTCCCCCCCCCCTTCATTTCTTCAGAGAAGCCTAAAAGTAAAATCCAAATTGTGAATGTATTCAATTTCCCTAGTTATTAGAATTACTGTCAAATTTCAGGGCGTCTAAGGGGGGAAAAAAAGGAAAACACATTATAAATAATAATTTCTGTTATATGATGATTATTCAAGGGGAAATTGAAGATGGCTGCCATAACTGCTGAGTGGTCTGAGGTAAAATTGAACATAACCTGTATTTTCTTGTCACAGTGGCAATGGTGACAGTTCTGCAGGATTGAAGGACTCAGGTGTAAACCATGGTAACCAACACTTCTGTCGTTTTGAGATATTAGGTGCTTGAATTAATTCCCGCTGTTTTTTGCCACACAAACACCTGTGTGTTGCCACAGAACGGTACAGGATAGTCTATTCAAAGTAGTGTCCGTTGGCAGCTACGACCTTTTCCCACCGTTGGGGTAACAAATAGATTCCGCGGTAGAAAAATGCATGTTCTTTCGAGGCGAACCATTCATCGAGCCATTTTTGGATATCCGCGACAGAAATGAAGTGCTGCTCTGACACGCCATGTTGTAGCGACCGGAATAAATGAAAGTCCGAGGGAGCAATGTCCGGGGAAAAGGCTGGTTGGGTAAGAAATCCCAGCCAAGTGCCTCCAAGAGTTCCTTCACGGATTTGGCGACATGAGGTCTAGCGTTGTCGTGGAGAAGAATAGCCTTGCGACGTGGGATTCAGTTTCCGAGCTTCTGGATCATTCCCATTGCCTTTAAACGTTTGTTAACCGTTGACTCATCGACCCGTAGTGTTTTAGACAACTCGTGGAGAGTCTTACATGAATCCTCGTTCAATAAGGCCTCCAATGCGCCATCTTCGAACTTTTTCGGCTGCCCAGGGCACTCTTTGTCCTTCACGTCATATTCGTTGGCTTTAAAGCATCAGAACCACTCTCTGCATGTTGTTTCCGACAGGGCATGTTCCCCATAGGCCTGCACTAGCAAACGATGACTTTCCGCTGCAGATTTCTCGAGATGAAAGCAGAAGAGTAATGCTTCCCGCAAATGCTCTTTTTTTGGTACGAAACTCGACATCGGGAATGCGATACAAACTCTTGTTCTGTGCCGTCCGATCGTGTGTCACACACTGCTCCGCCCAGACTACAGATGGTACGTCCGTGCACAAGGAAGGTCACGTGTGGCCCGGATCACAGCGCTCCACTGCTGCGCTCTATTGGGCAACAGCGGGAATTAATTCAAGCACCTAATGTGTAGATTACAATTATTAAAAAATATATAAACGTTTGCACTTACCATAAATTGAAAGTTGTATTGTGGCACCATATGCTGACATAAATGTATAATAAATACTCTAAAATGCTCATATTACCATCGCAGTTGTTTTTCGGATGCTTTTTTTAAAAAATGTTAGTTACCATGGTTTATGCCTGAGCTCTTCAGTTAACGGTGTCCTTAAACTTTCAAAAAATCAGTGTTCATTAAAGCAGTGATGGAGCTGTAAAAAAGTGCAAGTCACCACCATCTTACTTGCGATGGTGACAAAATCACTATTACAATTGGCTCACTTTGAATTATTTGTTTACGGATGAACGCAGTGAAATTAAAAACTATCGGATCCTAAGCATGAGGAAAAAGGGGACTAAAAAATAACTGAAATCATTAGCAGCCTCTATGATGTTTGAACAGAAAAGGAAACAATTTTTTACATATGGTAACCAAAACCACAGTCTTAACTAGAGCAAGGTGGATGGCCCGGGCCAACGCCCCCTGAAACAAGGCCGCAGCACCAGTCCTTGACGTCATCAGAGGAAGACCTTGCCATGACCGCCCTTCCTCATGGACAGCTGCTTTCTAACGCGACGGTGATCTCCCGTACTTAGATGCTTACGAAACTATAACAGTTGAAACTATCTTCTTTCCAACTATTTGCAATTGTAAAAAAGTATTTGTACTGAGTAAATACACGGGTGTGCAAAAATTAAGGACGAAGAGCAGAAATTAGCATAACAGCCGAACGAGCAGGTAGAACGGACTAAAAGACCACTCAGGAGATAGACTAGGGTACGGTACGGTAGGGCATGAGCATATATGCAGCCTGACGTGGGGGAGTGTCGAAAGGGTATAAAGCACACGGGCGGTGTACGCTCGGCAATTCGGAGAAAGCTATTGCACGGTGTACACCGGTTTTAACGACGTCGAGTTGCTGCCACCGTGTGGTATGACCAACAGGCAATCTCATTGGGAAGTTGGAAGAAGGTCGAAGTGTGACTAGTGTGGCCGAGGAGTTCGGGATCGCTCACAGCATCGTTTTACGAGCTTGGAGAGCATTTCAAACGACAGGAACAGCTGTCCGAGAGTTTAGCAGTGGTCGTCCACGAGCAACCACGGCGGCGGCGGACAACCGGTATATTGTCCTACAAGCGAGAAGAGATAGACGGCAGACAGCGGAATAAACCGCATGGCACATGCAACAGACAACTGAACGTCCGTTATCGCGTTTTACGGTGGCCAGGAGCCTGCACAAATGTGGTCTATTTGCATGATGACCAGTACGGTGTGTGCCATTAATGCCTGCTCATCGGAGACGGTGGTTTCTGTTGTGCCAGGAACACAAGAACTGGACACATCAGCAATGGGGTCGAGTTCTCTTTACGGATGAGAGCCGATTTAGTCTGACGAGCGATTCTGGACGTATGCACATCTGGAGAGCAGGGAACACGCAATCACACCTCCAACATCATCGAAATTGACCGGTTTGGAGGTGGCGAAGTTCTCGTTTGGGGCGGTATCATGCTTGGTAGCCGTACTGACCTCCACATCTTCCAAGGAGGTTCAGTCACTGGTGTCTGCTATTGTACAGAGGTTCTCCTGCCTCACGTGCGTCTGTTTAGAGGTGCTGTGGGTCCTGAGTTCCTCTTCATGGACGACAACGCTACACCTCATCGTACAGTGGCTGTCGCATAGCTGTTGTAGAGTGAAGATATTCAACGCATGGATTGGCCCGCAAGGTCCCCGGACCTAGATCCAATCGAACACGTGTGGGACCTTCTCGGGAGACGCTTGGCAGCACGTCACCAGCCGCCAGCGACGATTGACGCTACAAGAGGAATGGGCCGCGATGCCTCAACAGCTCCTTGACAACCTCGTCCTCAGCATGGACAGACGTTGTAAATCCTGCAACGCAGTCTGGGGTGATTATATCCCCTACTAAAGACTGGATTTTTCTTGGCAGCCGCATGTCACATGGACGTTTCTGTCTTCTGTCCAGCTGTGCTCGAAGCTACCTAATCAATAATGTGCCTTTGTATCCTTTGGATTCCTTGTTTGGACGGTTTTGCTCACTTGTCCCATATTCTTACATCTTGGGGATCATATGGTATGATTTGAGTCGATGTGGAGCACTTCTGCACGACGTTACATTCGAAAAACCGTCTCGTCCTTAATTTTTGCACGTCAATGTAGAACAAGATCTGTAAACTCAATGTTATAAGATTTTTTTATTTATTAATTATTTTAGGGGGTGTATTTTCGAGAACAAGTGATACAATATGTTGATTCTATTAGTGAAAGACAAATGTAATTAAACTTAGGGGTTTTCTTAGCAACTCGATTTTAAACTATTTTGATGGCTAAATAAGAACAGAAATTCCGTTTTAATTTTTCCACTTGCACTGGAAAAACACCCCCCCCCAATTAATAAATAAGACAACCTTGATGCATTGAGTTTACAGATGTTGTTCTATTTATTCAGCACAAATACTTTTTTCTTACTATCTCTAATATTTACCCTTACTGCAAAGTTGCAACACACACTATCTAGGGCATTCAATTAAACAAAAAAAAAATTTCTGAATACGTTAGATGCAAAAAGTGGTTTATTTTCAGTTAAGAAATCTTTTTGCACAGCCAGTTTAATAGTTCGAAGTGTTCTCATTTTTGGTGCAACAGTGTGCCATAAATAGTAGCATTACCTTAGGGAATTAAAGTTTAAAAGTAATAAAACTTAGTTTTGACAACCTGTTGGTGAAAAAAAAAAGTATCAATCCAATTGCTATAGATTTTTCATGTATGTCCTTCGAAAAATGTAACATTTACAGTTAAAAAACTAAATTGTGCCAAAAGGTTTCTTTTTAATGTTAGAAAAGGATTTTTGATTTGATTAAGCGAACTTTAAGGTTAATTCCATATACTGAAAACAATTCATGGTTTTCACATTTTTTATTCCTTTTCGAAGGAATAAAGAAAATTTGCACCAAAAGAATGTATAAAAACTAGAGTTTTTAGCATATTTTAAGGAAAGAAAACATTTTGAAATTGTGCAGTTCTAGTGTATAGAAAAATGTACAGCCCTAAAATTAACAAAAACACAATTATGCCGCCCCACCACCACCACCGAAAAAAAAATATTTTTGACCAACATAAAAGCAGGTGCAATGATAAAAATCTTATCCTTTGAAAGGTGTGTGCAATAAAATGTTATTGGTATTTTTACAATATGAAAACTTTAAAAAATACCAGTGACGAAGAGGAACGTATCTAAGCAAAGATTTTTAACACTAACTGAAACAAATGCTGGCAGGCAGTATGTTAAAAGAAGATAGATGCTGTTTTATTCTCTTGCTACTACTGAAGCCTTATCAGTACAACTCAGGTCCATAATTAATGAGCAATGAGGACTTAACTTGTAATAAAAACCTAACAAATACTGCAGAGATTTAAATTTTCAGCCCATCTGCCTGAAGGCTTACTAACAGATAAAACACCTTAGCAATGATAGCTAGAAACTGTTAAACATTTTATGTCCGATTTTTTATTATACACCGTCAAAAGAAAAAGTGTACAAACATTATAAACTACGCGATTTAATGCCTGTGCAAACATCTTCAGATAGAACACTTTATTGCGGTACATTACTAAGGTTAAAGATCGTTCTCTCAACTAGACTATATTTCACACTAAATATAAAAGGGCAAAGAAACTGTATTACAAAAAGAGCTAATAAAACACACATGCCCTTAAAGCTTCTGTAGGCTGGAAATCTTGAGGAATTGCACGAATCCATTTGGAGCGTAGTTCTTCATTCTCGGGAAATTTAAACACTGACGCTTTAGGACCTGTGTCGTAATTGCTACGGCAATTTGGTACACAACAACGTGAAAGCATATTACACTGCTGGCCACCCAAAATGCAACAGTCATATTTACTGAACACATGACAACATATACAAAGACGAAACGATTAAGCTTACAGGCCTGTGCGACGTGCGGAACACCCAGACATCAATAGTTCGTGTGGCCCCATGGCTGGCAATAACAGCCGCTACACGCCGTGGCATCGAACGAAAGAGGCTTTGGTTGTGGGCTTAAGGTATGTCGGTCCAGGCTGCTTCCACACGTTGCCACAGTTCATCAGGTGTAGCTACGGGTGGTGCTTGCTGGGCCACTCGGTTGCCGATCAGCGACTAGACGTGTTCGATGGGCAACGTATCGGAAGAACAGGCAGGCCACTGCAGCAGTGACACCTGGTGGGCCGTGAAGAATTGTTGCACGATGCGTGCCACGTGCAGGCGCGCATTGTCCTGTTGAAATGTGGCCGCTAGCAGTTAAGGGAGGACTACAGGCTCCAAAACGTCGGAGATGTAGCGGTGGCTGTTGAGCGTACCAGAGGGGTGCGGGTGTCATATCCAATTGCGACCCAAACCATAACGCCAGGCGACGGACCGTTATGGCGATGCATAATGCAGGCGTCATACAGTATCTCTCTCCGCGGTGCCACCACACGCGGATCAGACCATCGTGGTGTTGCAGGCAGAAGCGGGATTCGTCGGAGAAGACAATGTCGTGCCATTGCGTTGTCCAGGTGAGGCGTTCAACGGCCCACTGCCATCGCACTCGCCGGTGGTGTAACGTCAATGCTAATCAGAGCAATGGCCGCCGTGCGACAAGTCCCCGCTCCTGCAAACGACATTGAACGGTAGGTGCTGACACAGGTTGTTGCACAACACACCCTAATTCCTGCGCTAACGTTCATGATGTGGCGGTGCGAGCCATCAATGCCCGCCGCACAACATGCCGTTTCTCTCGTTCGGTGGTGTGCCGCGACTGCGGCAATCACTCATGTCGGTCCGTCCGTCCCTCCTGCACCCACTGAATCCATACCCGCCTCACTGTGGCTGGATGTCGTCCTACACGGGCGCCGATGTCTCGTTATGATAAACCGCTGTCGCGATAAACCACTATTCGTCCTCTGTCGAACTCCGAAATGTGCTGGAATGACAGCCGTATTCTGCGACGAGGCATCAGGAAGCTTCCCACACACAGGTCCGGCAGCACAACACACTTCCACTACTTTTTTGATTGGAGGTTTAACGACCACCGTGAGCAACTCAATGGGCTATAAGCAGTCGCCCGTCCCTAATTTAGGGTCACTGGTTCCAGGAAAGGGAGAGAGGCAGTGCCGTAAGACAAACACAACATCCATGCCTCACCGGGATTCGAACCCAGACCCCGTTCGGACGAATGATCAGAGGCCATCGCTTAGACCACTGCGCCACCGGGGCGGCCTTCCACTACTTACATCCCGCCTTCTGTGCACCCTTCTTATAGTGCTTCTCGGTGGCGTGCTGGGCGCACATGACTTGCATATGCCCTACAATGCAAATTGTTTGCATGTCCTCTCGCGGGCGACGCATGCTGCGAATTTCAGGCCAATCGGATGCTTCCTTCTTGGTGTTGCATTTTGGGTGGCCAGTAGTGCAGAACAGCAAAAAAAAAATTTTAACACTGTGAAATAAATTACAAAGGGTGGAATAATATGAATCAGTCAGCAGCAAGAACAACGAACAACCTCATGGAGCAACGCTACAATAATCACACACGCTAACTATGGTTACGGTCTTTCGTCAAACTCAACAGGTCTTCCTGTAGCGACGTCGGAGGGCAGGAGGTGTTTAGGCCTTGTTTCAGGGGCGTTGGTCTAGTCTATACTTGTCATTGACTTTCCTCCACGATACTTGCAATACAGCGGTAAGAAACTGAACAAGACATATCGATATCAAAGTTTAAATTCACGTGTATCAAGATTAAAACTGATGTTATACAAGCACATCGATATCATCATCATCGTCAACCATTATCAATCCACTGCTGGACGAAGGTCTCACCAAGTTTCCTCCACAACGGTCTGTCTTGTGCCAGTCTCCTCCACGTCACTCCTGCATACTTTCGAATTTCATCCACCCATCTCCCATGTGGTCTTCTTCTGGGTCTTTTCTTGTCCCTTGGAATCCAATCTAAAATTTCGGCTGTCCATCGATGGTCTGTCCTTCTGGCAGTATGCCCAGCCCATTGCCATTTCAGGGATTTAGCTCTGATCATGATGTCTTCCACTCTTGTCATTTTTCGGATCCACGAGTTCCTCTTCTTATCTCTCCTGGTTACACCAAGCATGCACCTCTCCATGCTATTTGAGTTGTCTGCAGCCTTTGTATGTCTCTTTTAGTTAAGGTCCACGTCTCTGCACCGTACGTAAGCACTGGAACGATGCATTGATCAAACACTTTTCTTTTAAGACATAATGGCATATTGCTCTTGAAAATTATGCTGTTTCTTCCAAAAGCTCTCCAGGCAAGTTTTGTACGCCGATTAATTTCTTCATCAATGTGACCCTCACTTGATATCTGCTGTCCAAGATAAACGTACATGCCTGTTATCCCCAGCTTTTCTCCATCAATCGATAAATCTTCATTTCGTGTAAAAGCATTGAACATCGCTTTTGTCTTCTGAAAGTTCATTTTTAATCCCACTTCTTTACTCTTGTCAGCAAGTTCTTGGATCATACTCTGCAGCTCTGATGGGGTAGTTGCAAAAATGACTATGTCATCAGCAAAACGAAGGTGGGTTAGATAATCTCCACTAATCTTTATCCCTTTGTTTTCCCAGTTCAGTGATTGAAAGACATTTTCCAATGTGGCGTTAAAAAGCTTCGGAGATATGGTGTCACCTTGTCTCACTCCCTTTAAAATTTTTATGTGTGTTGTATTTTCAAACAGCCGAATCTTTGCACTTGCATTTTCATAGATGTTATTAATAATACTAATGTATGCATCTTCAATACCGCAGGATTTCATAGCCATTGTAACTGCCGATGGTTTCACCGAATCAAAGGCTTTTTCAGAATCGATAAAAGCCATGCACAATGGAAGTTCATATTCCCTTGCTCTTTCAATTAGTTCTCTCAGTACGTGGATATGATCCATTGTGCTGTAGCCACTCCTCAATCCAGCTTGTTCTCTCGGTTGAGCCATGTCGATATATGCAACACAAATTACGTTTTTTTTTTAAATAGTAGCCTTACAATTAAAATAGTTGAGGGTTTTTCTGTAAATAGTTACTTTTGGCTGTTTTTTGTAGGAAATAATAGCCATAGTCGCCCGTCATCAAAAATTGCAGCAATAGTACCACTTTTATCCCTGCTAGTGATAAAAAATGGTTCTAGCAAAAGTTGCTAGTAGAAAAATTTTGAATGTTTCAGTGTGAACTGTAAAGTGCCACTGCAGTAAGTGTGTGGAACATTTTAGACACGTACAAAAGAGAACTGCTTTCTTTTTTTTTTCTTTTTTTGATTGGAGGTTTAACGACCACCGTGAGCAACTCAATGGGCTATAAGCAGTCGCCGGTCCCTAATTTAGGGTCACTGGTTCCAGGAAAGGGAGAGAGCCAGTACCGTAAGACAAACACAACATCCATGCCTCACCGGGATTCGAACCCGTGCCCTTTTCGGACGAATGATCAGAGGCCATCGCTTAGAACACTGCGTCACCGGGGCAGCGAACTGCTTTCTGGAAACGAATGTTTCTTCAAAAGTACAAACATTATAAAAACATTTTGGCACTAGTACAAATATCCAGTATATTTCCCTTATCTACTTCTGCATGTGAGGTTGGGTTCAGTTTCATAAAGAGAATCCAGGGTGATTGGAGGGGCAGTTTAAACTTGAAACCACTGAATGCTCTCATGAGTATTGAGGTTGAAGGTTCGTCCGAAGACAAGTTTGACCCCAGGCCTGCTGTTTTAAAGTGGTATGATGAAAAGATCCAAAACAGATATCTTAAACCATATGGAAAATAACTTAAGATTTTGAATACTGTGTTCTTAAATTTTATGAATACAGTTAAATAAAAAAAAATGTTTCCTAAATATTTGCATTTGAATTAAATTATTAAAATTAAATCTGTCAGGTCATGAAAAGGTGAGTAATATCTAAATATTTGTAATCTTTTCAGCATTACAATGTCATGTGACAGATACAGGGGTGAAATCAAAATTTGTCATGATTGACTGATGGAGAGGGACATGTTAGTTTCTTTTGTATAATGTTAATAAACTTTAGCTAGTAGATAATGCAATTTGCTAGTAAAAAATAAGGCCACTAGCAAGTGTTGCTACTGCTAAAAAACGAAATCAAGGCCTGCACTGAAAGCTCATTTCTTTCCTTTCTGGCATCTAGTGACAGATCTCCAACTGATGAATTGTGGACAACTATGGGGCACACCTTCACTGTGTGTTACGTGTACACCAAGGTTATTAGATATCTCTTTAGGTTGAGCCACTTCGGAAACGAGCTGCCATTGACTGGCGAAATGACGTCACACAGGGAGCAAAGCAGCGAGAGGCAAAGAGGCGAGAGCCAAGAGCCATCACTGCTACAGGTTACACTTTAGCAAGGAATGTAAATAAACGCGATGGAAAATGTTTTCAAATACTAATAATTTCAAACTTCAGAGATTAACATATTTATCAGTGATCTGCTTTTTCCTCTTTCACGAATTAATTAATTTTGAAAACAAAATAAATTAACAGCTATTGTGTAAAGAAATATGAGGGCATTGCTGTAAACAAACATATTGTTGAACTTCGTAGTTCCGTAGTTCGCAGGAAGTTATATTTACAAAAAAGTTATTGTCAGTGCGAAAGTAAATTCTTAAAAATCCAAACTTTTTAAAGTCTAGCCTTTCGATAATCAGCGCATCAAGTAGTTAACGGGCTAAACAAACAAGAAGTAAATATGTTATTCATCATTTCATTTTTGCACAATAAATTTTGTTGTTTACAGAATTCCACTTAGTAGCCTTCAAATACAAACAAAAATTCCCACGCAATGTTCGTTTTTCAATTTATTTTAATAAGTGGCACAAAAAGTTATCAAAAATTACGTATATAATACTATTGCAATAGCGGGCAGTATCGAACCCTGCTGCCAGTGTGTTTACGATTGCGTTGATGCCAAGCAGCGAGCAAGCGGTGTGTTGCAAAGAATTATGTTATCATGACCCTGGTCAATTGACAGAGTGAAGAGAGAGGAGACAAGATGGCGTCGTCGCTTCGCTGTGTGTGAACACGATATTTGTTGTTCTTACAAAAGTGCTCTAAAAGAGTACATGTATTATCATCGTCTCGCCGGAATAAGCTGTGTGTTGTGTGAACCTCCTAAAAGGAATATTAATCATGGTAAGACTGTTTAAAATAGACTAAATAGAAAGCAAAAGTTCATTGTTAACAATTACTCATTCGTTCTATGTTTATTATATATCCGTGAACCATCATTAGTGTCTTAGTTGTGTGTTTAGTCAAGAATAAATAACGAAAAACTGAAATCAGGAGTCTGTCGATTATGAACATAGTTACCGTTGCAAATCATTTCTTAGTTTTTTTAACTTACACCATCAGTTTGCACTCCCAAGCCAAAGATGCCGTGCGGCGTGGTTTATCGGCTTGGTTATCTGCTGTCGTGTTTTCGCGGCGTTTGCTCCCGGTGTGACGTCATGCGCAAATCCGAGAAAACGGAGACTGCAACTGCACATTGAAATGGCGTCCCCTGGTGTACACCACAGAACTATGAAATTGCATTGTAATTGTTGTTGTTTTGTTGGATTTATTCTTATTAAAAATCCTCCTAAGTTTTTCTAAGACTTTGCATAGCACCTAAAATTAAATCCCATGTACAATATTTTCATGAAGACGAGAAGGTTCGGTGTATAAATATTGTATTACGGTGGCATTAAGAGTGTGATTCTGGGGTGTGCGATGACAAACAAGAATACAGTAGTGTACCTTAGAGCCCTTTAGATGTGCAGATAGCACTGCAGCTCAGATTCTTACCTTTCCAAAGGTTCCAAAACTGCTAGTATGATGTGCAGTGACACATATAGCATCCAGTAAAATTACGAATGTCTATCGTTTATTAGAGCAATCCACTTAAGTGTTGTGTCACGAGTTGCTGTTTGTTTTTTCTGTGTCTGCAATTGGAAATAGAACATAAGGGAAATAAGCTTTTTTAAGTTTCTTTGTTCTATAAACCAGAAATATATTTACCCAAGTAATTACTTTTTTAGTTGTTTTACATGCATATATGGTTGTACTTAAAAACCGTAAAATGTAGATAATTTGCACTGCATTCTAGTATTTGCAAAGGTTTTTAGATCTCTCCACAGTGTAAATTTCTTTACCTTCCATGCTGTTCACACAAACAGCTGAAGTGCTGCATACGTTGTTTTTTTTTTTTACAGGGAACCTTTATGCTGTCAATGTTGATTATACTGTATTAGTTAGTATACCAATATACACGGCACATGTGCAGCACAGACAGCAGTTAGACGGGCTAGGAGTGACTCAATAAGGTGCTGGAAAGTGTTCACAGGTATGTGGAGCCATGCTGATTGCAGTGCATCTGGCAGCTGGTGGAGGATCCATAGAGCGAACAACCAATCAAGGTGGTCTTACAGATGCTCAATTGGGTTTAAGTCTGGGGAATTAGGGGGCCAGGGGAGTACTTTGAAGTCTTAATCGTGCTCTTCCAACCACTCTTGGACATTTCTAGCTTTGTGACATGTCGCATTGTCGTGCAGGAAAATACCATCCGCCCCAAGGAAGACAATCGTCATGTATGGGTGTACGTGGTCTGCAAGAATGGATTCATAACGAATTCGGCCCATAGTGCCTTCTACAGGTATGCAGAGATGCCAACTTTTACGGATTTTTCGTAGTTTGAACGGATTTTCACTCCATCTTATGGTTTTACGGAGGTCACCCAAAAAACTACGGAAAAGCTCACACACGCAATTTTCTTTTTTAACTGCCTTTTGGTCGAAAAAACGAACATTACAAGTAGTCTCTATACGACTTTGATGTTCTGACTTCCCCTGCCATGGACGCGGAGCGTCGCATATGCTGTTTGTCACGTGATTCCCGTACAGTCATTTCAGAGTGCCGTGTGCAAAAGCGAGTTCATCACCTTTTGTGAACTCTTTACATTGATTACATGCGACTTTGTGCTTGTGAAAACTCCGGTGCAGATGTTTTAACCCTTTCCGCTCGACTCTCGGGTGACACCTGACATTACGAAATCTCTGAGTAGCTCACGTGGCTGGGGTGAAACGTCACGCCTCTATAGCTAGCATGTGGGCGCTCGCGAGACATTTCTTTTTCGCCGAATAGGTTCTATAGAGCCGATAACGCCTCTATAGCTCGCATGTCATAACGCCTCTATAGCTCGCATGTCGGCGCTCACAAGGAATTTCTTTTTCACCATATAGCTCGCATCATCTGCCACACCTATGATGCCTCTATAACTTGTGTGTTATCCACCGCGCTTATGATGCCTCTATAGCTCGTGTGTTATCCGCCACGCCTATGACACCTCTATAGCTCGCATGTCGACGCTCACAAGACATTTCTTTTTCGCTAAATAGGCCGGGTGTCAGCCACAAAGCAGATGATGTTTCTGTAGTTCGTATGTCGGGCCTGGTGAGCCAAAGCTGAACTTATATATATATAATGATAGGAGGAGACTGGCACAAGACAGACCGTTGTGGAGGAAACTTGGGGAGACCTTCGTCCAGCAGTGGATTGATAATGGTTGACAATGATGATGATGATATATATATATATATATATCATTTTTAAATAAAACTACATTTTGGGACTTATTTATTCTAATAGAAAGTGTTATGATTCTGAGATGTTAAAATAAATATTTTTGACATACTGAAAATCTTACTGAAGGTCAAAACGGTTTTACTGAAAACTTCAGATTTTTTTTTTACTCGTGACCCCTTTCTCAGGTTGGCATCTCTGGGTATGAGTGGACCCAGATCATAACACTGCCCCCACCAGCTGTGTCCTTCGAGCAATGGTTGAAGGGCGTTTGTTCCCTATGTTTCTCGCCTTATACGCCAATGTCTATCTGTTTGATGAAGCAGAAAACGTGACTCACCGGAGAGGGAAATCCTTTGCCAATCAGCGGAGGTCCAATTCTGATACTGTCGTGCAAATGTAAGCGTTTTCTGCCGATGCACCTTTATTAGCATAGGTTTAGTGACCATCCGTTTGCGTCGGAGACCCATATGCAGTAGGGTTCACTGAACTGTCGTTTTAGACACACTTCAGGAGACCCCTGGTGCATTCGGTCAGTGAGTTTGCTCAGCTGTAGTGCGTCGGTCGGCCCTCATAAACCTTCGAAGCCGACATTCACCTCTCACATCAATGGCACGTGATGCTCTGCAGTTTCAACATTGCTTATTCGCAATGGTGCCATTTCTCCAATCACGATACACTTTAATCACAGCAGCACGCGAACAGTTCACTAACTGCGCTGTTTCAGAAATACTGCCACCCTTGGCCCGAAAGCCGATAATCCCCCTTCTTGCAAATCTGATAAATCGCTCCTTTTATCCATGACAACAATGAGTGATATGTTTTCAGAATGCCTACAGCACACCTTATATACACTCCAAGCAAGCTCACGACACGCCTTCTTTCATTGGCTACGCGCTGTTGACGTCAAAAGTACGAGGTGGTCACAATAATGTGACTCGACTGTGTATATAAAAATTATTCTGCAATTAATCCTATTGGAGTTATTTGAGAAGGCCACAGCTGCTTATTCACTCTTAAAACCTTTATATGTTGATAAAAATGCAATCGCATGTTTAAGTTAATAAGTGAATTGTGTAGTGTGGTTGGCATAAAAAAATTTTACACATTAGCCTATTTAGGAAACATTGTCTCAAATGATTCTGCTGGCTTCACTGACTTGTTTGTAACTCGTCTGTTGATTTTGTATCCATTAATGAGCAAAATGAAGCTGCTGTGTAGTACAATGGTAGTTTACATCTGGGCATGGGAAGGAAGGTATATACTTGCAAGATTTCCTGACTCCTAGTTCTGGGCATTTTCATACTCAACTTGGTGATATTTTTAAAATACTGCCCCCCCCCCCCCTCACACACACATTTCAACTCAGTACAAAACATGTGGATTTGGGTGTAGGTAATTCCTTCATTCAGGTGCTATGGATCTTTGTGATCCAAGCACTGGGCACAAGTTTTATGAAAGTTTGTTTCACTCTGGAATCAAAAAATACTTGTGACCTACCACCTTTAAAATGAATGATACATAAATCAGCATGCAACAACTTAATGTTTAGATTATTGCGATGATGGAAACTATTCAGTTTCAGTACATATGTTGACAGATTTGCCAGAATCTGGAACATACGAATTTCTGTCGGAAAGATAAGAGTATGACCAGGTTTCCATAAATTTCCAAAAATACACACACAAATAATACTTATGTCTACCCGAAATTATTTATAGGAAAACAAATCAATAACTCAAGACAAATATCTAATGCAAAATGCTGTTGCTGGATTGCATAAATAAATATAAGTGTCTCAAAATGTGAGATTGGAAATAAAAAATTGCGAAAAATTCATTTTTTTTTACCAGCTTCTCCTGATATTCAGTTAGATGTAGTTTTTCCAGTATTATAAAAGCAAAAAAAGTGTGGATTGTATAAATGTACATTCAACAAACGCACTCTATTTTTCAACTTTCTCCCTGGTTCCTAACGTTTGTTTCCATTAGTTGTCACAAATGTTTATGACAGAAATTGTTTTTTAAATAAATTCTTCTGGCATAGGATAGATACTATTAATACACACACGTTTTTGAAACATATTTTTCTTGGGCCGAGCAATTTGTTTGCAATGATGCTGTTTATTATAACTGCTTCCAGAAATCAGACTGGAAGGATAGTTTATGGATCACTACACAATATATTATTCTTTATAACTTCCCACTCATTCTGAAAAAACATCTGAAGAAATGCTTGTGTTCAGCAAAATCTATATTTTAGATGCAGTACATTGATATTCACATATGAAATGAACTGTTGTTTATGGCACCCAGAAGTACATAAAGTTTTGGGGAAGGTCGCAGTGTGTCAGGGCTATCACAAACAGAAGGAAAAGCAATGTCAGTTATACCATCCATTTCTACCAAATTTACAAAATAACTCAGCAGCCATGGATTTCCTTCTAGTATGCTGAACATTCCCCTTTCATTTAAAATTATCAGTAATGATTTGCAATTGTCACATTAGAAAAGTAATTTTCCCAAGGCAAAGTAGAATACAACATGCATAGTACTTTTTAAATTGCCACTGATTCACAACTAAACTATTTTTTGTTAGAATCAAGCAAATTGCTAAGAAACTCCTCGACCTCTTTTAAACATCTTAACATGTGCCTCATATAGGAAATTCTGGAACATATATGAAGGCTTTCTTCTTTCCATAAGTTACAGAATGAACAACAAAACAGCTGTGTAGTGTAAGTCTAACCACAGAAATACAATGGTAATTAAAGCAGGATGTGCAAATGAGTGGAACTAGTACTGACGTATGTAAATGTGTCGAGTGTTAGATGGTGTTTTGAAGCATTTTCCAGTTTTTCTGAGAATTGCAAGCAGTTTTTAAGATAGCAGGTTCTCTGGATATGTCTATGAGAAATTATTTATAGGAAGAAGTGTGATGGTGAGCTATTAGGTTGGTTGGATGGCCCAATACGAGTTTTTCCCTAACGTAAAAATTTTGTCAGAAATCTTGAGGGCAGAGCCTTTCAAGCCAATTCAATAGTGGCAACCACAGAAAACCACCAAGGTGGCACTGCTATTTGGTGCTGGTCTGCAGAGTGAGTAGGTAGTCATTTCTCGTGTCAGTCAGATCTATAAACAACAAAAAAGATGACACCGAATTTTCGGGTGTAATAAGCACGTCTTTTGAATCCGTTCTGACGCAAATTAAATTTATCAAAGCTATTCAATGTCAATGGAACCGGTATGGAAAACAATAGATCTAACGAAAGAAAGAAGATTTTAAATCGGGTTTTTAATCCCCGAGATATTGCTGTAAACGGAATCGTGAGCTTACGAACTCTTAGAAACCGAGATATCGACAAAAATAAGATGTGACTTTACGTTTCCTGGTGGAAAACCATGCATTATTTTAGGAAGAAAGTATTCTCAAAAGGTTTATCCATATAAGCAGTATCCGTCCAAGAAAAACAATTTAGTCGAGTTTTCAGGAGCCAAAATTTTGCTACAAATATATCAGAAGCAGAAATTAACACTTATGCCCCCTGGTGGCCAAACCATTCTTTACCAAACATTAGACATTATGTGAAAAATATTTTCCATCAGGTCTTGTATGCGATACAGAAATAATTTTTCAAAGCGGAGTTTTAGGAGCAGAAATAACGTAGAAAACGTTGTGCCCCTAGCGGAAAATCTATGATTTACTGTAATTTTGAATTTAGAGGAAAAACATTTCGCATCGGAAACACTATCCAACAAAGAAGGAATTTTTCAAATCAGACTCTCAGAAGTAGAGATATTGACAAAAATAAGATATACATCTACGCCCTGGTGTAGAAACCATGCATTATTTCAAGAAGAAATATTTCCTAAAAGGTTTGTCAACATGAGTAGTATTGTTCAACAAACTACTTTTTTTTTTTCAATCGAGGTTTTAGAAGCTCATATTTTGCTGCAAATACATCAGAAGCGGAAATTAAGGCTTATGCCACCTGGTGGAAAAACCATGTTTTTACAAAAATTAAAAATGTGCAAACGATTTCCCATCAGGAACTGTATCCGGTGCAGAAAGAATTTTTCAAATCGGAGATTTAGAAGCAGAGATACAGGGGGAAACGCAATTTACCGCTACGCCCCCTAGCGGAAAGTCTATGAATGACTTGAAAATTTTGAAATTATATGAAAAACATGTCACGTGGAAAACACTATCCAACAAAGAAGGAATTTTTCAAATCGGACTCTTAAAAGTACAGATATTGACAAAAATAAGATGTACATCTACGCCCCTGGCGGAGAAACTGTGGAATATTTTAAGAAGAAGATATTCCGAAAAGGTTTATCGATGTGAGTGGCATCAGTCCATGAAAGAATTTTTTCAATCGATATTTTAGAAGCCCAGATTTTATGGTAAATACATCAGAAGCAAAAAATAACTCCTACGCCCTGGTAGCCAAAGTATTTTTTACCAAAAATTTGAAATTATATGCAAAAGGTTTTCCATCAGGAGATGTATCCGCTGAAGAAAAAAATTTTTAATCGGAGTTTTAGAAGAAGAGTTATCGGGGAAATGTCATTTACTTTTACGCCCCTAGTGGAAAATCTATGCGTAATTTGAAAAAGTAACTATATCTAAAATACTCTTTGACATAAATGGAATCGAAAAATAAAAGAATTTTTTCAATCGGATGTTTAGAAGCAAATATGTGGAATAAAATGTATTTTTGAATTCGACATCATCTGCATTTACGCCCTCTAGCGGCGACATTGTACATCATAAAAAAAAAAAAAACTAAATAAAGGATCATCATTCGCATATTTAAAGTTTCCCAATGCAAAAAGAATTTTTCAAATTGGACTGATAGTTGCAGAGATATCGTGGGTACGGACGGACGGACAAACCGATAACATAAGCACGATCTTTTTACGAAAGATGTGCTAACAAATCTGACAGTGCCACTAGGAATAACAGTAACCCCCTTAAGAAAAATCACAGACAATATGTGTGCATGGTTACAAAAACCAATTGTGGCATAGCTCAGTAACCATTTTCCACATATAGACGGAAGTAAACAGATATGGTGAATGTTGAGGATGCCTGAGGTAGCACATACTATGTCACAAATGGCTACTTCTTACATCAGCAGGATTTCAGATTTTTGCTTACTGTTACTTTTACCTATTCCATTGTCAATGGATTAAGCAACTTGTTAATGGATACTGAGTGAAACAACAATGTCATTAACAATATGTCTTCATGAGTGTTAGGCTGTCAATGGTGTGTGCTTTCTTGACTATGCCAAAAGTGGTTATCACATGAACTGAACCTAGGTGCAGTGGTAGTCTGTAACTTGGGCTGGGATACTGCCAGACTGTCACAGATTGGAACAAGGATGAAAATCTTCGACCCTTTCATGCACCCATTAGCAGATGCAATGTTTTTCCTACAAGATAATGCCTACCACTCCACTGTTGTTGCCTTGTCAATTGCACTCTTTACCATATGAAGTCGACCACCTGGTCTCCCAACCTAAACGTGATGGATCATGCACTCAATGCTCTATGAATGTCAGATGCATTTGCCTCCTGGAACTTCAACATGCTTTGGAAAAACAATTGAGATTACTACCACAGCACTGTGGGACAGTCTTTTCTCTGTGAGGTCCATATAGTGGTAGGAATTGACTGCCCTCCACAATGAAACACTGGCTATCTCATGTCCCCACTCTATAACTTTGGAATTAAAGGTGTTTTATTTTTAAATGTTACTCTTTCAACACAGTCATATACACCTACCTACTGATTTACTTTCAGCGCATCCTATGGGTTTTAGAGAAAGTTCAGAGTTTTAGGTTGTTCCTTATTTTTCTGAAACAGTGCTCTGCATAATTGATAACATTTTAAGATGTTTTTTCAATATTGCTGGCCAAATTTATCTTGAAAGTTCTAAAAGCCAACCTTTAACATAAGTGAGCAAGTCAGCTAGCTGCCTAGGACCACCACAGATTTTAATTATATTTCAATTTTTATCATTGCCCGATTTCTAATTTGTATTGCCTTTGAAAACAGAAATAAAATAAATCAATAAAAAAGATAGTCAAAATGTCAAGTGGACTGAAGCTTCTCAAATCATATGAGAGAATGACTCGAGAGAAATTAGTTGGGTTGGCTTCAATATCAATGGAAAATATTATTGCTTCACCTTTGTATCTACTCCAAGTACTGCAGAATTTGCTTCCAATAAAGCAAAAAAGTTACTTTTTAAAATAACATTTTTTTGCACCTTTTATATTTTTTACACAAAAGATTACGATCATTTTTTTTTTGGAAAATTATAAAAATTGTAATACTCCAGGTAAGAAAAGTTTTCTGCTACAGTTAGTGTGTTTTTGATGTTAAAACATTCAGTTATGTGACCAAAAGCTTATACAATCCTAATCACGAAAGCAATAAACAATGGCATTTACAAATAACCATACTGTAGGCAGCTGTTGCTGAAGTTCATATTTTCAATAACTTATACGCATTTTTTTAATTTTGTTTGTTGTTGAGAATAAAAAAAGTTACTCAAATCTGATCAACAATTATTTTTATTATGAACATACTTTTTGAGTAAAACATAATATTAGAAGCTCACAAGTTGAAAATTTTTCCTTGAAGGGCTTATTGCACAGTTTTTGTACACTTTGTGGGCAATACTTTTTAACTTGTAGTTTGACATTAAAAGCTCATTACTGTAAAACATAAAACACTTTACTTTTTCATTTGCCATATGCTCAGCTAGGGTGTGTGGCAAGGTAGGTACAACAATTTTTTGAAAATTAAGTTATTAACAGAACCGGCTTGCTTTCCTTTTGCACCAGTTTTGGTCACAAGTATATGAGCAAGCAGGTCCATTATCTTGGATATTATTTTAATAGCATCAGTACTTTGAACAGAATCTGGATGTACGCAGTGGAGGAGCAACTTCAAACCACCTACAAACTCATGTCCCGGCTTTCTTCGATCCAGATTTCGGAGCTGCTTTGGTATCCTTTTACTTGTATTTAGCAAGCCGGTTCTGTTAATAACAATTTTTTGAAAAATTAAGTTATTAACTGAATTGGCTTGCTTTCCTTTTGCACCAATTTTGGTCACAAGTATGTGAGCAAGCAGGTCCATTAGCTTGGATATTATTTTAATAGCACCAGTACTTAGAACAGAATCTGGATGTACGCAATGGAGGAGCAACTTTAAACCACTTACAAACTCATGTCCCGGCTTTTTTCGATCCAGATTTCGGAGCTGCTTTGGTGTCCTTTCTTCCTTGTATTTAAAAATATTGTTTGTGTAATTATGCAAAGCATTAGGCCATGCAACCATGGAACAAGGCCCCAGGACATTCATGAAACACCTTAGTATTGTCATCCTCATGCACTCTGCATCCAGGACCTGTCTCTTGGAAAACTTTAAAATCTCTGCAGAGTCATTCTTTCTGGTCCTTTCACGAAGCATATTCAACTTGCGTCCTTTAGTAACAATGTAAAATATCCACACCCTAAGGGAATAAAAAAATCTATTAAGCATAATAATATGCAAATGTGTATTTTCATTGCATTTTATATATTTACACAGTTACATCTTTTATCTGGAGTTATATCAGTTACATAAGCAGTCCTCTAACACTTTTTAAAATTGATATAGGCCCATTCCATTTCAAATCAAGCAGATTCCTGTTGGGTGTCTCTCGTGAATTTTCCAGGAAGGCCTAGTCATATAATAGAAAATATCTATTGTACTTCCTTCGGGGAGATGGAAATACAAATTATGACGTTTTTAAAGTTGTATGCTACAGTGAAAAAGCTTCACAACAGAAGGAAATTTCTGATTTTTAGGAATTCATAGCTCATGAAATTTTAAAGCTAGGCTAAGCAAAGATATTTTTTTTTTTTTTCCTCTTAGAAAACATAATATGTGGGCTTTAACATGCACCATTGCTTATTTTTAGTGGCTGGGCCTCATGTCCATGTAAAAAAATAGTAAAATGAAAAAACACCCAAAAATACAATTTTGATTTCTTTTTTAGAAAATTATAAAATTGTTACACCTTGAGAATTCATGTATAGGTGGGTGCTTTCCTTATTGTTTGTTAAAATAATGCTTTCCCTGCATTTCAGTTTTACTTTTGCAATGATAACCATCCAAATATTGAAAAAATAATCAACAAAGGCATATTTCACAAATTACCATATTTAGCGGCGTATAGCACGCACCTTAATTTTAAGAAGGAAGTTTGAGTTAAAAAATAAATTTAAAATAAACAACTTGGGATCTCTGAACGTTTTTTTAGATAACACACGTTTATTAATATTTATACCACTTATAAGGCAAATACGAAAGAAAAAACATCTAGTTTGAACAAAAAAACTTAAATATTAGATATTTACAAAAATTTTAATCAGAATCACTACTATCTTGGAAACCATGAAACTCTTCGTCTTCACAGCTATCTTCAAATCAAGCGCAACACTGCTGCTTTCACTGCTACTGTCTTCATAAATCAGTTCTTTACCATCCAAAGCACTGCTTATGCCACATTTCTTAAAAGATTTGATAACAATATCTTGTTTAACTATGTCCCATAAAGCATTTACCTACTGACACACTTTTGAAATGCTAGGTCTTTTCATTTGCCCAGAATTTGTAACTTCACGTTGAGCTTCATCACACATGTATTTATCCCATTCTTCATGCATAAAAGGCTTTGAAGGGCTTGTTAATGGAAACATCTAATGGCTGAAATAATGATTAAGTCCTGGAATAACTGCTATTCCTGTTTTGCACTTTTGCAATTCTGTCTTCGTTGTTTCTGTAAGATGAGATCTAAATGCATCCAATACTGATAAGAATGGCTTCTTTGACAAACCACTTGGCAGTGGTATATATTCGAGGTCAGCTAAGCTAGCAGCAAAGCCCAGAGAATGCACAAATAAAACTTAATTACATATACACAAATAAAAGTCAATTATCAACGGTATTAAAATATGTTGATGCTTTCGCTGTGAAAAAAATGCGTGCGGATTCACTTCTTTGACTGAAGAGTGCTTGCCATAACGCAAGCACTCTTCCAGTCTTCACAGTTCTGATGCGAAAACCTTCCGTTCCATCACCTGCTAGCGTGCCCATGACAACATAAATCAGCTGGTAGATGGGAATGGGTCATTGCTTTGGGAAAGGGTTCGCTCAGAATACAGAAGATTTAGACTATCTCAGGCACTCGCATACTCCCGCCCATAAGTATTTCGCGGGAGTTGTTCAGTTTTTGTGAAGTGTCAATGAATTAAAATCGAGATATTATATCTTAAATTTGTGGCTTTGTTGGATTCGAACTGTTTTGATAAATTTTGTGAAAGCTTCCCTAAACATCTACTGTGAGAACATAAAGAACTCTAAGCTTCACATTTTGATACAGTTCGACTAAAAAATGAACTGAAGGTGTTTTAAACCCTTGACGAATACAAATCAGTAAGAGACATTACGTGTTACATAAAGTTGAATAAACTGGACATAGTGTTTAGTGAGATGTACAAATTAGCAGACCTCATATTAAGCTTTCCATCAACAACTGAAAGAAGTTTTTCTGCATTAAAAAGAATCAAGATATATCTTAGAGCCACACAAGGACATGCACATTCAATTTTGTCAGTAGAGAAAAACATTCATTTTTAAATATGAAAGAGCACTCGGAAGAAACACGTAACACTCTAGTTCAGACAAAAGGAAGAGAGAATGGAGTTCATGTACAAATAATGCATTCAGAAGAAGAATGGAGTTCATGAAGAAATAATGTATTCAGAAGAAGAATAGAGTTCATGTACAAATAAGTGTTAAAATCCTAATCCTCATAATTATTTGGTATCATGTTAGCAATGGCATGTAACTCAAATTTAGAAAAAAGTTACTTCTATTACTTACAATTAAAAATTAAACTTCACAATAAAAAAAAACAGTACTGGGGGGAGGGGGGAGATAGCCCAAGTCTCTGACCCAAGATACACCACTGCCACCTGTGTGCTTCCCCACACATTTTAAATCCAAAGCTTCATGCCTTCTTCATCCATCCAACCTTTAGGATGAACATGCACATGTATGCCACTTGGAATTTTCTACTTTGGAAAAGTTTTTCTTTTAAAAATTACCAATGGCAGCAGATTATTTCCATCTGCAGTGCAGGCAAGAACAACAGTTGAAAGATTTTTTCATGACCTGAAGTTTTGATCGTTACTGTCTTAGCACCTTTTGAGGATACAGTTTTATTTGAAGGAACATCGAAAGTGTACTTCATCCATGTTGCCGATTTGACCCATTTAAAAGTTTTGTCTTTTCCTTTCTTTATTAATAAACCTACGAAAATTTATTATCTTCTCTTCATAATCGTCCGGCATAGGTTGGACAATCCTGGTTCTTGTTTGCATCTGAAGCTCATGCCTCTTCATAAATCTTTGGCACCATGATGTTGCCCCTTTGAAATCATGTATTTGTAAACTCTTTGCTGATTTTTACTGCTTGAATAATTATTTTTGTTGATAAAGCAATGCCAGATTTTCTTTGATTAAGTACAAATTCTTTTACCTGTTGTTCCAATTTTGGCCATTTAGCAATACTTCTGCAAAAATTGCATTTTGTTCTTGATAATGTCTTGATTTTTCTTCACCACTCTCGTATTGCGCATTCTGTTGGTGGCTCTCCAAAAGGCTTTGCTGCAGCCCTATTTCCATGCTGCTTGGCATATTCCACAACCTTTAACTTGAAACCAGCTGTATACATTGAATGCTTTTGTCTTGATTCCATTAGGAATAGTTTAAAAAAACTGAAACTAGTAGCTAATGCAGGCATGAGTTGTTTAACTGAGGGCACTCTGCACATATGAAAGTGAAGAGACAGACTAAAAACAGACATGCCAAGTGCTCCGCCTCGAACGGAGTTGCTCTGTTTTAGACAGCTAAATCCACGCTCTCCGCTCAAGGCTTTAAAAACTCCGGTTGTTGTAATTACCATGATTCTTTTTGTTATTATTCCTATTATTTCAGTGTTTTTTAAAAGGTTAAATTGAAAATTCCTCCAAGTGTACTAAAGTATGCTTTCCCCCTTTTTGTCTTTCTTTAAATGCCGTCTTTCAGTATGAGTGTCTGTAAATATAGAAGAATGGGATGTTTCGCTCTTCTTGGTGCTTGCTGTGTTATCAAGGCCAATCTATTTCACGTTACTTGCGAGTGCATTTGAGCTTGTTGTTTATGGCATTGCAGCGCAGCAGAGAGCTGAACAGGTCTTGGCTGATGGGAGTGTTGACTGCGGGAGAAGCGTGGTGCAGGGCGGGAAGTTTCGGCAGTGGAGTGTTGGAGTGGACATACCTAGGTGGTAGTTTGCAGTTTTCGCTTTAGTGCATTACCTGAACAAAGTAAATTTCTTTTGTGCCTTATGTCAAAATGACTGCATAGCCAATGCTTAAAAGATGCTTTTAAGAAGCAATGGCCCGTTTTGAAATGTTCCAAGAAATCCGAAACGCATGCTAACTATTCTGTTTGTGACATTGATTTCACTATCACACATGGTGGTTTACGCGACGGCAAACGCCATATCGCATACCACCAACATTAGATAATGCTAAAGTAAAGGCATCTAGTCAAACTCTTACATCTTCGTTTATTTCCACGATGGAAGGTGTCCATGTAATATATGCGAAAATTTTGTTCACACAGCTTTTATTATAGAGCATAATTTGCCCATCTTTGTGGCAGACCATGACAGGCCTTTGTTTATTAAGATTTTTTTAGATTCGGACATTGCTAAAACATATGGTTGTGCGTGGATAATTTGTAAAGAAAGAAGTAGAACTGCTTGTAAACAACGTTTACGCTGTAAGTATAAAGATTAAGAAACTTATTTTGTGTTTTTTGATATGATGTGCATTGTTTTTTTTTGTTTTTTTTTTTAAATACATGAGCATTCATCCACACGAAGAAATACCCCCTGTAGCCTGTGCTATTGCTCCGGACAGCCCCTTCGGAAATTTGGCAACTCCGAAAAAACTGTTAACATTTGGCAACGTCTAGATGTATTGCACTCTGCATCAGTATTCATTTTACCTGAGTTTAAATTTTAAAAAGTAGTCTACACGTATAACATGCAGGTAGAATTCCAGCCCTAAATTTTTTGGGGAAAAGTGGTTGCTATATGTCAATAAATATGGTAATACAAAAATGTCATTAAAAAAAATAATCTGAAACTTTGACAAGCAGCAGTTTATATTAGTAGAATAAGAAAGCAAGGGGGCAGGGAGTAGGATTTCAGTTGCAATTTTTTTATACACAGCTTAATAATCATCACTGCCAATTATAGTAATTTGTGAAAGAAGTTCAATAATTGAACGCGTCATTTTATGTTAACAGCAAGCAGACTGAATTTCCAATGCTATTGAAACGATAAAAATAATTTGCCCTTTAAACTAGTAAAGGATCAGCAGTTGAACTGTCATTTTTATTTTTCAATTAGTTCACCTTTTTTATGGCAAGGTTTGTACTCTTCCAAGCAAAATAAATACAAGCACTTTTCAAAACCAAATTATCATACATGTGTGCTGTCAGTCTGAGTAGGTAGGTAGGTATTTTAGCAAGTTGAGACCATTAAACTTAGCTGGTATGGGAACACCTTCAATGACTTGCCTGTTATCCCCTGTTGGTTTATTTTATTAACTTTGAATTGCCCCTCTGATTTGGTGTTTTTTTAAATCATTTTATTTTGTGGAAAGTCCTAAACTTTTTCAAGGAGCGTATGAACCATGTATGGATAGGTTAAAAGCTTGGGGGGGGGCTTATAAACAATCAATTTTGTATGGTAGGGGAAATTCCATTTACATTACTGTGGTTTGTCCTGTGTTTGGGGTGCAGCTAATTTATGAGGTTGAAGGAAGAGCAACAATCAGTGGCAAGGAAGGCATTTGAAAAGTGCATTCTACTGCAGCATTTTCCTTAACAGTTTCAGGCACAGGAGGACAATTTCATAGCTATGTTTTCTATTGAACTTTTTATACTGAATCCCAGCTGTTGTCTATATATATATAGCAGCTTTCTTTAGTGCTATGTTTAAAAATATTAAAATTGAAAAAAAAAACACTGCTCATTTTAGATTTAACATTTTATAATCAGACATTGCTGACCTGTGCTACCGAGCTTAGGTTTTCAATTACTTTCTGCTAACAACTACCTACAGACAATTGCATTGAATTCCACTGTCACCTCAACAGTTAAGAATTGTCCCGTTGCCAGTTATTGTGCGCATTAAGCTCGAGTATTTTTACTTCTCTGTTCTCTAATATTTAGAATTTCCAACTATTGGACAGTAGCAGAAAGTTAACTTCAATATTATCAAAAACTCTACACCATTTATATGTTATAACATACGACTCACATCATATGTCTAAAATTTTCTTTAATGGCTTAAACACAACACTCAATAAATTTTCTTTAATGGCTTAAACATAGCACTTCTAGGCTCTGAGAATTAAGCCCAGATGAAGACTCCCAGCTGAGCTTTCACGTAGCTGGGAGTCTTCATCTGGGCATAATTCTCAGAGCCTAGAATGGTCACAATGTGTGATTGTTCTAAGCTCTGAGAATTAAGACCAGACCAAGACTCCCAGTGGAGTGCGAAAGCAAAACAGATATTGAGTGTCATGTTTTAAAAATGGGTGTAACACATTTGTGATGAATTGATGAAAAAACTTTTCATCAGCATTGGGAAGAACAGCTGAAAGTCAAATCCTGGTTTCAGAAAGCCTAACTAAAAAAGAAATGCTACAAAATTCCCCACATGTCACAAAATACATGATAGGCAAATCCAAATCCATAAGGAAAGAAAATGACATCTGACTACAAGTCGATGCTTACCCAGGTCAATTCAGTAAACTATGATGATATTCAGATAGCAATGAAATATTACCTAAATGATGTGAATTGTTCATGGCTGAGTCCAAATAAGATAGATGACATGACAAAATATCATAAAATGGTGAACATGTTAAAAAAAATTAAAAAATGCATGACCCAAACAACCTAGAAAACATTTTCCTTAATTAAAAAAACAACAACAAAAAACACCCAGAGATCAAAATGGGCTTCTCAAAGTTTTACTCACAGAGGCCAAAGTGGGTTTAAAGTCAGCAAAAATAATAAGTGATGCACATATTGTTCAAATATTAATATTCTTTACGTGACTTAGCAAAATGTGTACAATGCACCTGTCGAAGCATCGGGTTTGGATTTATTTACTTTACGTATGTGCCGTAAGCCATTAGGTAATTGTTGGCTAAAACAATGTGGAGATATCTCTGGCAGTGTAGGCATTAGTTTGAAAGCCTTAAAGTGGAGCGAATGCTGCACGTTTTAAAAACAGATGCGAGCTCAGGTAGTTAAAAAAAAATGGCAATGAAAGGAAGTGGTTATTCAGTGCAACTCAGCATAATATTTTTAATCTAGATGTCATAGACAACACATAAAGGCAATTCTCTTGCAAACATTGTCAGTAAGATGTTGTCTAATGTAGTTTTCTTTGACATTCTCCTACAGATATCACTCAATTTAGAAAGAAAATGTGGGAATATTAGGAGCACATAAAACCATGTCTAAGAATCCGATCTTTACATGTGTAGATTACCGATAGAATAACAAAAATAAATAAGACTGGAAACCATGAACTGGTAGAAGAGTTGAATAAATCTTACCCTAAAACAAAGAATGATGTAGAAAGTAGTAACTTAAGCAAGGGATAATTTTGTTGCATGCATTTATGAAAACTGCTGGATTGAGAAAATAGTTCAAGTTTCGTATGAAAATAAAGATGTAATAATACTTAAATCTAAACATCATCATGGCCAGTCAAATAACTTTAGATGACCTTAACAAGATGACATCTGTGATATACCAACTCACAAATTTTTGTCAATTATGAACTCCACCATTTCCAGTTGTTAACTCTAGAAGGTTACATGCAATTGGTGCTAGTCATGTGTAAACTCCGTTTTTGAAGAATCATGAAAATATTAAATCAAATGATATGTAATTCCTTAATTTTAATGTTGAAATGTATTTTTTTTACATTTCAGTTTTTCTAAGCTACCGCTCGCCGTTTTTCCTATGAAAATTTTTCATGTTTGGCCGAGCATAAAAAAATTGCTACTGAAATATTACCTTTTTTTATTGCTTTATCTTATATGAGCATACAATTACTATCATCTACTAAAGTTGTTTTAACTGGCTCTTTTTTTATATTATTTTTGAAATGTGACACTTTTTGTTAAATTATTTTTGAAATGAGACACTTTTTGTTAAATTATTTTTGAAATGTGACACTTTTTGTTAAATTATAGAATCAATTGTTCTTGAATTTTTTATAGTGAAACAATTACATAATTTTCTAAACAGAAATTAAAATTATAGTTTTTGAATGTTTTACATTTCCTCATATATTTTTTTTTTTTTTACATGGATATAAGGCACAGCTACATTAAAGTAAAGGTGCTTGTTCAAGTCCTTACATTTTGCTTTTTAAGAAAAAAATCTGAGGTGAAACTTTAAATGTCAAGAGTTATACTGCAGCACACCATTTTAAAAATGACCTAATTTGCATAAAATTTTTCTGAAGAAAATGGGATTATAAAGAAGTAAAGGATAAGGCTTCCAAACATTTTTTCTAGGAAAATACCTGAGGGTCACCCAACACATATTCTGCAAAACTTCCAAATTTGAAATGGAATGAGCCTATTAAAGTTGTCTGCCCTTTTCTTTTTTTGTTTTCAGATATCTACATTTTTTTAAGTCTAACCAAGAGAGAGGGTACCTACTATACCTCTTTGTCCTATTGTAGGTCTAAACATTTTCTCCTGTGTTTCACAGTGACATTCCTTTCAACATTGGAATCTTTCAAAATGCTAGAACTTCCTTTTTGAAATGAACTATATTTTTCTTCTAATAATCTTTTGACACAATATAAATTGGACGGTTCAGCGTTTCCTCGAAAATTTTCCAGCAAAGGTTCCCAGGGCTGCCCAAGCAGTCAGAGGGGCAGGCTTCCAGCTGATAGACTGAGTTGGCCCCAAATGATGCACGAGTGGCACGTTTGTCCCCATAGCTCTGTCCCTTTCCTGGAACCAGAACACAGAATTAGGGGTGGGTGACTTATTAGAGCCTAAAATATTGGCACAGTCGTAACCCACCCTCCTCCCAAAGAGTGCCCTTTAAATCATATCTGTGTCTTCTGGCTTAACTTTAATGATGTGAATTAATCTTCATACCCATCAAAGCATATTTCTATGATGTAGACACAGTAGCTAGTAGTTAGAGCATGCAACTTTGGGACATAGGTTTCCAGGTTCATGTCCCTGTCCCATGATACAGCTGCCATAGTTCTGAAGCCATGTAGTTAAGCCAGCGGTCTAGTGTATTGGTTCCTTGATAAACAGGGTGTCGGAGAATTATTGGACACATTACAAAATTATATAAAACAAAACATTAAACAAATAGAAAGAAACAGACTGTACTAACTTACAATGTAACTACACAAGTTAATAAATCTCAATATGAAATCCCTTGGTTGCTCATTATACGTCCAAGTGATACTCAATTTCATGCCATGTAATGACAAGCATCTGAGGAGTTATGGAATTAATAGCAGCTGTGATACGCTGCTTCAGTTCCGGCAAATCAATACAAGGCGTCTGACAGACACAATCCTTCACATAACCCCACATGAAATAATCCAATGGAGTTAGATCTGGAGAGCGAGGAGGCCACGGAATGGGACCACCATGCTCAATCCATCTGTTGGGGAAATGCTCATTTGCTCATTTAGGCACTTACATAAAAACTTTGACCAATGCGAAGGCGCGCCCTCTTGTTGGAAAACGACGTCATATCTTTTGGTATGGGGTATAGCGAAATATTCTAGAATATCCAAGTAAATGTCACCATTTCTGGTTTTTTCGCAGAAAAAGAAAGGGCCAATCACTTCTCTTTTCGATAGGGCGAACCACACAGTAACTTTTGGAGAATCAAGTTCCAGTTCAATAGCAGCACGAGGCAGCTACAGGTGCAATTTTATACATGCCAATTTTTCCTGATTTCCCACCCTGTTTGGGATGAAAGAAGTAAAAGCATTGATGGATGAATATAATAATGTATTGCAGAAATTCAAGCACCTAGTACAGAAGTTGAGTTAATTTCCTTATAAAAATCGTTGTGTTCTTATAGCTCAGAACCCAGTAAATTGTCCTGAGAAGAGAGAAGGCATTTTTTTCATCACAGGCATTTTTAAAATTTTTGCATTCTATTCTTTGTATATCACCTGAGTGTGAATGGGGTTTCAGAAATATAAAGGAAAGCAAAACAACAGACAGGCAAACACAAACATAACACTGAAATTGTTTCAGACTGAATGAGGATATTACTTGGTAAACCAGATATTGTACAATTTGATTCACTTCTGGCAGCGTGACTATAAATCCAATCCCACGAAAGGACAAAAAAATGTATCTCATACCCGCTGAAATGCTAAATAAAGCTAAACATAATTTGCATGCGCATTAACTGGAACACAAACTGTAATCAATGCAAAAATATTCCTTAATATTAGCTAACTATAATTTAGTTAATTTGAAATTTAAGTTTCTCTTTCTACTGTAGACCACATTGAAAAAGATCAAAAGAACTATTACTGTATGTATATTAAATGTATTAATATTTGTGTCATTTACAGGCCATTAACTTCTGGTACACACTAGTCCTGTAAACCAGTGAATTTTCCCCCAAAATTTTACCACTGCAGCATGCTTGCCATGTACTCCAGATTTCCCCATTAACTTCTTTGATAATGTCAGAGGAACTGAGATTTTTTTTCATTGATTTCTCTGCAACTGCTGTACACAGTGGCTTTACTAAGTTTACACATACTTCATATCAACTGCTTGTACCAACTACTATATCATCTAATCTAAACATATAGTTCTAAAAAACTCAAGCAATAATCGTCCTAAATATTGCTGCAGTTAATCTCCTCTGGTTCTTGTAAAAATCAACATAATTTTGTGAAAATCGAAGAATAAATAAAACTTTGTTTTACTAGTACTCAATATTTTTCTTTAAGTAAATCTGCATACATTTAATCAGCTCAGTCTCTCTGCACTGTGAAAAATTTGCAAACAGTGGTAGTTGGTGATTTCCATCCATTTTTATTGATTCACAACCTAATAGCTTCATTGCCCCTCTTCAAGGTCAGGTATAGTGAAACACAGAGTTGTATAAAAATAAAATGTATCTGCGTACACAACCATTGAAACAGAAAGTTGCTGCAAACCCACGAATCACGATAACAATAGAATAAGATAATTTAAAGAAAGATTAATAAAGCAATAAATAATTATTACAACATTACAGATTCCCGTGAGGACAGAATAAGTTCATTACAACTGAACATGTAGCAATATGTGTAAAATGGACCTTTAGGGCAAAATATTAAAATAATGGACTATGAACCTCATAAAAACCAGAGACTAAACAAAGAAAGTTTTTATATCTAGAAAAACATTTCCATTAATGAACCCTCAAAAATTAGAAATACCATTTCAAAGATACTCTTGCTTTAACCCTAATTAGAAATACCATTCTCAACAACTTAATTCAAAATTACATAAGCAAAGGATTTTAATTTAATAATTGACAACTGCAAGAGGAACCTGGCAATAAAATTTAAATTATTTCTGTGTAAAAAATCTTTTGATACAGTTCTTACACCTTGAGAACAGGCCTTGATAAAATCTAGAGGCCAGAAACATCTGTAAAAGCAAAACAACTCAGAGGATGTAAAAAATAAGTGATAGTTCAAATTAAAATATAAATAAATATATTCATCTGGGTAAAGCCTTCATGAAGTGTTTTAATTGTTGTAAATAACATTTTATTTTTTTTAATCTACAAAGAAAAACTATCTGCAAAGTCTGCAGATTATTTGGAAACTATCTGCATATGGGGTACGTCTATATTCTGCTACTCTCTTGAAGCATAAACTTTAATTTCAAATTTGCTAAATAATATAGTGCAAATATTTTTCACACTGATTATAATTTGAATACCAACTAACGAACATGAAAATTACATTTAACTTTAGTATTTTGATGGGTATAAGATATAATTAGTAACAGTGTTGCATATATTCCAGGCTAGCTGTGAAGCCCAGAGAACTCACAAATAAAAGTCAATTATCGACGGTATTAAGATATGTCGATGCGAAAAAAACATGAGTGGATTCGCTTCTTTTGATTATGAGAATCAGTCTGGCGAGCGATGACTAACGGCATAACACAAGCAGGTCTTCGCTGTTCTGATGTGAAGAACTTTGATACGATCACCTGCTAGCGTTTCCATGACATGAATCAGCGTATGGAGGTGAATGGGCCATTGCTTTGCGCAACGGTTCGCTTAGAAAAGAAGACTTTGGACTATTCAGTCCCTCCATGCTTCCGACTTTTAACAGTGCGTGTTTTGCGAGAGTGGTTTCAGTTTGTGTGAAGTGTCAATTAATTAAAATCAGTGATATTATATATTAAATTTGTAGCTTTGTTGAATTTGAATTGTTTTGTGTAAAATTTGTGAAAGCTTCCGTGAACATCTACTATCAGAGCTCAAAGAATTCTGCTTCAAATTTTGATACAGCTCCATTAAAAAATGAACTGAAAGGTGTTTTATTTCCTTGATGATTACAAAACATATCAGTAAGAGACATTACTTGTTACATAAAGTTAAATAATTGGACATAGTGTTTATTGAGGTGTACAAATTAGCAGATCTAATATTAAACTTTCATCAACAACTGCAACCGCCAAAAGAAGCTTTTCCGTATTAAAAAGAAATAAGATATATCTTAGAGCCACACAAGGACATGTACATTCGAGCAACTTTGTGGTTTGTTAATAGAGAAAAACATTATTTTTAAATGTGAAAAAGTACTTGGAAGAAACATTTTTGTGAAAACCTAATACTCAAGTTCACACAAAAGGAAAGAAGAATGGAGTTCATGTACAAATAAGTGTTCAAATCCTAATCCTCATAATTATTTGGTATCATGTTAGCAATAGCATGTACCTAAAATTTAGAACAAAAATTTTACTTCTATTACTTAACAATTAAAAAATAAACTTCACAATTTAAAAAAAAAACAGTAGGGGGGGTTGGCCCAGGTCTTGGATCCAAAATATGCCACTGCTTAGTAACAATGTTTTGTGTCTTTTCACCTGATTGGATCCATAGCGACACTGCTGAATATGGATCAAATTCGGTAATATCTTGGTAATCAGACTGACTGGCAGTTTGTTTTGCCAGTCATCCTGGTTACCTCCCTGTTTCTAAACCCCATTTTACACTCAGTTGATATACAAATGAATGTAAAAAGCAGTTTTCCTATAATATATGAACAAATTACAACTGGAAAACTGCTACTTGAATTACACATGGCAGTTTCCCGGTAGCAATTGTAATTTCAGAGCATGGTAATATCCCCAGGATAAATCAATTCTGTATCCAAAAATGGTAGCCATCAAGTTCCACCAATTCCAGTGGGAATAAGTTGTCAAAATTTTCAGACTTAAATGCTTCTTTCATTTCAGAGCTCTTTGGAGTGCTTTTTACACTGACACTTCTCAGTTTGCCAATGCAACAAAGCCTTTCCCTTTTTAAAATTCCTTGCACTGATGTGAGACAGTGTGATCCTCTCAGAATATTCCTATGGCTCAACACAAATGCTTATCAAAGTGTTTGGCTGACTGCCAAATTTGCCGCTTTCTGCACTTACTTGGGGCTGCTCACTTTTAACGTACTTGGCTTAGAGATTTTCGCTCACCAAAGAACATGTGCAATTTTTGTTCACTGGACTTGAGAGAGAGGACAGTAATAACTAATACGTTATGCAATATCTACCATGAACAAAAAAGTAGGGTCATGAGAATGTGTATTGCCTTGGCAGAGTGCAGTTAACAATAAAAAGAGTAGAATTAAATGATCTAAGCAAGTAATATAATTGTAAATAACTTTTTATTTATAAGAATATCATTTTAATAACACTGTGATTCAACCCACATGAACTATTTGTTTCAATTATTCTCTCAGTGTCTTTTTCATTGAATGACAAGCTGAAAACATTGACAATAGCTTCAGTGTTTTTGCTACAGAAATTTCTGACTTCACATTTGAGTTGGAAAATAATAATTTTGTTGAAAAATCGCAAAACATTTAATTCCGGAGATGTTTGACAATATGAAAAGCAGGTATAGCTTCAGCGGCTGAAACCTTTATTTCAAAGTTTCTGTTTTCTGTGGAAATAACTATTTTACGGGTCTAACAGAGGTAATTATTTCAAAGAGTTGGTGGTCAAATTTTCGAACTAGAACCTAGTTCATCAGGACTACGTCACTGGAGTAGTTGCTGCCACTCAGTCGGAAGTTTCCAACCACAATTATCGTTAATTGTGGTACTTCTTTTACTCGCTATTTCTATCCCTTCTTCTTAGCTTCCTCTTTACTATGTGTGATCGGTGGGCAATTATTCTTACAGAGTCCCAATTTATGGAGTGTCCACGTGCTTCTACATGTCTGTCTAGCCCTGCTTTGTTACTAATGTTTCTAATAGCTGCTTGATGTTCTTTCATTCGGACTTTCCTGTTTCTCCTAGATATAGCTTAGCCCACAGTTACAGTCGATGCAATAGACTACTACTTCTTGCAATTGGATGTCTATTTCTTTCTGTTTTAGAGCTGCCAGAAACTTCTTTAATTTGTTATTTAGATCTGGAGTAAGCCTGATATTATATTTTGCTCCGATCCTCTTTAGTTCTGTTTAGTTGCACAGAATGGCTGGTCACCTCAATGGAACTTCTGCAGGAATGTATGTTTTTTCTGTGCTTAGTTGAATGCAAATGTTGCTCCAGATCAGGCTGTTCTTTGTTATTAAAATTAATTACTGCCTTACATGATTCACAAAAATTATAGTTGCGATTATCTCGAGCATATTTTTCTATGGGCTGTTTCTTAAATGTACATTTTTTGCAAGTCCTGATAGGAGGAATTGTTTTTTTCCTTATGTAGTGATATAAAATGCACCTAACAAAGTCTCACAAACATTTCAAAATCGCTATGTAATCAACACAAAGCATAAGCTTTTCTCTGTACTATAGTGTTACTCAGTGGCGTAACTACCACAGGGTTCATACTCATTTTTGAAAATGGAAATTAAGGAGTTCTTAAGGACCTTCAGGCTATTTTTAAGGACCTTTAAATATTTTTTAAGGACTTCATAATCGCTGCATGCAAATATACACAATATACAAAATGTGAGTTAACTATTACAACATAAGTCATTTTAACACAATAAATCAATTTTGTTGAAACTCATAAATATTCCATTGCACAAATATATGAATTAAAATTAGTTCTACTAAAATAAACCTAAATACTCCAACAGAAAAACCAACTAACTTAAAAAGTTCCTTATATACATTATTTACTGGTAATAATGGATCCATTATTTGTCCTGATGCATATCTTTCTTTGCATCTACAGAACTAAAACTCGGCTTCTTCGTATTGTGGTGTGAAGCATAAAATTGCCGCCCCGGTGGCGCACTGGTCTAAGGCGTTGGCCTCTGATCATTCGTCCGTAAGGGGTCCGGGTTCGAATCCCGGTGAGGCATGGATGTTGTTTGTCTTACGGCACTGGCTCTCTCCCATCCCTGGAACCAGTGACCCTAAATTAGGGACGGGCGACTGCTTATAGCCCATTGAGTTGCTCACGGTGGTCGTTAAACCTCCAATCAAAAAAAAAAAAAAAAATAAAAAAAAAAAGCATAAAATTTATTTACTTTGGAATTTCAATTTTCAACAATTTTTTTTTTTTTGATTGGAGGTTTAACGACCACCGTGAGCAACTCAATGGGCTATAAGCAGTCGCCCGTCCCTAATTTAGGGTCACTGGTTCCAGGGAAGGGAGAGAGCCAGTGCCGTAAGACAAACACAACATCCATGCCTGACCGGGATTCGAACCCGGACCCTTACGGACGAATGATCAGAGGCCAACGCCTTAGACCACTGCGCCACCGGGCGGCCAACAAATTTTCACCCATTAATTGTGATTATAGGCTCATCTTTGTGGTTTTGGAAACTTTTTAAATTTGCATTTGTTTTTCCGTCAAAGTTTATCCAAATTTATATTCTTTTATTAATTTACAAATTCATTTTAACAAAAACAGTATCACAAATACAGCTCAGAATTTCATATGGCTGTGATTGTCAGTCTTTAAAATTTTTGGTATCTTTACCTTTCCATTCCATAACTTAATTCCTTCCATTAGAATTACTTTTACAAATATGTACGGACACAGGCTTAAGAAACTAAATGCATTAATTCTGTAGGTGGCATCACTACAAGTGCTGCAGCTGGAAACATAACACTTTTATAAAAATGCAGCACAGCTTGTTAGACCTGTTTTAGGTTAATGAAGCAAGTAAACACATTATCAAATCGAAACACACAAGTTCATCATAACTTAAATCATATCATCGGAATTGAAAGCCTTAAGTTCAATAGCAATGTTTGCATAAATTTCAAAACTACATTGGCAGAATTCAAAGAATCAAAACTGAACAGTGAAGCATCACTTTCTTTTGGGTATTTATTTATTATTTTTTTTTATTTACTACACAGCTTCCGAATTCCCAAATCTGGGGAAAAATTTGGTTTTCGTAGATTTGGATGAATAACACATTTTTGCTTGTGTAACTGTTGCATTTTTATTTTTATTTTATTTTTTAAATTCTACAGCTGTAGCACTTGTAGTAACTTCTTCCATACACTTAATACAGGTTGATTTTCAACATTTGGCAATACTATAGTGTATAGGTGTAAAAGCTAAAACAAAGTGCAGTAACAACAAGACACCTATGAAATTTCCTTCAGAATTTTTACTTCTATTATACATCTTTTTTTGCTCTTAAACTTAAAAAACAGTAACGCAATTTAACAATGACTGCAAGGAAATTATATTATGTACATATTCACTTTTTTGAGGTCAAACAAAGGACGTAGGCCTACAATGAAAGCAATTTTTCAGCTCCTTTTTTGCAACTACTGACATGGTAATTTCTGCCAATTCTTCATTTTTTTCCTTTATTAATTTTCAAAAACTATTTGATTGCAGGAAGCAGTTCATATCTCTCATCAATTCCCCTTGGGCGGCAAGGTCATTTGCACGTTTCTCTAATTCGGCAATATTTTTTTCTACTTTCAGTTTTTTCGTACTAAGCATTTGCATTTCCTCCTCAATCAATTTACGTTTCCTCCCAACGTTGCTTGGCACATTTTTTTTTTTTTCGGCATCTAAATATTGAACATATTTCTGTCTAGCTGAAAAGATAGAAGCTCTAAGCTCTTTACTTAGTACCACATTCTTTAATAAATAACAGAAGATAACGATCTGAACTGCACTGACCCCACGCAAAGAAAACAAGAAGCCAGCAATAAATATAATCTAAACCAAAGGGATTTGAAGGTAGCTGGTTGGCAAACTGCCAAAAGCAATACAGAACATGGGTAAACTTTTGCGACATGCGATCTAGTGACGTAAAACCATCATCAGTATGCTAATGAAACCAGCTGGCCTGCGTAACGTGCGCATTTCTTTGGTTAAAAAAAAAAAAAAAATTATGACCTTTTTAACGACCGAATATAATATAATTACGCTGTTTTCAAGGACTTTTTAAGAGCCCTTAAAAACAGAACAGAAATTAAGGAGTTCTTGAGGGCCCTTAAAAAAGGTAAATGGAAATTAAGGAGTTCTTAAGGACTTTTCAAGGGCCCTTAAAAATGCAAATGGAAATTAAGGAGTTCTTAAGGACTTTTAAGGACCTTACGAACCCTTTACCACCCCGTAGCTGCGGGGAGGCGCAGGTAACGAAGGAGTGTACTGCAGCTGCCAGTTATGGTTTTATGAAAAAATTCGAACACACACAATAATTAACCCAAAGATTCATATTTTGCTTTAAGATATATTGAGCTTTGTCTAAATAAATATCTAGTTCACTTTTAGAACTCTGAATGTCCTACAGATTGAAAGCGCTCGGCTCTTTGACTTCAGGTTGTAATACGATTGCTCTGCAATGGGTTGTAAATAATACGATCGCTCTCCAATCACCCTCTCTGCACTGCTGAGGAAAAGGGAAAAGCGTGAGGCCATAGTGGGATTCCCCGTGGAGGATGTAGGAAAACAGTTAGTTACCTAGGATTATGTGCATGACAGGCGTCAACATTTATTCACAGCAGCAGCAGATCTGCCATGTATATGAGGGCGATTTCTTCAAATGATTTATTTTAGTTTTGGATAAAGCAATTACACGTATTGTCAAATCCATTACTTAAAAAGTTAAAACTATAAGGCTCTAGGGACCACCATTACTTTTGCAGACACTTTCCCTTACTTCCTAAACCCCAACCACCACACGCACACACACCCCCTGAAAAATGCATCCTCCCTCATGTTCGAAATTATTGTGCTTAACGGTGCTGAAGTAAATCTTGCGAGGGGAGTGGGGCGCACGTTGTGCTGGTTATGCCACTGGTGTCACTATTATACTACACTTGTGGGAGGTCAAAGTGCATAAGTTTGATAGTGCTATTTCAATATTTTCACACCCATGATTTTTTTATTTTACCAAAGAGAAAATGAAAACAGAGCACAATTCAAGATAAGCACATGCACTCTAAAAAGGGGTACACCTAGTAATCCTTTTGAAAAGTATTTTGCAACTTGCCTTCATTAATTGCAAAAATTGTCATAGCTTTTTCTGAAATAAATAAAAGTTACCTGAAAAAAACTGACCAGTCCGTTGGACCATCAAAGAATTCGACCGACGCTTAATTTAAACAGAAAAGTAAGAATTAATTTTCAATGTCAGCAATTTTAAAAGAGAAAACAAACTTTAGAAAAACAAAACTATTCAGTTTAGAAATACTGACACAATATGTAATTGAATTTTGACTTAATAAGCAACAAATATACTTACGTATTATAATCAGGGAAAAGAAATACCTAGTAATTCGGAAAATATAAGTAATCATACAATAACATCACAGAATCTTTTAAAACACACAACACCCTAATTTAAATTCAAAACAAACCTGTAGAAAACGTGACTTGACTTAACCCAAGTTCTCAAGAAAGTGCAACTCTCGTGTTTAAGGGTAGCTCCCGTGGTCTACAGTTTAAGACAGCGCTCCAGTGGTCTGACATGAAACTGCGGTAGCGTCTGTCACGTGACACGGTGTTAGTGGCAAGGACGTGGAATAATAATTCTGGAGATGCCCCGAGTCTCTTAACCATTAAGGCGCCAGTTGTGGGAATATGACGTTTTGTACATAACACCTACGTAATTTCATTGGGTGTACTTTGGAATTGAGTGGATTTTTTTTTTTTTTGTTTTTTTATTGGAGGTTTAACGACCACCGACCACCGTGAGCAACTCAATGGGCTATAAGCAGTCGCCCGTCCCTAATTTAGGGTCACTGGTTCCAGGGAAGGGAGAGAGCCAGTGCCGTAGGACAAACACAACATCCATGCCTCACCGGGATTCGAACCCGGACCCTGTTCAGACAAATGATCAGAGGCCATCGCTTAGACCACTGCGCCGCCGCCCCGGTGGCTCTCTCCCTTCCCTGAAACCAGTGACCCTAAATTAGGGACGGGCGACTGGCTCTCTCCCTTCCCTGGAACCAGTGACCCTAAATTAGGGACGGGCGACTGCTTATAGCCCATTGAGTTGCTCACGGTGGTCGTTAAACCTCTAATCAAAAAAAAAAAAAAAAAAAAAGACCACTGCGCCACCAGGATGGCACACAATGCATTGCAACTGCATTGGAAACCATTAGCTTTCGCACACTTTGACGGCTGTCGCTCGCGGTTACAGGCTTCACGCAAAGTGGTGCTGCTCCATTAACAAGGGCAACTCCAGATATTTTATTCTAACCTCTTTGGTTAGTGGCTATTTTTTTATTGGAGGTTTAACGACCACCGTGAGCAACTCAATGGGCTATAAGCAATCGCCCGTCCCTAATTTAGGGTCACTGGTTCCAGGGAAGGGAGAGAGCCAGTCGCCCGTCCCTAATTTAGGGGCACTGGTTTCAGGGAAGGGAGAGAGCCAGTGCCGTAAGACAAACACAACATCCATGCCTCACTGGGATTCGAACCCGGACCCCTTCGGACGAATGATCAGAGGCCAACGCCTTAGACCACTGCTCCACCGGGGCGGCATTTAGTGGCTATGAGGATGTAGCCATGGCTTTCTGCGTGGCAACGAGCCTAAGTAACGTAAGTGAAGGATAGCCAATCCCCGTTGAAATGATGGCATCTTACTTTGAAAGTTTAACTTCCGAGTACAAAATACGGTATCTGGAATAAATCAAAGAGCTTGAAGAAAAAGATCCGTGTGTGTTGAGTGCAAGTATCTCCGAAGGTGACTCGATTCGTAAATATTTTCTATTACTTCGTCTTTGGTTGAAGCGCCTTTACCCGCTGAATAGTTCGAGGCATATAAAAGTTTCCAAGTAGGTAACAATTCCTCATCGTGGATATTCTTTTGCATGGTAATTTAGTGGGATCACTAATTAGTGAGTAATTAGTAGCTCTTCAATAGAAAGGGTTTTTCTAAGCTGTGGGAAGCGATTTCCAAGATTTAGAAAAATTTAGAGCAAAATCTGGTTTTTCACGCAATACTCTGGTGAAAAAACACAGTAATTTTGATTTGTTCACTAAATTATTTATCCGTAAATAAATTTAGCAGCATAATCCCGGCCTGTAAAACAAGGAGGTTAGAATAATACTTCTAACCTGTAAAACAAGGAGGTTAGAATAATACCTCCTTAATAATCGAGGGTCGTTTTTTTTTGTGTTTTTTTTTTTGATTGGAGGTTTAACGACCACCGTGAGCAACTCAATGGGCTATAAGCAGTTGCCCGTCCCTGATTTAGGGTCACTGTTCCAGGAAAGGGAGAGAGCCAGTGCCGTAAGACAAACACAACATCCATGCCTCACCGGGATTCGAACCCGGACCCCGTTCGGACGAATGATCAGAGGCCATCGCTTAGACCCCTGCGCCACCGGGGTGGCCAACTCTCGGTTGTAAGTGGTCGAAGTTCAAGTCTTTGCACAGTTGTTTTCGTCAGGTTCTTCAGTGTAGATTTTTATAGAAGTTAGTCCGCACATTTTCTTCACTAGGATATTCTTTTTACTTGAACTACGGGAGGCACGTGAAGACAAAGGATATGTGAAATTACGCTGGAATACTTGAAAAAACGGAAAAAAGCGTCACTTGAAAAATATTCGCATGAGAAAATGCAATCACCAAAAAACTTTTTTTTATTTATATATACATTCAGGAAGTCTGACGAAGTGTTTTGGTGATTGCATTTGCTCATGCAAATATATTTTTTCGATTGATCCATTTTTCCGTTTTTTCAAGTTTTCCAGCGTATTTTCACGGTAAACGGTAAAAATACCACCGGGAAAAAATACCCCTGGAGAAAATACCCCATAAAAACTGAAAAGCAGAAAAAATGCCCCCGGAAAAAATACCCCCGGAAGAAATACTCCCAGAACAAACTGTTCACTGTAAACTGCCACACATGAACACTGATGTGTGGCATTGTTCCGGTGTGGCAATTTACAGGCAACCCTGCCACACATCTTCAGCAAATTGGCTACAAAAGTTCAAAGGGGGGGGGGTCTACAAAGATTGCCTTTTCTGGGCCTATAATGAGAACTGAATTGTGAACTCCAAACGAATTTCGCGAAAATCTTACATGTAAGCAAAGCGGGAATTGAAATTTAATTTGAAGAAATAAATTGCCGAGGATTCGAGGTACACTTGGTGAGGGCAGCTGTTCCCCCAACTTTCGTAATATTATATTCTGGGCAGCTGGAGTCTCTCAGTGTATACAGGATGATCCCCTTGAAACGTCCGCGAGCTCGGAGGGAGGCTTTCCCCCAAAATCTTAAAATGGACGTAGAGCTGTAAACATTAGTACAACTCGGGGGGGGGGGCTTCCCCCAAAATGTTAAAAGGCGAGCTCTGGGGGCTTTCCCCAAAAATCTTAAAATGGACGTAGAGCTATAAACATTATTACCATGCTTTATATAATGATTCTGTAGACGACCACGGATTTTCAGGAGTGTGGAGTGAATTCTTCATCCCCCCCCCAGTTTCTATAAGAGCGTTTCAGGGGTAAGACCGAGGATGCACTGACCAACTCTAGCGGTCCAGAATATAAAATTACGGAAGTTGTTGGGGATAAAGCCCTCCAAACCAAGCACCTCGTATCTCTTTTACAGATTTCACCAAATTTCTAGGGGAGAGCGGAAGGGCATACATAGTCTCCCACTGAACACAACATGAAGCGTAGAAATTGCGAACAAATCCGTCACAAATCCCTTACCTTGAACACTTGTTTGCGCTCTTAGAAACTTGGGGAGGGTGAATTCACCCCACCTTCCTGAAAATTCGTGGTCGTGTACAGAATCATTATATAAAGCATGGTTCTAATGTTTACGCTCATTTTAACATTTTGGGGAAGCCCCCTCCCCCCAAGCTAACGTACCTCGCAGGCCCTTCAAGGGGAACATCCTAGATACGCTGACAGACTCCAGCGGCGCAGAATATATTAAGGAATGTGGGGGATATCCCCCCCCAACCAAGTGTACCTCGGATCCGCGGCAATATATTTCTTCAAATTAAAGTAAAATTCTCGCTTGGATAACATGGAATATTTTCACGAAATTCGTTTGGAGTTCCCAATTAAGTTCTCAATATAGGCCCACAAACGGCAACCTTTATAGCTCCCCTCCCCTTGAAATTTTGTGGCCAGTTGCCCTAAACTCGTACGAACCGACACGAAAATCCAGATAAACAAAAGAGCTCCTTCCAGTCGTTTGATACCTTGCCACACATAATTCGGAAACTTGGAAAACTGACACACATAATTAGGAAACTTGGAAAACTGCCACACATTTAGAGTGTTCCTCGGAAGAACACTAATTTGTGGCCGGCCCCTGGATGAAAAGCTTGTGACAGTTTTCCTGTGTGGCAATCTTCCGGTGTGGCAGTTTTCTTGTGTGGCGGTTTACAGTGAACCAAATTTCCCCCACCCTTTCCAGTTAATTGTAAAACTGTTTTTACTATAAACGGCGGTAAAAGTTGAAATGATGACCCCGGAAAATTCACCCACATATTTGTACTCGTTGAACGGCTGCATCTTTTTAGACAGCGTGAAAATGAAAATGGTGACTCCTGAAAACTCCCCCACATTCGATATGTTGTGTAAACTGCAATTTGTGCACTGTCCCTGACATGAAAACGGTAAAAGATGGGGGACTTTCCCTGTGGGGGAGTTTTCTTATGGGGAACTTTTCCAATGTGGAGGACTTTTCCGAATGCGGGGAGTTTTACTGAGCGGGACTTTTCTTGTGGGGGACTTTTCCGTTCATCATTGCGCCCCCGTCTGTGCTTCTACTATATATATATCATCATCAACAACATTGTCAACCATTATCAATCCACTGCTGGATGAAGGTCTCCCCAAGTTTCTTCCACAACTGTATGTCCATAGCAACGCTGCTCCATCTTACTTGGGCATGATTTCGAATTTCATCCGATCATCTCCTATGTGGTTTTCATTCTGGGTCTTTTTCTACTGAATTGTATATATATCCCAACAAAAATAGTCTTCCTGGTCCAGCACCATGTGGCCGCTGCCTAATCGTCTATAAAATGTCCGGGCGGCTAACAGAAGGGCCAGCAGTTTAGGCCAACAGCTGGTCAACAGTTGGCACCCCCATCAGTTGTAATATGCCACAACATGAACATCAGTTATCCATCACAGGCAGTAGTTGCCACAAGTGGCCCTTCAGCGGCCCTGCAAGCACGTGCCAGAAATGATGGCTAGCCTAATGGGGTCCGCTAGTTTGCCGACAGTGATAGCCGGCAACCACGTGACCTAACTGATGGCTTGCCGAATCTGGTCCACCCATTTCCTAGTAGTAGCCATAAGAAAAAAACATTCAAGGATAACCGTAGATTCCCAAAGCTAAAGGGAAAGATATTTTATTTTACTTCTCGTTATTTTTAGAAACGAATTCCTCCCAGCTTGTGTATTCAACCCATGGATGAGAGTACATTATATCCACATAGCGTTGCTTCTTTTTTTTTATTCCTTTTAAATAATTGATAAATTTTGTACACGTATAATTCTTTTTTCCAACAAACGTTTTTTCAATGTTTTTCCAGGACATTTGTTTTAAGCGGTTTCAAATTATTTCTTGTTATTCATGGGAATGGAGTGGGTGTATTTCACGGCTGTATTCTAGTATTTCATGGCTTAATCTGATATCTTCGTCGATGTGGAATTTCATTAGGAAATTAATAAATAATTCGCCTCTCTACATAGTTTTTTTTTTCTTAACATCCACTAAAATAATACGATGGCGATAGCGTCGTCTTCAACTAAATGGTACCATGATAGAAACAGCAAGTGTTGCTTCTGCGCATGCGCAGTCCCGTTTCTTCCATCTGGTGTTGGGGTTGCATCGGTTGACAGCTACGGGCCACTAGTGGTACTTGCTTGGAGGCCCACAATTCACGGCGATGCTGCAGGGCCATCAATGGCTCGCCAACTGATGGCGCTGCCACCAACGGACCGCTATCGGGCCGTGAGCGGCAGATTTGAGCCAGCAGTTTCCCAGCACTTGTGTTTTTACTGGGATATATATAAATGTATATTACAGTTGAAATATATATATATATATATATATATATATATATATATATATATATCATCATCATCATCATCATTGTCAACCATTATCAATCCACTGCTGGACGAAGGTCTCCCCAAGTTTCCTCCACAACGGTCTGTCTTGTGCCAGTCTCCTCCATGTCACCCCTGCATACTTTCGAATTTCATCCACCCATCTCCCATGTGGTCTTCTTCTGGGTCTTTTCCTGTCCCTTGGAATCCAATCTAAAATTTCGGCTGTCCATCGATGATCTGTCCTTCTGGCAGTATGTCCAGCCCATTGCCATTTCAGGGATTTAACTCTGATCATGATGTCTTCCACTCTTGTCATTTTTCGGATCCACGAGTTCCTCTTCTTATCTCTCCTGGTTATACCAAGCATGCACCTCTCCATGCTTCTTTGAGTTGTCTGCAGCCTTTGTATGTCTCTTTTAGTTAAGGTCCACGTCTCTGCACCATATGTAAGCACTGGAAGGATGCATTGATCAAACACTTTTCTTTTAAGACATAATGGCATATTGCTCTTGAAAATTATGCTGTTTCTTCCAAAAGCTCTCCAGGCAAGTTTTGTACGCCGATTAATTTCTTCACCAATGTGACCCTCACTTGATATCTGCTGTCCAAGATAAACGTACGTGTCTGTTATCTCCAGCTTTTCTCCATCAATCGATAAATCTTCATTTCTTGTAAAAGCATTGAACATCACTTTTGTCTTCTGAAAGTTCATTTTTAATCCCACTTCTTTACTCTTGTCAGCAAGTTCCTGGATCATACTCTGCAGCTCTGATGGGTTAGTTGCGAAAATGACTACATCATCAGCAAAACGAAGGTGGGTTAGATAATCTCCATTAATCTTTATCCCCTTGTTTTCCCAGCTCAGCGACTGAAAAACACCCTCCAATGTGGCATTAAAGAGCTTCGGAGATATGGTGTCACCTTGTCTCACTCCCTTTCCAATTTTTACGTGTGTTGTATTTTCAAACAGCCTAATCTTTGCACTTGCATTTTCATAGATGTTATTAATAATATTAATGTATGCATTTTCAATACCGCAGGTTTTCAGAGCCATTGTAACTGCTGATGGTTTCACCGAATCAAAGGCTTTTTCATAATCAATAAAAGCCATGCACAATGGAAGTTCATATTCCCTCGCTCTTTCAATTAGTTCTCTCAGCACGTGGATATGATCTATTGTGCTGTAGCCACTCCTGAATCCAGCTTGTTCTCTCGGTTGAGCCATGTCTAGTGTTACCTTCAAGCGGTGTGAAAGAACTTTAGTGAAGATTTTATAAACTACTGATAGGGGGCTGATAGGTCTGTAGTTTCCGAGATCCTCAATGTCACTTTTCTTATGTAGCAGGATCATTGTAGCGGTGTTCCAATCCTCAGGAATCTTTCCTTCATTAAGGCATCGAGTGAAAATTTGGGCGAGTACTGTTTCGATTTCTCCACTTGCTTCTTGTATGATGTCTACAGTAATTCCATCTTCTCCTGGAGCTTTTCCCCGCTTCATGTTCTTGATTGCATGTGCAACTTCTGCTGGAAGGACTGGAGGAACTCTGGTACTGGTATCTTTCATGATGTCTGGAGTGCATGTATCATCCCTTTCATATAATTTGGAGTAGAAATCTTTCACTCTTGTCAAAATTTCGCCTCTATTTCTTGTTACAGAACCATCTTCTTTTCTCAGTGCCATAATCTGTTTTCTTCCCTTACTGAGATGTCCCTTTGCTATCTTTAGGCTTTGGTTGTTTTCAATTGCTTTCCTCACTAGTTCACAGTTGAATTTTCTTACGTCTTCAGTGATACTTTTTCTTACTGTCTTGCATAGCTCTATATATTCCACTTTGGAAGTCACATCTTCTTTAGTTGTCCTCATCTCTCTTCTTTTTTGCATCAACATTTTCGTTTTTCCTGATAATTTGTTTACATGCAACTTGTTCTTAGACCCAGCTAATTTTGTTGCTGTTTCCATAAGAGCTTTGGTTACTTTTCTGTTAACTTCAGAGATGTCCACTTCTTCTGATGTTAGGCCTTCTAAAGCAGAGAACCTGTTCTTCAGTTCCAACTTGAAGGTATTATGGTGTTTTTTAAGGTTGGTTATGTCAATAGATTTTGTTTGTCTTATGAGCTTGCCACGTTCAAGTTTAGTGTTGAGGTGCATCTTACATCTCACCAATCTATGGTCACTACCTGTGTTGAACTTGTTTAGCACACTGCAGTCTTCTATGACGAATTTTTTGTTACACATAATAAAATCAATTTCACTTGTCGTCCCGTTTGGATGTCTCCATGTCCATTTCCTGTGTGGCTTTTTCTTGAAGAAGGAGTTCAAGATGAAAAACCCTTCTGCCTCTGCAAACTCAACGAGAGTATTTCCACGCTGGTTTCTGTTGCCGTGACCGAATTTACCTACTGAAGTTTCATTCTGTTGCCGTTGCCCTATTTTTGCATTGAAATCTCCCATAATTATTTTCAAGTGCTGCTTACCTTTATTATTTAGATGACAAATTTCCTCATAAAATTCTTCAATTTCTTCTTCAGGATGACTTGTGGTGGGTGCATAAGTTTGAATAATCTGAGCCTGGTATCTTTTCGAGAGTTGGATAACAAGTCGTGCAGCTCTGTCAGAGGAACTTTCAACTTCTACAACTTTATCCTTCAGTTTCTTGTTTATTATAAATCCAACCCCACTAGTTCTGCCAGTATCTGTCCCACGATAGTAGAAGAGATGTCCACTTTTCAGTTCGATGAGATCTTCTCCTTTTCTCCTTACCTCACTTAGCCCCACGATGTCCCAGTTGATCCTTTGTAGTTCCTCTTCCAATTCAAGAAGCCTTGAATCAGAAGATAGGGAGCGTCCATTGTAAGTAGCCAAGGTCAGCATCAGATGGCAGCCTAGTCCGGTCCTCCGGGGATTCTTAGCACCCTCTGCCTTCATGTCGCACTGGCCGCTGCCTTGGCCAGGTACATTCCAGCTGCCGGAGACTGAGGGCCAAGATTTAAGTTGTGGAATCATTTTGGAGGGGTTTGGCCATAACTCACCACGCTGGCCAAGCGGGTTGGTGAGTGTGGGATAGAATTTCCTCTAATCCCGATGGTATAGTTATACCGCTATTGGCGGTCGTCAGAGCCCCTTTAGTGGGAACAGGATGCACCACGAGAAGGCGGGGTTGACATTTGTCAAGGAGAGGCTGTGATGTTACGCATCACCTGACCTTACATCCCATATATATATATATATATATATATATATCCATAGGGCGCCCTTTTTCAGTCTACAACGAATTCGGTCCGTAGTGTCTTCCACACGTAAGAGTGGACCCAGAGAATGCCATTCCCCAGACCATAACGTTGCCCCCACCAGCTTGTGTTCTGCCAGCAATGGTTGAAGTGAATCTGTTCTCCGATGTTTCTCACCTTATACGCAAACGTCCATCTGTTCGATGAAGCAGAAAATGTGACTCATCGGATAAGGCAATCCTTTGCCAATCAACGGAAATGTAAGCCTTTTCTGCCGATGCACCTTGTTAACATAGGTGCAGTGACCATCCGTCTGAATCGTGACCCCATACGCAGCAGGGTTTGCTGAACTGTGTTTTTGGACACACTTTCTGTAGCCCCCTGGTTCATTCGGCCAGTGAGTTGCTCCACTGTGTGTCGATCGGCCTTCAAGCACCTTCGAAGCCGACATTCACCTCTCACATCAATGGCACGTGGTGCTCCGCAGTTTCCATTCGCTTATGCGCAATGGTGAATTTCTCCGATACACTTTAACCACAGCAGCGCGCGAACAGTTCACAAACTGCGCTGTTTCACAAATACTGCCATCCTTGGTCCGAAAGCCGATAATCATCCCTTTTTGAAAAACTGATAAATTGTGAATTCTGAATTTTCATAACTGCTGCGTTGCGCGTTTTGATCTTCAGGTTATTTTGCAACTTTCATTTTAAATTCAAAAGATTTTCTTTTGTTTTCGGCTTTGCTCTTCAGTATATATGTGTGTGTGTGTGTGTGTTTTAAAATCAGATGTTCTGTGTGGTAGCTAAATAGTTGGAAGAAAGGACTGACAGACGGAGTAATAGAAAGTTAAACGTGAAGAAAAGGAATGAAATGTAAAAAAACAAAAGATTTGTTTTGGTAAAACAGCGATGGACTGACAGATGGTCGAAGAACCAATCGCTGAATAAAAAGTAGTGTGGGCGAAAAACGACTGTCATATTCACTTTTTTAATGCAGACAACGTTAACACTGTGACAAGAACTCGTCACCACTAAACATTTAGTTACCGTCTCATCTCTTTGAAGTACAAAACGATTCAGCCAGTCTCTAAAAAAAATTAAGCATTTTATATACATGTTCTTAATGCTTATGTGACCAATTTTTCTGTTCTTAACCTACCCAGGGTTCCAACGGTTCTCGATGCAGTCAGAAAATTTCTTAAGCGGCCTTTTGTAAACCCTGAAAATCTGACCTCACGTGCAGTAAAAAATCATTATATCTTATACACTGACGGGAAAAAAATCCCAACACCACGAAAAAATAGTTGTAGAGGAATGAAATGGCGGCAATACATTTGTATAGGTAACATATTTAATCGATTAAGGTTTCAAGATCCCAGCTTAATGTAAGCGCGAGAAGAGCCATTTTAAATGTGAAATGCTGGTACATTAATAACCGGTGTAACCGGTTATTAATGTACCAGCATGGAGTTTCATGCCTGTTGGAGTTTCATGCCTGTTGCACTTGGTCGGTCAATACAGGGACGGTTAATGCTGGTTGGGAGTGACACTGGAGTTGTCGTCCAATAATGTCCCATACGTGCTCGATTGGTGAAAGATCTGGTGATCTAGCAGGCCAAGACAACATATCGACACTCTGTAGAGCATGTTGGGTTACAACAGCGGTATGCAGGCGAGCGCTATCCTATTGAAAAACACTCCCTGGAATGCTGTTCATGAATGGCAGCACAACAGGTTGAATCACCAGACCAACGTACAACTGTGCCGTCAGGGTGCGTGGGATAACCACGAGAGTGCTCCTGCTGTCATAGGAAATTGCTCTCCAGACCATAACTCCAGGTGTAGGTCCAGTGTGTCTCGGCCGCAAACAGGTTGGTTGTAGGTGCTCACCTGGCCCCCTTCTAACCAACACACGGCCATCACTGGTACCCAGGCAGAACCGGCTTTCATCAGAAAACACAACAGATCTTCACTCCGTCCTCCAATGAGCTCTAGCTTGACAACACTGACGTCGCAAATGGCAGTGGTTTCTAGTAAGTGGAATGCACGCTACAGGGCGTCTGGCTCGGAGCTGTCCTTCAAGTAACGGATTTGTAACAGTTCGTTGTGTCAATGTGGTGGCAACTGCAGCTCGAATTGCTGCCGCAGACGCAGTACGATGCGCCACGGCCATACGCCGTACACGGCGGTCTTCCCTCTTGGTAGTGCCACGTGGCCGGCCGGAACTCGGTCTTCTTGAGGCAGTACCTTCCCTTGACCACCGCTGCCAACAATCATGCACAGAGGCTACATTCCTGCCAAGTCGTTCTGCAATACTGCGGAAAGAAAATCCACCTTCTCGTATCCCTATTACACGACCTCGTTCAAACTCCGTGAGCTGTTGATAATGGCTTCTTCGTCTTAAAGGCATTCTTGACTAACATCAACACACTACGTCAAATCTCAACGATAACTAACGCTCATGAACGTTACAGCGCGTATTTACAGCAAACCTGCTTTGCATGTTCCGAGGGGCGCTACTAGCGCCACACGTATGCGCCGAGCGCGAAATTTGCATAGACGTCATCTTACAGATGTACTCTCACCGCCTACCAACTATCGTTTTTCTAACACAACCCCTTCTTGGTGTTAGGATTTTTTTCCGTCAGTTTACTTAGATATAGCTCCCAGATTTTTTTACAATATAATATAATATAACTTGCAACCCTTCATAAACTTAATAAATAGTACATCCATGCTGAATATGTGCAGTACAGTATGACGATGTAGCACGTGACGTCATCGAGAAGTTTAAGTGAAGTGGCAACAGTCTCTGCAAGTTTCTGAAGGACAAGCATAGCTGGTGGCTGTACTGTAGTTAGTGTACGAAATGCGATCATTATCTATCGGTGTTTCTAAAAATTTGAAGACAAAATGCCTAGATTTTGTACATACATACATATCACTAAGCTGTTCTCTGAGATTCAGAGGTTAGCTCCAAAAAGAAATACAAACTTCCAGATATTTTTACTTACCGTTCTCGTACCAAACTTCTCCATTTACAGCGATCCTGACAACCAACTCGTGCTTCACTGATATCCATTACACGCCGCACACAAATCTTTTATACTTCATACTCATAATATTTTTCTCATGCAGACACTCGTGAATCTGATCCACCCATGTCTTCCTTGGCCTTCCTCTGCCATTCCTTCCTGCCACTTGGGCTGAAAAGATTTTCTTAGTAAGCATTTCATCACTCATTCTTTCAACATGGCCAAACCACCGAAGCATATTGGTCTCCACCTTGCGAAACAACATTTTGCTTCACATCACACAACTGCAACACATCTTCATTCCTCACACAATCAGACTGAGTCTTGCCACAACCCCCCATCCCCCGTAAGTAACGCGTTTCTCCAGCACACAAACGACTTCTATGTTTCTTCTGTAGTGCCCAGTTTCACTACCATACCTCAGAGTAGGAACAATTACACTTCCATACACAGCCATGCGGGACTCTCTAGAGAACCTATCATTCCTGTGAAAACCTCCCAGAGCAGCTATGACTTTCAATGAAGAATTCACTCGCCTACGAATTTCACCATCCAATTTGTTCTCTCTGTCGAACATGCTTCCTAAATACACAAACTCATTCACCTGGTCAATGACAGTGCCGTTTATACTTACATTACATTCAGTGCTACCCATTCCTCTCTCAAACACCATAACTTTGGTTTTTCCATTATTTATATTCAGTTTGAATTTCATGCAAACTTCGTATATCCGGGACAACATACTCTGCAAATCCCTTTTGTTCTCTGCCAACAGGACAGTGTCATCAGCATACAACAATCTGCACACACGGATATCGCCAAGACATAAACCAGTATTATCTATTTTGGCATCACGCATGCACGCATCCATAAATATATTAAACAGCCATGGTGACATTACACAACCTTGTCTGACTCCTGCACCAACAGAAAACCATTTTGATAAAACACCATTCACTCGTCCACAAGCTCTACTACCAGCATACATGGCTTTTACACTATTAAGTAGATTCCCAGTAATACCATATTCATTCAATACCTTCCACAAAAGTGTCCTATTTACTCGGTCGTAAGCTTTCTCTAAATCTATAAAAGCAGCAAAAACTTTCTTAAGAACATCTAGATACTTTTCAATCATCACGCGTAATGCAGAAATTTGGTTAATGCAGCCTTCACCAGGTATAAAACCACTCCGAACATCCCACACTATCTCTGATGTAAGATCCCGTACTTTTTTTGATTGGAGGTTTAGCGACCACCGTGAGCAACTCAATGGGCTATAAGCAGTCGCCCGTCCCTAATTTAGGGTCACTGGTTCCAGGGAAGGGAGAAAACCAGTGCCGTAAGACAAACACAACATCCATGCCTCGCCGGGATTCGAACCCGGACCCCGTTCGGACGAATAATCAGAGGCCATCGCTTAGACCACTGCGCCACCGGGGCGGCCCGTACTTCTTCAATAACAACATTACCAAACACTTTCCCTGGCACACTAAGTAAGTTGATACCACGATAGTTCTTGCATTCCGTCTGATCACCTTTTGCCTTATACAAGGAAACAATAAGTGCATCCTTCCAATCCCGAGGGACAATTCCTACCTCCCAGCACAACTGGCAAATTTCAGTTAACCAATCAATTACAGACTCACCACTATATTTCAACATCTCGGCAGTTATGCCATCAACTCCCGGAGCCCCTACCATTCTGAAGAGATATTAGAGCTTTACACACTTCTTCTCTTGAGATCCCTTCTGTGCTTCCATCCCTCTCTGTGACATCATCTGCGCCTGTCTCAGAATCATCTTTGCTTTCCTGATCTAATAACTCACAGAAATATTCACACTATCTTTCACTTAACTCATTGGGCTCACAAAAATCATCTTCAAAACGCTCCTGCATTTCTGTACAGAACTTGCGACGTATGGTTCTGTCATTGTCCCTTAGACTGAAATAACTAAGGAGTCATTTTCAGATGCTTCCTCAAAATTTCCCAACCAGTCTGTGGTGGTATTTGTAACTCCCAACATGCTATTGTTGTGGATTTCCTTGGGTTGTGCCGATAAATGGCATGAGCACGCTCCACTTGTTCATCAGATACATATGGCCTCCCTGGACTTACAGAAACACATCCTGTTGTTTCAGATTTCTTGTGTCAGTTGTAGATGGATTGTCTGTTCGGCGGTGATTTTGAAATGTGTTCTAAAATGTTGTTGCCCAACATTAACAGAATTCGTTTTGCTTAATTCAAACACATAGAATGCCTTCACAGCATTTGCAGCTATCTTGCCTGACTGATCATGTGCCGGTGAAAATGCACAATCATTTAGTGACACCATCTATATAATAAAATCGTTAATATTTGTGATAGAACTGTCCATCATGATGGTCAATATCTTTCATTGTTTTGGTGAAATATAAAATGTTGATAGTGTCCATTTCATTTGTAATGACCCTGCATATATTTAAAAAAAAAGCCTTTTTAGGGGGATTTTAGAAGGTTGTTTCTATTTAGTAAATGTTTTCTTCTGTTATTAATTTTGCCTTCCCCTCCCCCTTCATTTCTTCAGAGAAGCATAAAAGTAAAATCCAAATTGTGAATGTATTCAATTTCCCTAGTTATTAGAATTACTGTCAAATTTCAGGGCGTCTAAGGGGGAAAAAAAGGAAAACACATTATAAATAATAATTTCTGTTATATGATGATTATTCAAGGGGAAATTGAAGATGGCTGCCATAACTGCTGAGTGGTCTGAGGTAAAATTGAACATAACCTGTATTTTCTTGTCACAGTGGCAATGGTGACAGTTCTGCAGGATTGAAGGACTCAGGTGTAAACCATGGTAACCAACACTTCTGTCGTTTTGAGATATTAGGTGCTTGAATTAATTCCCGCTGTTTTTTGCCACACAAACACCTGTGTGTTGCCACAGAACGGTACAGGATAGTCTATTCAAAGTAGTGTCCGTTGGCAGCTACGACCTTTTCCCACCGTTGGGGTAACAAATAGATTCCGCGGTAGAAAAATGCATGTTCTTTCGAGGCGAACCATTCATCGAGCCATTTTTGGATATCCGCGACAGAAATGAAGTGCTGCTCTGACACGCCATGTTGTAGCGACCGGAATAAATGAAAGTCCGAGGGAGCAATGTCCGGGGAAAAGGCTGGTTGGGTAAGAAATCCCAGCCAAGTGCCTCCAAGAGTTCCTTCACGGATTTGGCGACATGAGGTCTAGCGTTGTCGTGGAGAAGAATAGCCTTGCGACGTGGGATTCAGTTTCCGAGCTTCTGGATCATTCCCATTGCCTTTAAACGTTTGTTAACCGTTGACTCATCGACCCGTAGTGTTTTAGACAACTCGTGGAGAGTCTTACATGAATCCTCGTTCAATAAGGCCTCCAATGCGCCATCTTTGAACTTTTTCGGCTGCCCAGGGCACTCTTTGTCCTTCACGTCATATTCGTTGGCTTTAAAGCATCAGAACCACTCTCTGCATGTTGTTTCCGACAGGGCATGTTCCCCATAGGCCTGCACTAGCAAACGATGACTTTCCGCTGCAGATTTCTCGAGATGAAAGCAGAAGAGTAATGCTTCCCGCAAATGCTCTTTTTTTTGGTACGAAACTCGACATCGGGAATGCGATACAAACTCTTGTTCTGTGCCGTCCGATCGTGTGTCACACACTGCTCCGCCCAGACTACAGATGGTACGTCCGTGCACAAGGAAGGTCACGTGTGGCCCGGATCACAGCGCTCCACTGCTGCGCTCTATTGGGCAACAGCGGGAATTAATTCAAGCACCTAATGTGTAGATTACAATTATTAAAAAATATATAAACGTTTGCACTTACCATAAATTGAAAGTTGTATTGTGGCACCATATGCTGACATAAATGTATAATAAATACTCTAAAATGCTCATATTACCATCGCAGTTGTTTTTCGGATGCTTTTTTTAAAAAATGTTAGTTACCATGGTTTATGCCTGAGCTCTTCAGTTAACGGTGTCCTTAAACTTTCAAAAAATCAGTGTTCATTAAAGCAGTGATGGAGCTGTAAAAAAGTGCAAGTCACCACCATCTTACTTGCGATGGTGACAAAATCACTATTACAATGGGCTCACTTTGAATTATTTGTTTACGGATGAACGCAGTGAAATTAAAAACTATCGGATCCTAAGCATGAGGAAAAAGGGGACTAAAAAATAACTGAAATCATTAGCAGCCTCTATGATGTTTGAACAGAAAAGGAAACAATTTTTTTACATATGGTAACCAAAACCACAGTCTTAACTAGAGCAAGGTGGATGGCCCGGGCCAACGCCCCCTGAAACAAGGCCGCAGCACCAGTCCTTGACGTCATCAGAGGAAGACCTTGCCATGACCGCCCTTCCTCATGGACAGCTGCTTTCTAACGCGACGGTGATCTCCCGTACTTAGATGCTTACGAAACTATAACAGTTGAAACTATCTTCTTTCCAACTATTTGCAATTGTAAAAAAAGTATTTGTACTGAGTAAATACACGGGTGTGCAAAAATTAAGGACGAAGAGCAGAAATTAGCATAACAGCCGAACGAGCAGGTAGAACGGAATAAAAGACCACTCAGGAGATAGACTAGGGTACGGTACGGTAGGGCATGAGCATATATGCAGCCTGACGTGGGGGGGGAGTGTCGAAAGGGTATAAAGCACACGGGCGGTGTACGCTCGGCAATTCGGAGAAAGCTATTGCACGGTGTACACCGGTTTGAACGACGTCGAGTTGCTGCCACCGTGTGGTATGACCAACAGGCAATCTCATTGGGAAGTTGGAAGAAGGTCGAAGTGTGACTAGTGTGGCCGAGGAGTTCGGGATCGCTCACAGCATCGTTTTACGAGCTTGGAGAGCATTTCAAACGACAGGAACAGCTGCCCGAGAGTTTAGCAGTGGTCGTCCACGAGCAACCACGGCGGCGGCGGACAACCGGTATATTGTCCTACAAGCGAGAAGAGACAGACGGCAGACAGCGGAATAAACCGCAAGGCACATGCAACAGACAACTGAACGTCCGTTATCGCGTTTTACGGTGGCCAGGAGCCTGCACAAATGTGGTCTATTTGCATGATGACCAGTACGGTGTGTGCCATTAATGCCTGCTCATCGGAGACGGTGGTTTCTGTTGTGCCAGGAACACAAGAACTGGACACATCAGCAATGGGGTCGAGTTCTCTTTACGGATGAGAGCCGATTTAGTCTGACGAGCGATTCTGGACGTATGCACATCTGGAGAGCAGGGAACACGCAATCACACCTCCAACATCATCGAAATTGACCGGTTTGGAGGTGGCGAAGTTCTCGTTTGGGGCGGTATCATGCTTGGTAGCCGTACTGACCTCCACATCTTCCAAGGAGGTTCAGTCACTGGTGTCTGCTATTGTACAGAGGTTCTCCTGCCTCACGTGCGTCTGTTTAGAGGTGCTGTGGGTCCTGAGTTCCTCTTCATGGACGACAACGCTACACCTCATCGTACAGTGGCTGTCGCATAGCTGTTGTAGAGTGAAGATATTCAACGCATGGATTGGCCCGCAAGGTCCCCGGACCTAGATCCAATCGAACACGTGTGGGACCTTCTCGGGAGACGCTTGGCAGCACGTCACCAGCCGCCAGCGACGATTGACGCTACAAGAGGAATGGGCCGCGATGCCTCAACAGCTCCTTGACAACCTCGTCCTCAGCATGGACAGACGTTGTAAATCCTGCAACGCAGTCTGGGGTGATTATATCCCCTACTAAAGACTGGATTTTTCTTGGCAGCCGCATGTCACATGGACGTTTCTGTCTTCTGTCCAGTTGTGCTCGAAGCTACCTAATCAATAATGTGCCTTTGTATCCTTTGGATTCCTTGTTTGGACGGTTTTGCTCACTTGTCCCATATTCTTACATCTTGGGGATCATATGGTATGATTTGAGTCGATGTGGAGCACTTCTGCACGACGTTACATTCGAAAAACCGTCTCGTCCTTAATTTTTGCACGTCAATGTAGAACAAGATCTGTAAACTCAATGTTATAAGATTTTTTTATTTATTAATTATTTTAGGGGGTGTATTTTCGAGAACAAGTGATACAATACGTTGATTCTATTAGTGAAAGACAAATGTAATTAAACTTAGGGGTTTTCTTAGCAACTCGATTTTAAACTATTTTGATGGCTAAATAAGAACAGAAATTCCGTTTTAATTTTTCCACTTGCACTGGAAAAACACCCCCCCCAAGAATTAAAGTTTAAAAGTAATAAAACTTAGTTTTGACAACCTGTTGGTGAAAAAAAAAGTATCAATCCAATTGCTATAGATTTTTCATGTATGTCCTTCGAAAAATGTAACATTTACAGTTAAAAACTAAATTGTGCCAAAAGGTTTCTTTTTAATGTTAGAAAAGGATTTTTGATTTGATTAAGCGAACTTTAAGGTTAATTCCATATACTGAAAACAATTCATGGTTTTCACATTTTTTATTCCTTTTCGAAGGAATAAAGAAAATTTGCACCAAAAGAATGTATAAAAACTAGAGTTTTTAGCATATTTTAAGGAAGAAAACATTTTGAAATTGTGCAGTTCTAGTGTATAGAAAAATGTACAGCCCTAAAATTAACAAAAACACAATTATGCCGCCCCACCACCACCACCGAAAAAATATTTTTGACCAACATAAAAGCAGGTGCAATGATAAAAATCTTATCCTTTGAAAGGTGTGTGCAATAAAATGTTATTGGTATTTTTACAATATGAAAACTTTAAAAAATACCAGTGACGAAGAGGAACGTATCTAAGCAAAGATTTTTAACACTAACTGAAACAAATGCTGGCAAAAGAAGATAGATGCTGTTTTATTCTCTTGCTACTACTGAAGCCTTATCAGTACAACTCAGGTCCATAATTAATGAGCAATGAGGACTTAACTTGTAATAAAAACCTAACAAATACTGCAGAGATTTAAATTTTCAGCCCATCTGCCTGAAGGCTTACTAACAGATAAAACATATTAGCAATGATAGCTAGAAACTGTTAAACATTTTATGTCCGATTTTTTATTATACACCGTCAAAAGAAAAAGTGTACAAACATTATAAACTACGCGATTTAATGCCTGTGCAAACATCTTCAGATAGAACACTTTATTGCGGTACATTACTAAGGTTAAAGATCGTCACTAAATATAAAAGGGCAAAGAAACTGTATTATAAAAAGAGCTAATAAAACACACATGCCCTTAAAGCTTCTGTAGGCTGGAAATCTTGAGGAATTGCACGAATCCATTTGGAGCGTAGTTCTTCATTCTCGCGAAATTTAAACACTGACGCTTTAGGACCTGTGTCGTAATTGCTACGGCAATTTGGTACACAACAACGTGAAAGCATATTACACTGCTGGCCACCCAAAATGCAACAGTCATATTTACTGAACACATGACAACATATACAAAGACGAAACGATTAAGCTTACAGGCCTGTGCGACGTGCGGAACACCCAGACATCAATAGTTCGTGTGGCCCCATGGCTGGCAATAACAGCCGCTACACGCCGTGGCATCGAACGAAAGAGGCTTTGGTTGTGGGCTTAAGGTATGTCGGTCCAGGCTGCTTCCACACGTTGCCACAGTTCATCAGGTGTAGCTACGGGTGGTGCTTGCTGGGCCACTCGGTTGCCGATCAGCGACTAGACGTGTTCGATGGGCAACGTATCGGAAGAACAGGCAGGCCACTGCAGCAGTGACACCTGGTGGGCCGTGAAGAATTGTTGCACGATGCGTGCCACGTGCAGGCGCGCATTGTCCTGTTGAAATGTGGCCGCTGGCAGTTAAGGGAGGACTACAGGCTCCAAAACGTCGGAGATGTAGCGGTGGCTGTTGAGCGTACCAGAGGGGTGCGGGTGTCATATCCAATTGCGACCCAAACCATAACGCCAGGCGACGGACCGTTATGGCGATGCATAATGCAGGCGTCATACAGTATCTCTCTCCGCGGTGCCACCACACGCGGATCAGACCATCGTGGTGTTGCAGGCAGAAGCGGGATTCGTCGGAGAAGACAATGTCGTGCCATTGCGTTGTCCAGGTGAGGCGTTCAACGGCCCACTGCCATCGCACTCGCCGGTGGTGTAACGTCAATGCTAATCAGAGCAATGGCCGCCGTGCGACAAGTCCCCGCTCCTGCAAACGACATTGAACGGTAGGTGCTGACACAGGTTGTTGCACAACACACCCTAATTCCTGCGCTAACGTTCATGATGTGGCGGTGCGAGCCATCAATGCCCGCCGTACAACATGCCGTTTCTCTCGTTCGGTGGTGTGCCGCGACTGCGGCAATCACTCATGTCGGTCCGTCCGTCCCTCCTGCACCCACTGAATCCATACCCGCCTCACTGTGGCTGGATGTCGTCCTACACGGGCGCCGATGTCTCGTTATGATAAACCGCTGTCGCGATAAACCACTATTCGTCCTCTGTCGAACTCCGAAATGTGCTGGAATGACAGCCGTATTCTGCGACGAGGCATCAGGAAGCTTCCCACACACATGTCCGGCAGCACAACACACTTCCACTACTTTTTTTTTTTTGATTGGAGGTTTAACGACCACCGTGAGCAACTCAATGGGCTATAAGCAGTCGCCCGTCCCTAATTTAGGGTCACTGGTTCCAGGAAAGGGAGAGAGGCAGTGCCGTAAGACAAACACAACATCCATGCCTCACCGGGATTCGAACCCAGACCCCGTTCGGACGAATGATCAGAGGCCATCGCTTAGACCACTGCGCCACCGGGGCGGCCTTCCACTACTTACATCCCGCCTTCTGTGCACCCTTCTTATAGTGCTTCTCGGTGGCGTGCTGGGCGCACATGACTTGCATATGCCCTACAATGCAAATTGTTTGCATGTCCTCTCGCGGGCGACGCATGCTGCGAATTTCAGGCCAATCGGATGCTTCCTTCTTGGTGTTGCATTTTGGGTGGCCAGTAGTGCAGAACAGCAAAAAACATTTTTAACACTGTGAAATAAATTACAAAGGGTGGAATAATATGAATCAGTCAGCAGCAAGAACAACGAACAACCTCATGGAGCAACGCTACAATAATCACACACGCTAACTATGGTTACGGTCTTTCGTCAAATTCAACAGGTCTTCCTGTAGCGACGTCGGAGGGCAGGAGGTGTTTAGGCCTTGTTTCAGGGGGCGTTGGTCTAGTCTATACTTGTCATTGACTTTCCTCCACGATACTTGCAATACAGCAGTAAGAAACTGAACAAGACATATCGATATCAAAGTTTAAATTCACGTGTATCAAGATTAAAACTGATGTTATACAAGCACATCGATATCATCATCATCATCATCGTCAACCATTATCAATCCACTGCTGGACGAAGGTCTCACCAAGTTTCCTCCACAACGGTCTGTCTTGTGCCAGTCTCCTCCACGTCACTCCTGCATACTTTCGAATTTCATCCACCCATCTCCCATGTGGTCTTCTTCTGGGTCTTTTCTTGTCATTTGGAATCCAATCTAAAATTTCGGCTGTCCATCGATGGTCTGTCCTTCTGGCAGTATGCCCAGCCCATTGCCATTTCAGGGATTTAGCTCTGATCATGATGTCTTCCACTCTTGTCATTTTTCGGATCCACGAGTTCCTCTTCTTATCTCTCCTGGTTACACCAAGCATGCACCTCTCCATGCTATTTGAGTTGTCTGCAGCCTTTGTATGTCTCTTTTAGTTAAGGTCCACGTCTCTGCACCGTACGTAAGCACTGGAACGATGCATTGATCAAACACTTTTCTTTTAAGACATAATGGCATATTGCTCTTGAAAATTATGCTGTTTCTTCCAAAAGCTCTCCAGGCAAGTTTTGTACGCCGATTAATTTCTTCATCAATGTGACCCTCACTTGATATCTGCTGTCCAAGATAAACGTACATGCCTGTTATCCCCAGCTTTTCTCCATCAATCGATAAATCTTCATTTCGTGTAAAAGCATTGAACATCGCTTTTGTCTTCTGAAAGTTCAATTTTAATCCCACTTCTTTACTCTTGTCAGCAAGTTCTTGGATCATACTCTGCAGCTCTGATGGGGTAGTTGCAAAAATGACTATGTCATCAGCAAAACGAAGGTGGGTTAGATAATCTCCACTAATCTTTATCCCTTTGTTTTCCCAGTTCAGTGATTGAAAGACATTTTCCAATGTGGCGTTAAAAAGCTTCGGAGATATGGTGTCACCTTGTCTCACTCCCTTTAAAATTTTTATGTGTGTTGTATTTTCAAACAGCCGAATCTTTGCACTTGCATTTTCATAGATGTTATTAATAATACTAATGTATGCATCTTCAATACCGCAGGATTTCATAGCCATTGTAACTGCCGATGGTTTCACCGAATCAAAGGCTTTTTCAGAATCGATAAAAGCCATGCACAATGGAAGTTCATATTCCCTTGCTCTTTCAATTAGTTCTCTCAGTACGTGGATATGATCCATTGTGCTGTAGCCACTCCTCAATCCAGCTTGTTCTCTCGGTTGAGCCATGTCGATATATGCAACACAAATTACGTTTTTTTTTAAATAGTAGCCTTAAAATTAAAATAGTTCAGGGTTTTTCTGTAAATAGTTACTTTTGGCTGTTTTTTGTAGGAAATAATAGCCATAGTCGCCCGTCATCAAAAATAGCAGCAATTTTATCCCTGCTAGTGATAAAAAATGGTTCTAGCAAAAGTTGCTAGTAGAAAAATTTTGAATGTTTCAGTGTGAACTGTAAAGTGCCACTGCAGTAAGTGTGTGGAACATTTTAGACACGTACAAAAGAGAACTGCTTTCTTTTTTTTTCTTTTTTTGATTGGAGGTTTAACGACCACCGTGAGCAACTCAATGGGCTATAAGCAGTCGCCGGTCCCTAATTTAGGGTCACTGGTTCCAGGAAAGGGAGAGAGCCAGTACCGTAAGACAAACACAACATCCATGCCTCACCGGGATTCGAACCCGTGCCCTTTTCGGACGAATGATCAGAGGCCATCGCTTAGAACACTGCGCCACCGGGGCAGCGAACTGCTTTCTGGAAACGAATGTTTCTTCAAAAGTACAAACATTATAAAAACATTTTGGCACTAGTACAAATATCCAGTATATTTCCCTTATCTACTTCTGCATGTGAGGTTGGGTTCAGTTTCATAAAGAGAATCCAGGGTGATTGGAGGGGCAGTTTAAACTTGAAACCACTGAATGCTCTCATGAGTATTGAGGTTGAAGGTTCGTCCGAAGACAAGTTTGACCCCAGGCCTGCTGTTTTAAAGTGGTATGATGAAAAGATCCAAAACAGATATCTTAAACCATATGGAAAATAACTTAAGATTTTGAATACTGTGTTCTTAAATTTTATGAATACAGTTAAATAAAAAAAACTGTTTCTTAAATATTTGCATTTGAATTAAATTATTAAAATTAAATCTGTCAGGTCATGAAAAGGTGAGTAATATCTAAATATTTGTAATCTTTTCAGCATTACAATGTCATGTGACAGATACAGGGGTGAAATCAAAATTTGTCATGATTGACTGATGGAGGGGGACATGTTAGTTTCTTTTGTATAATGTTAATAAACTTTAGCTAGTAGATAATGCAATTTGCTAGTAAAAAATATGGCCACTAGCAAGTGTTGCTACTGCTAAAAAAAACGAAATCAAGGCCTGCACTGAAAGCTCATTTCTTTCCTTTCTGGCATCTAGTGACAGATCTCCAACTGATGAATTGTGGACAACTATGGGGCACACCTTCACTGTGTGTTACGTGTACACCAAGGTTATTAGATATCTCTTTAGGTTGAGCCACTTCGGAAACGAGCTGCCATTGGCTGGCGAAATGACGTCACACAGGGAGCAAAGCAGCGAGAGGCAAAGAGGCGAGAGCCAAGAGCCATCACTGCTACAGGTTACACTTTAGCAAGGAATGTAAATAAACGCGATGGAAAATGTTTTCAAATACTAATAATTTCAAACTTCAAAGATTAACATATTTATCAGTGATCTGCTTTTTCCTCTTTTCACGAATTAATTAATTTTGAAAACAAAATAAATTAACAGCTATTGTGTAAAGAAATATGAGGGCATTGCTGTAAACAAACATATTGTTGAACTTCGTAGTTCCGTAGTTCGCAGGAAGTTATATTTACAAAAAAGTTATTGTCAGTGCGAAAGTAAATTCTTAAAAATCCAAACTTTTTAAAGTCTAGCCTTTCGATAATCAGCGCATCAAGTAGTTAACGGGCTAAACAAACAAGAAGTAAATATGTTATTCATCATTTCATTTTTGCACAATAAATTTTGTTGTTTACAGAATTCCACTTAGTAGCCTTCAAATACAAACAAAAATTCCCACGCAATGTTCGTTTTTCAATTTATTTTAATAAGTGGCACAAAAAGTTATCAAAAATTACGTATATAATACTATTGCAATAGCGGGCAGTATCGAACCCTGCTGCCAGTGTGTTTACGATTGCGTTGATGCCAAGCAGCGAGCAAGCGGTGTTTTGCAAAGAATTATGTTATCATGACCCTGGTCAATTGACAGAGTGAAGAGAGAGGAGACAAGATGGCGTCGTCGCTTCGCTGTGTGTGAACACGATATTTGTTGTTCTTACAAAAGTGCTCTAAAAGAGTACATGTATTATCATCGTCTCGCCGGAATAAGCTGTGTGTTGTGTGAACCTCCTAAAAGGAATATTAATCATGGTAAGACTGTTTAAAATAGACTAAATAGAAAGCAAAAGTTCATTGTTAACAATTACTCATTCGTTCTATGTTTATTATATATCCGTGAACCATCATTAGTGTCTTAGTTGTGTGTTTAGTCAAGAATAAATAACGAAAAACTGAAATCAGGAGTCTGTCGATTATGAACATAGTTACCGTTGCAAATCATTTCTTAGTTTTTTTAACTTACACCATCAGTTTGCACCCAAGCCAAAGATGCCGTGCGGCGTGGTTATCGGCTTGGTTATCTGCTGTCGTGTTTTCGCGGCGTTTGCTCCCGGTGTGACGTCATGCGCAAATCCGAGAAAACGGAGACTGCAACTGCACATTGAAATGGCGTCCCCTGGTGTACACCACAGAACTATGAAATTGCATTGTAATTGTTGTTGTTTTGTTGGATTTATTCTTATTAAAAATCCTCCTAAGTTTTTCTAAGACTTTGCATAGCACCTAAAATTAAATCCCATGTACAATATTTTCATGAAGACGAGAAGGTTCGGTGTATAAATATTGTATTACGGTGGCATTAAGAGTGTGATTCTGGGGTGTGCGATGACAAACAAGAATACAGTAGTGTACCTTAGAGCCCTTTAGATGTGCAGATAGCACTGCAGGTCAGATTCTTACCTTTCCAAAGGTTCCAAAACTGCTAGTATGATGTGCAGTGACACATATAGCATCCAGTAAAATTACGAATGTCTATCGTTTATTAGAGCAATCCACTTAAGTGTTGTGTCACGAGTTGCTGTTTGTTTTTTCTGTGTCTGCAATTGAAAATAGAACATAAGGGAAATAAGCTTTTTAAGTTTCTTTGTTCTATAAACCAGAAATATATTTACCCAAGTAATTACTTTTTTAGTTGTTTTACATGCATATATGGTTGTACTTAAAAACCGTAAAATGTAGATAATTTGCACTGCATTCTAGTATTTGCAAAGGTTTTTAGATCTCTCCACAGTGTAAATTTCTTTACCTTCCATGCTGTTCACACAAACAGCTGAAGTGCTGCATACGTTGTTTTTTTTTACAGGGAACCTTTATGCTGTCAATGTTGATTATACTGTATTAGTTAGTATACCAATATACACGGCACATGTGCAGCACAGACAGCAGTTAGACGGGCTAGGAGTGACTCAATAAGGTGCTGGAAAGTGTTCACAGGTATGTGGAGCCATGCTGATTGCAGTGCATCTGGCAGCTGGTGGAGGATCCATAGAGCGAACAACCAATCAAGGTGGTCTTACAGATGCTCAATTGGGTTTAAGTCTGGGGAATTAGGGGGCCAGGGGAATACTTTGAAGTCTTAATCGTGCTCTTCCAACCACTCTTGGACATTTCTAGCTTTGTGACATGTCGCATTGTCGTGCAGGAAGATACCATCCGCCCCAAGGAAGACAATCGTCATGTATGGGTGTACGTGGTCTGCAAGAATGGATTCATAACGAATTCGGCCCATAGTGCCTTCTACAGGTATGCAGAGATGCCAACTTTTACGGATTTTTCGTAGTTTGAACGGATTTTCACTCCATCTTATGGTTTTACGGAGGTCACCCAAAAAACTACGGAAAAGCTCACACACGCAATTTTCTTTTTTAACTGCCTTTTGGTCGAAAAAACGAACATTACAAGTAGTCTCTATACGACTTTGATGTTCTGACTTCCCCTGCCAATGGACGCGGAGCGTCTCATATGCTGTTTGTCACGTGATTCCCGTACAGTCATTTCAGAGTGCCGTGTGCAAAAGCGAGTTCATCACCTTTTGTGAACTCTTTACATTGATTACATGCGACTTTGTGCTTGTGAAAACTCCGGTGCAGATGTTTTAATCCTTTCCGCTCGACTCTCGGGTGACACCTGACATTACGAAATCTCTGAGTAGCTCACGTGGCTGGGGTGAAACGTCACGCCTCTATAGCTAGCATGTGGGCGCTCGCGAGACATTTCTTTTTCGCCGAATAGGTTCTATAGAGCCGATAACGCCTCTATAGCTCGCATGTCATAACGCCTCTATAGCTCGCATGTCGGCGCTCACAAGGAATTTCTTTTTCACCATATAGCTCGCATCATCTGCCACACCTATGATGCCTCTATAACTTGTGTGTTATCCACCGCGCTTATGATGCCTCTATAGCTCGTGTGTTATCCGCCACGCCTATGACACCTCTATAGCTCGCATGTCGACGCTCGCAAGACATTTCTTTTTCGCTAAATAGGCCGGGTGTCAGCCACAAAGCAGATGATGTTTCTGTAGTTCGTATGTCGGGCCTGGTGAGCCAAAGCTGAACTTATATATATATAATGATGGGAGACTGGCACAAGACAGACCGTTGTGGAGGAAACTTGGGGAGACCTTCGTCCAGCAGTGGATTGATAATGGTTGACAATGATGATGATGATGATGATATATATATATATCATTTTTAAATAAAACTACATTTTGGGACTTATTTATTCTAATAGAAAGTGTTATGATTCTGAGATGTTAAAATAAATATTTTTGACATACTGAAAATCTTACTGAAGGTCAAAACGGTTTTACTGAAAACTTCAGATTTTTTTTACTCGTGACCCCTTTCTCAGGTTGGCATCTCTGGGTATGAGTGGACCCAGATCATAACACTGCCCCCACCAGCTGTGTCCTTCCAGCAATGGTTGAAGGGCGTTTGTTCCCGATGTTTCTCGCCTTATACGCCAATGTCTATCTGTTTGATGAAGCAGAAAACGTGACTCACCGGAGAGGGAAATCCTTTGCCAATCAGCGGAGGTCCAATTCTGATACTGTCGTGCAAATGTAAGCGTTTTCTGCCGATGCACCTTTATTAGCATAGGTTTAGTGACCATCCGTTTGCGTCGGAGACCCATATGCAGTAGGGTTCGCTGAACTGCCATTTTAGACACACTTCAGGAGACCCCTGGTGCATTCGGTCAGTGAGTTTGCTCAGCTGTAGTGTGTCGGTCGGCCCTCATAAACCTTCGAAGCCGACATTCACCTCTCACATCAATGGCACGTGATGCTCTGCAGTTTCAACATTGCTTATTCGCAATGGTGCCATTTCTCCAATCACGATACACTTTAATCACAGCAGCACGCGAACAGTTCACTAACTGCGCTGTTTCAGAAATACTGCCACCCTTGGCCCGAAAGCCGATAATCCCCTTCTTGCAAATCTGATAAATCGCTCCTTTTATCCATGACAACAATGAGTGATATGTTTTCAGAATGCCTACAGCACACCTTATATACACTCCAAGCAAGCTCACGACACGCCTTCTTTCATTGGCTACGCGCTGTTGACGTCAAAAGTACGAGGTGGTCACAATAATGTGACTCGACTGTGTATATAAAAATTATTCTGCAATTAATCCTATTGGAGTTATTTGAGAAGGCCACAGCTGCTTATTCACTCTTAAAACCTTTATATGTTGATAAAAATGCAATCGCATGTTTAAGTTAATAAGTGAATTGTGTAGTGTGGTTGGCATAAAAAAATTTTTACACATTAGCCTATTTAGGAAACATTGTCTTAAATGATTCTGCTGGCTTCACTGACTTGTTTGTAACTCGCCTGTTGATTTTGTATCCATTAATGAGCAAAATGAAGTTGCTGTGTAGTACAATGGTAGTTTACATCTGGGCATGGGAAGGAAGGTATATACTTGCAAGATTTCCTGACTCCTAGTTCTGGGCATTTTCATACTCAACTTGGTGATATTTTTAAAATACTGCCCCCCCCCCCACACAAACACATTTCAACTCAGTACAAAACATGTGGATTTGGGTGTAGGTAATTCCTTCATTCAGGTGCTATGGATCTTTGTGATCCAAGCACTGGGCACAAGTTTTATGAAAGTTTGTTTCACTCTGGAATCAAAAAATACTTGTGACCTACCACCTTTAAAATGAATGATACATAAATCAGCATGCAACAACTTAATGTTTAGATTATTGCGATGATGGAAACTATTCAGTTTCAGTACATATGTAGACAGATTTGCCAGAATCTGGAACATACGAATTTCTGTCGGAAAGATAAGAGTATGACCAGGTTTCCATAAATTTCCAAAAATACACACACAAATAATACTTGAGATATGTCTACCCGAAATTATTTATAGGAAAACAAATCAATAACTCAAGACAAATATCTAATGCAAAATGCTGTTGCTGGATTGCATAAATAAATATAAGTGCCTCAAAATGTGAGATTGGAAATAAAAAATTGCGAAAAATTCATTTTTTTTACCAGCTTCTCCTGATATTCAGTTAGATGTAGTTTTTCCAGTATTATAAAAGCAAAAAAAGTGTGGATTGTATAAATGTACATTCAACAAACGCACTCTATTTTTCAACTTTCTCCCTGGTTCCTAACGTTTGTTTCCATTAGTTGTCACAAATGTTTATGACAGAAATTGTTTTTTAAATAAATTCTTCTGGCATAGGATAGATACTATTAATACACACACGTTTTTGAAACATATTTTTCTTGGGCCGAGCAATTTGTTTGCAATGATGCTGTTTATTATAACTGCTTCCAGAAATCAGACTGGAAGGATAGTTTATGGATCACTACACAATATATTATTCTTTATAACTTCCCATTCATTCTGAAAAAACATCTGAAGAAATGCTTGTGTTCAGCAAAATCTATATTTTAGATGCAGTACATTGATATTCACATATGAAATGAACTGTTGTTTATGGCACCCAGAAGTACATAAAGTTTTGGGGAAGGTCGCAGTGTGTCAGGGCTATCACAAACAGAAGGAAAAGCAATGTCAGTTATACCATCCATTTCTACCAAATTTACAAAATAACTCAGCAGCCATGGATTTCCTTCTAGTATGCTGAACATTCCCCTTTCATTTAAAATTATCAGTAATGATTTGCAATTGTCACATTAGAAAAGTAATTTTCCCAAGGCAAAGTAGAATACAACATGCATAGTACTTTTTAAATTGCCACTGATTCACAACTAAACTATTTTTTGTTAGAATCAAGCAAATTGCTAAGAAACTCCTCGACCTCTTTTAAACATCTTAACATGTGCCTCATATAGGAAATTCTGGAACATATATGAAGGCTTTCTTCTTTCCATAAGTTACAGAATGAACAACAAAACAGCTGTGTAGTGTAAGTCTAACCACAGAAATACAATGGTAATTAAAGCAGGATGTGCAAATGAGTGGAACTAGTACTGACGTATGTAAATGTGTCTAGTGTTAGATGGTGTTTTGAAGCATTTTCCAGTTTTTCTGAGAATTGCAAGCAGTTTTTAAGATAGCAGGTTCTCTGGATATGTCTATGAGAAATTATTTATAGGAAGAAGTGTGATGGTGAGCTATTAGGTTGGTTGGATGGCCCAATACGAGTTTTTCCCTAACGTAAAAATTTTGTCAGAAATCTTGAGGGCAGAGCCTTTCAAGCCAATTCAATAGTGGCAACCACAGAAAACCACCAAGGTGGCACTGCTATTTGGTGCTGGTCTGCAGAGTGAGTAGGTAGTCATTTCTCGTGTCAGTCAGATCTATAAACAACAAAAAAGATGACACCGAATTTTCGGGTGTAATAAGCACGTCTTTTGAATCCGTTCTGACGCAAATTAAATTTATCAAAGCTATTCAATGTCAATGGAACCGGTATGGAAAACAATAGATCTAACGAAAGAAAGAAGATTTTAAATCGGGTTTTTAATCCCTGAGATATTGCTGTAAACGGAATCGTGAGCTTACGAACTCTTAGAAACCGAGATATCGACAAAAATAAGATGTGACTTTACGTCTCCTGGTGGAAAACCATGCATTATTTTAGGAAGAAAGTATTCTCAAAAGGTTTATCCATATAAGCGGTATCCGTCCAAGAAAAACAATTTAGTCGAGTTTTCAGGAGCCAAAATTTTGCTACAAATATATCAGAAGCAGAAATTAACACTTATGCCCCCTGGTGGCCAAACCATTCTTTACCAAACATTAGACATTATGTGAAAAATATTTTCCATCAGGTCTTGTATGCGATACAGAAATAATTTTTCAAAGCGGAGTTTTAGGAGCAGAAATAACGTAGAAAACGTTGTGCCCCCTAGCGGAAAATCTATGATTTACTGTAATTTTGAATTTAGAGGAAAAACATTTCGCATCGGAAACACTATCCAACAAAGAAGGAATTTTTTCAAATCAGACTCTCAGAAGTAGAGATATTGACAAAAATAAGATATACATCTACGCCCCCTGGTGTAGAAACCATGCATTATTTCAAGAAGAAATATTTCCTAAAAGGTTTGTCAACATGAGTAGTATTGTTCAACAAACTACTTTTTTTCAATCGAGGTTTTAGAAGCTCATATTTTGCTGCAAATACATCAGAAGCGGAAATTAAGGCTTATGCCACCTGGTGGCCAAACCATGTTTTTACAAAAATTAAAAATGTGCAAACGATACAGCCGGTGCAGAAAGAATTTTTCAAATCGGAGATTTAGAAGCAGAGATACAGGGGGAAACGCAATTTACCGCTACGCCCCCTAGCGGAAAGTCTATGAATGACTTGAAAATTTTGAAATTATATGAAAAACATGTCACGTGGAAAACACTATCCAACAAAGAAGGAATTTTTCAAATCGGACTCTTAAAAGTACAGATATTGACAAAAATAAGATGTACATCTACGCCCCCTGGCGGAGAAACTGTGGAATATTTTAAGAAGAAGATATTCCGAAAAGGTTTATCGATGTGAGTGGCATCAGTCCACGAAAGAATTTTTTCAATCGATATTTTAGAAGCTCAGATTTTATGGCAAATACATCAGAAGCAAAAAATAACTCCTACGCCCCCTGGTAGCCAAAGTATTTTTTACCAAAAATTTGAAATTATATGCAAAAGATTTTCCATCAGGAGATGTATCCGCTGAAGAAAAAAATTTTTAATCGGAGTTTTAGAAGAAGAGTTATCGGGGAAATGTCATTTACTTTTACGCCCCTAGTGGAAAATCTATGCGTAATTTGAAAAAGTAACTATATCTAAAATACTCTTTGACATAAATGGAATCGAAAAATAAAAGAATTTTTTCAATCGGATGTTTAGAAGCAAATATGTGGAATAAATTGTATTTTTTGAATTCGACATCATCTGCATTTACGCCCTCTAGCGGCGACATTGTACATCATAAAAACAAAAACTAAATAAAGGATCATCATTCGCATATTTCAAGTTTCCCAATGCAAAAAGAATTTTTCAAATTGGACTGATAGTTGCAGAGATATCGTGGGTACGGACGGACGGACAAACCGATAACATAAGCACGATCTTTTTTTACGAAAGATGTGCTAACAAATCTGACAGTGCCACTAGGAATAACAGTAACCCCCTTAAGAAAAATCACAGACAATATGTGTGCATGGTTACAAAAACCAATTGTGGCATAGCTCAGTAACCATTTTCCACATATAGACGGAAGTAAACAGATATGGTGAATGTTGAGGATGCCTGAGGTAGCACATACTATGTCACAAATGGCTACTTCTTACATCAGCAGGATTTCAGATTTTTGCTTACTGTTACTTTTACCTATTCCATTGTCAGTGGATTAAGCAACTTGTTAATGGATACTGAGTGAAACAACAATGTCATTAACAATATGACTTCATGAGTGTTAGGCTGTCAATGGTGTGTGCTTTCTTGACTATGCCAAAAGTGGTTATCACATGAACTGAACCTAGGTGCAGTGGTAGTCTGTAACTTGGGCTGGGATACTGCCAGACTGCCACAGATTGGAACAAGGATGAAAATCTTCGACCCTTTCATGCACCCATTAGCAGATGCAATGTTTTTCCTACAAGATAATGCCTACCACTCCACTGTTGTTGCCTTGTCAATTGCACTCTTTACCATATGAAGTCGACCACCTGGTCTCCCAACCTAAACGTGATGGATCATGCACTCAATGCTCTATGAATGTCAGATGCATTTGCCTCCTGGAACTTCAACATGCTTTGGAAAAACAATTGAGATTACTACCACAGCACTGTGGGACAGTCTTTTCTCTGTGAGGTCCATATAGTGGTAGGAATTGACTGCCCTACACAATGAAACACTGGCTATCTCATGTCCCCACTCTATAACTTTGGAATTAAAGGTGTTTTATTTTTAAATGTTACTCTTTCAACACAGTCATATACACCTACCTACTGATTTACTTTCAGCGCATCCTATGGGTTTTAGAGAAAGTTCAGAGTTTTAGGTTGTTCCTTATTTTTCTGAAACAGTGCTCTGCATAATTGATAACATTTTAAGATGTTTTTTTCAATATTGCTGGCCAAATTTACCTTGAAAGTTCTAAAGGCCAACCTTTAACATAAGTGAGCAAGTCAGCTAGCTGCCTAGGACCACTACAGATTTTAATTATATTTCAATTTTTATCATTGCCCGATTTCTAATTTGTATTGCCTTTGAAAACAGAAATAAAATAAATCAATAAAAAAGATAGTCAAAATGTCAAGTGGACTGAAGCTTCTCAAATCATATGAGAGAATGACTCGAGAGAAATTAGTTGGGTTGGCTTCAATATCAATGGAAAATATTATTGCTTCACCTTTGTATCTACTCCAAGTACTGCAGAATTTGCTTCCAATAAAGCAAAAAAGTTACTTTTTAAAATAACATTTGTTTTGCACCTTTTATATTTTTTACACAAAAGATTACGATCATTTTTTTTTTTTTTTTGGAAAATTATAAAAATTGTAATACTCCAGGTAAGAAAAGTTTTCTGCTACAGTTAGTGTGTTTTTGTTGTTAAAACATTCAGTTATGCGACCAAAAGCTTATACAATCCCAATCACGAAAGCAATGAACAATGGCATTTACAAATAACCATACTGTAGGCAGCTGTTGCTGAAGTTCATATTTTCAATAACTTATACGCATTTTTTTAATTTTGTTTGTTGTTGAGAATAAAAAAAGTTACTCAAATCTGATCAACAATTATTTTTATTATGAACATACTTTTTGAGTAAAACATAATATTAGAAGCTCACAAGTTGAAAATTTTTCCTTGAAGGGCTTATTGCACAGTTTTTGTACACTTTGTGGGCAATACTTTTTAACTTGTAGTTTGACATTAAAAGCTCATTACTGTAAAACATAAAACACTTTACTTTTTCATTTGCCATATGCTCAGCTAGGGTGTGTGGCAAGGTAGGTACAACAATTTTTTGAAAATTAAGTTATTAACAGAACCGGCTTGCTTTCCTTTTGCACCAGTTGTGGTCACAAGTATGTGAGCAAGCAGGTCCATTAGCTTGGATATTATTTTAATAGCATCAGTACTTTGAACAGAATCTGGATGTACGCAATGGAGGAGCAACTTTAAACCACTTACAAACTCATGTCCCGGCTTTCTTCGATCCAGATTTCGGAGCTGCTTTGGTGTCCTTTCTTCCTTGTATTTAAAAATATTGTTTGTGTAATTACGCAAAGCATTAGGCCATGCAACCATGGAACAAGGCCCCAGGACATTCATGAAACACCTTAGTATTGTCATCCTCATGCACTCTGCATCCAGGACCTGTCTCTTGGAAAACTTTAAAATCTCTGCAGAGTCATTCTTTCTGGTCCTTTCACGAAGCATATTCAACTTGCGTCCTTTAGTAACAATGTAAAATATCCACACCCTAAGGGAATAAAAAATCTATTAAGCATAATAATATGCAAATGTGTATTTTCATTGCATTTTATATATTTACACAGTTACATCTTTTATCTGGAGTTATATCAGTTACATAAGCAGTCCTCTAACACTTTTTAAAATTGATATAGGCCCATTCCATTTCAAATCAAGCAGATTCCTGTTGGGTGTCTCTCGTGAATTTTCCAGGAAGGCCTAGTCATATAATAGAAAATATCTATTGTACTTCCTTCGGGGAGATGGAAATACAAATTATGACGTTTTTAAAGTTGTATGCTACAGTGAAAGCTTCACAACAGAAGGAAATTTCTGATTTTTAGGAATTCATAGCTCATGAAATTTTAAAGCTAGGCTAAGCAAAGATTTTTTTCCTCTTAGAAAGCATAATATGTGGGCTTTAACATGCATCATTGCTTATTTTTAGTGGCTGGGCCTCATGTCCATGTAAAAAAATAGTAAAATGAAAAAACACCCAAAAATACAATTTTGATTTCTTTTTTAGAAAATTATAAAATTGTTACACCTTGAGAATTCATGTATAGGTGGGTGCTTTCCTTATTGTTTGTTAAAATAATGCTTTCCCTGCATTTCAGTTTTACTTTTGCAATGATAACCATCCAAATATTGAAAAAATAATCAACAAAGGCATATTTCACAAATTACCATATTTAGCGGCGTATAGCACGCACCTTAATTTTAAGAAGGAAGTTTGAGTTAAAAAAAAATTAAAATAAACAACTTGGGATCTCTGAACGTTTTTTTAGATAACACACGTTTATTAATATTTATACCACTTATAAGGCAAATACGAAAGAAAAAACATCTAGTTTGAACAAAAAACTTAAATATTAGATATTTACAAAAATTTTAATCAGAATCACTACTATCTTGGAAACCATGAAACTCTTCGTCTTCACAGCTATCTTCAAATCAAGCGCAACACTGCTGCTTTCACTGCTACTGTCTTCATAAATCAGTTCTTCTTTACCATCCAAAGCACTGCTTATGCCACATTTCTTAAAAGATTTGATAACAATATCTTGTTTAACTATGTCCCATAAAGGATTTACCTACTGACACACTTTTGAAATGCTATGTCTTTTCATTTGCCCAGAATTTGTAACTTCACGTTGAGCTTCATCACACATGTATTTATCCCATTCTTCATGCATAAAAGGCTTTGAAGGGCTTGTTAATGGAAACATCTAATGGCTGAAATAATGATTAAGTCCTGGAATAACTGCTATTCCTGTTTTGCACTTTTCCAATTCTGTCTTCGTTGTTTCTGTAAGATGAGATCTAAATGCATCCAATACTGATAAGAATGGCTTCTTTGACAAACCACTTGGCAGTGGTATATATTCGAGGTTAGCTAAGCTAGCAGCAAAGCCCAGAGAATGCACAAATAAAACTTAATTACATATACACAAATAAAAGTCAATTATCAACGGTATTAAAATATGTTGATGCTTTCGCTGTGAAAAAAATGCGTGCGGATTCACTTCTTTGACTGAAGAGTGCTTGCCATAACACAAGCACTCTTCCAGTCTTCACAGTTCTGATGCGAAAACCTTCCGTTCCATCACCTGCTAGCGTGCCCATGACAACATAAATCAGCTGGTAGATGGGAATGGGTCATTGCTTTGGGAAAGGGTTCGCTCAGAATACAGAAGATTTAGACTATCTCAGGCACTCGCATACTCCCGCCCATAAGAATTTCGCGGGAGTTGTTCAGTTTTTGTGAAGTGTCAATGAATTAAAATCGAGATATTATATCTTAAATTTGTGGCTTTGTTGGATTCGAACTGTTTTGAAAAATTTTGTGAAAGCTTCCCTAAACATCTACTGTGAGAACATAAAGAACTCTAAGCTTCACATTTTGATACAGTTCGACTAAAAAATGAACTGAAGGTGTTTTAAACCCTTGACAAATACAAATCAGTAAGAGACATTACGTGTTACATAAAGTTGAATAAACTGGACATAGTGTTTAGTGAGATGTACAAATTAGCAGACCTCATATTAAGCTTTCCATCAACAACTGAAAGAAGTTTTTCTGCATTAAAAAGAATCAAGATATATCTTAGAGCCACACAAGGACATGCACATTCAATTTTGTCAGTAGAGAAAAACATTCATTTTTAAATATGAAAGAGCACTCGGAAGAAACACGTAACACTCTAGTTCAGACAAAAGGAAGAGAGAATGGAGTTCATGTACAAATAATGTATTCAGAAGAAGAATGGAGTTCATGAACAAATAATGTATTCAGAAGAAGAATAGAGTCCATGTACAAATAAGTGTTAAAATCCTAATCCTCATAATTATTTGGTATCATGTTAGCAATGGCATGTAACTCAAATTTAGAAAAAAGTTACTTCTATTACTTACAATTAAAAATTAAACTTCACAATAAAAAAAAAACAGTACTGGGGGAGGGGGAGATAGCCCAAGTCTCTGACCCAAGATACACCACTGCCACCTGTGTGCTTCCCCACACATTTTTAATCCAAAGCTTCATGCCTTCTTCATCCATCCAACCTTTAGGATGAACATGCACATGTATGCCACTTGGAATTTTCTACTTTGGAAAAGTTTTTCTTTTAAAAATTACCAATGGCAGCAGATTATTTCCATCTGCAGTGCAGGCAAGAACAACAGTTGAAAGATTTTTTCATGACCTGAAGTTTTGATCGTTACTGTCTTAGCACCTTTTGAGGCCACAGTTTTATTTGAAGGAACATCGAAAGTGTACTTCGTCCATGTTGCCGATTTGACCCATTTAAAAGTTTTGTCTTTTCCTTTCTTTATTAATAAACCTACGAAAATTTATTATCTTCTCTTCATAATCGTCCGGCATAGGTTGGACAATCCTGGTTCTTGTTTGCATCTGAAGCTCATGCCTCTTCATAAATCTTTGGCACCATGATGTTGCCCCTTTGAAATCAAGTATTTGTAAACTCTTTGCTGATTTTTACTGCTTGAATAATTATTTTTGTTGATAAAGCAATGCCAGATTTTCTTTGATTAAGTACAAATTATTTTACCTGTTGTTCCAATTTTGGCCATTTAGCAATACTGCTGCAAAAATTGCATTTTGTTCTTGATAATGTCTTGATTTTTTCTTCACCACTCTCGTATTGCGCATTCTGTTGGTGGCTCTCCAAAAGGCTTTGCTGCAGCCCTATTTCCATGCTGCTTGGCATATTCCACAACCTTTAACTTGAAACCAGCTGTATACATTGAATGCTTTTGTCTTTCAATTTACTTCCGATATTGGAGGTTAATTATTTAACGTGCATTAATGCATTTGCATTTTTGAACTTCACTTTTAGTTGGTAAAGTTCGATGAACACTTACCGCACGTGGGGCTTGGCTTTCAATCCATATTTCCGTTACGTGGATGCGGCACGGGATTTTTTCATTTGGCCACGGGTCCGCTTCTTCTTTTTTTTTTTTTTCTCCGTTGGAATTTATTTTGTCTCATCACCAAATGAGTTTTCCTTTGCTGCATCCTCATTTACTTCAATATTTATTCATACCCGAGTACTTTCGGTACTACTACTATACCGTCTTCGAGGGGACATTTTGCTCCAACTAGCACGGACCGTGTCAGCTGGGCATTTCGGTGGTTCTCGCGGGCTGCTTCTGTCATCTGCTATCGCTTCTTCTTGGGCGTTGTGGCGCCATCTCTTGTTGGTCAGTGATCTCCTTTTTCGAACTTTTTCTTTTTTGCTCAATTTTAATTAAATTTCTCCAGCTGTTTCTCAAATTATTAGGGTCATTGTGGTTGCAAACTTTTTGTCCTATTTTTTCAATCATTACCGACTCTGCTATTCTGAGGTGTTTTTCGGATTTACAGCTTTTAATGATTTTTATATTTTCGAATTTTGGATATTTTTGGTTATCCAGACAGTATTGAATCAGTGCTGTTTTTTCTTAGATTAAAACAACACATAAAAAACTGGCAGAAAAAAGAAGAAAAAACAGCACTGATTCAATACTGTCTGGATAACCAAAAATATCCAAAATTCGAAAATATAAAAATCATTAAAAGCTGTAAATCCGAAAAACACCTCAGAATAGCAGAGTCGGTAATGATTGAAAAAAATAGGACAAAAGTTTGCAACCACAATGACCCTAATAATTTGAGAAACAGCTGGAGAAATTTAATTAAAATTGAGCAAAAAAAAAGAAAAAGTTCGAAAAAGGAGATCACTGACCAACAAGAGATGGCGCCACAACGCCCAAGAAGAAGCGATAGCAGATGACAGAAGCAGCCCGCGAGAACCACCGAAATGCCCAGCTGACACGGTCCGTGCTAGTTGACAAAATGTCCCCTCGAAGACGAGTATAGTAGTAGTACCGAAAGTACTCGGGTATGAATAAATATTGAAGTAAATGAGGATGCAGCAAAGGAAAAACTCATTTGGTGATGAGACAAAATAAATTCCAACGGAGAAAAAAAAAAAAAAAAAAAGAAGAAGCGGACCCGTGGCCAAATGAAAAAATCCCGTGCCGCATCCACGTAACGGAAATATGGATTGAAAGCCAAGCCCCACGTGCGGTAAGTGTTCATCGAACTTTACCAACTAAAAGTGAAGTTCAAAAAATGCAAATGCTTTTGTCTTGATTAAATTAGGAATAGTTTAAAAAAACTGAAACTAGTAGCTAATGCAGGCATGAGTTGTTTAACTGAGGGCACTCTGCACATATGAAAGTGAAGAGACAGACTAAAAACAGACATGCCAAGTGCTCCGCCTCGAACGGAGTTGCTCTGTTTTAGACAGCTAAATCCACGCTCTCCGCTCAAGGCTTTAAAAACTCCGGTTGTTGTAATTACCATGATTCTTTTTGTTATTATTCCTATTATTTCAGTGTTTTTAAAAGGTTAAATTGAAAATTCCTCCAAGTGTACTAAAGTATGCTTTCCCCCCTTTTTGTCTTTCTTTAAATGCCGTCTTTCCAGTATGAGTGTCTGTAAATATAGAAGAATGGGATGTTTCGCTCTTCTTGGTGCTTGCTGTGTTATCAAGGCCAATCTATTTCACGTTACTTGCGAGTGCATTCGAGCTTGTTGTTTATGGCATTGCAGCGCAGCGAGGAGCTGAACAGGTCTTGGCTGATGGGAGTGTTGACTGCGGGAGAAGCGTGGTGCAGGGCGGGAAGTTTCGGCAGTGGAGTGTTGGAGTGGACATACCTAGGTGGTAGTTTGCAGTTTTCGCTTTAGTGCATTACCTGAACAAAGTAAATTTCTTTTGTGCCTTATGTCAAAACGACTGCATAGCCAATGCTTAAAAGATGCTTTTAAGAAGCAATGGCCCGTTTTGAAATGTTCCAAGAAATCCGAAACGCATGCTAACTATTCTGTTTGTGACATTGATTTCACTATCACACATGGTGGTTTACGCGACGGCAAACGCCATATCGCATACCACCAACATTAGATAATGCTAAAGTAAAGGCATCTAGTCAAACTCTTACATTTTCGTTTATTTCCACGATGGAAGGTGTCCATGTAATATATACGAAAATTTTGTTCACACAGCTTTTATTATAGAGCATAATTTGCCCATCTTTGTGGCAGACCATGACAGGCCTTTGTTTATTAAGATTTTTTTAGATTCGGACATTGCTAAAACATATGGTTGTGCGTGGATAATTTGTAAAGAAAGAAGTAGAACTGCTTGTAAACAACGTTTACGCTGTAAGTATAAAGATTAAGAAACTTATTTTGCGTTTTTTGATATGATGTGCATTGTTTTTTTTTGTTTTGTTTTTTAAATACATGAGCATTCATCCACACGAAGAAATACCCCCTGTAGCCTGTGCTATTGCTCCGGACAGCCCCTTCTGAAATTTGGCAACTCCGAAAAAACTGTTAACATTTGGCAATGTCTAGATGTATTGCACTCTGCATCAGTATTCATTTTACCTGAGTTTAAATTTTAAAAAGTAGTCTACACGTATAACGTGCAGGTAGAATTTCAGCCCTAAATTTTTGGGGGAAAAGTGCTTGCTATATGTCAATAAATATGGTAATACAAAAATGTCATTAAAAAAAATAATCTGAAACTTTGACAAGCAGCAGTTTATATTAGTAGAATAAGAAAGCAAGGGGGCAGGAGTAGGATTTCAGTTGCAATTTTTTTATACACAGCTTAATAATCAACACTGCCAGTTCTAGTAATTTGTGAAAGAAGTTCAATAATTGAACGCGTCGTTTTATGTTAACAGCAAGCAGACTGAATTTCCAATGCTATTGAAGAAACGATAAAAATAATTTGCCCTTTAAACTAGTAAAGGATCAGCAGTTGAACTGTCATTTTTATTTTTCAATTAGTTCACCTTTTTTATGACAAGGTTTGTACTCTTCCAAGCAAAATAAATTCAAGCACTTTTCAAAACCAAATTATCATACATGTGTGCTGTCAGTCTGTGAGTAGGTAGGTAGGTATTTTAGCAAGTTGAGACCATTAAACTTAGCTGGTATGGGAACACCTTCAATGACTTGCCTGTTATCCCCGGTTGGTTTATTTTATTAACTTTGAATTGCCCCTCTGATTTGGTGTTTTTTAAATCATTTTATTTTGTGGAAAGTCCTAAACTTTTTCAAGGAGCGTATGAACCATGTATGGATAGGTTAAAAGCTTGGGGGGATGGGGGGGGGTGCTTATAAACAATCAATTTTGTATGGTAGGGGAAATTCCATTTACATTACTGTGGTTTGTCCTGTGTTTGGGGTGCAGCTAATTTATGAGGTTGAAGGAAGAGCAACAATCAGTGGCAAGGAAGGCATTTGAAAAGTGCATTCTACTGCAGCATTTTCCTTAACAGTTTCAGGCACAGGAGGATAATTTCATAGCTATGTTTTCTATTGAACTTTTTATACTGAATCCCAGCTGTTGTCTATATATATATAGCAGCTTTCTTTAGTGCTATGTTTACAAATATTAAAATTGAAAAAAAAAAAAACACTGCTCATTTTAGATTTAACATTTTATAATCAGACATTGCTGACCTGTGCTACCGAGCTTAGGTTTTCAATTACTTTCTGCTAACAACTACCTACAGGCATTGAATTCCACTGTCACCTCAACAGTTAAGAATTGTCCCGTTGCCAGTTATTGTGCGCATTAAGCTCGAGTATTTTTACTTCTCTGTTCTCTAATATTTAGAATTTCCAACTATTGGACAGTAGCAGAAAGTTAACTTCAATATTATCAAAAACTCTACACCATTTATATGTTATAACATACGACTCACATCATATGTCTAAAATTTTCTTTAATGGCTTAAACACAACACTCAATAAATTTTCTTTAATGGCTTAAACATAGCACTTCTAGGCTCTGAGAATTAAGCCCAGATGAAGACTCCCAGCTGAGCTTTCACGTAGCTGGGAGTCTTCATCTGGGCATAATTCTCAGAGCCTAGAATGGTCACAATGTGTGATTGTTCTAAGCTCTGAGAATTAAGACCAGACCAAGACTCCCAGTGGAGTGCGAAAGCAAAACAGATATTGAGTGTCATGTTTTAAAAATGGGTGTAACACATTTGTGATGAATTGATGAAAAAACTTTTCATCAGCATTGGGAAGAACAGCTGAAAGTCAAATCCTGGTTTCAGAAAGCCTAACTAAAAAAGAAATGCTACAAAATTCCCCACATGTCACAAAATACATGATAGGCAAATCCAAATCCATAAGGAAAGAAAATGACATCTGACTACAAGTCGATGCTTACCCAGGTCAATTCAGTAAACTATGATGATATTCAGATAGCAATGAAATATTACCTAAATGATGTGAATTGTTCATGGCTGAGTCCAAATAAGATAGATGACATGACAAAATATCATAAAATGGTGAACATGTTAAAAAAAATTAAAAAATGCATGACCCAAACAACCTAGAAAACATTTTCCTTAATTAAAAAAACAACAACAAAAAACACCCGGAGATCAAAATGGGCTTCTCAAAGTTTTACTCACAGAGGCCAAAGTGGGTTTAAAGTCAGCAAAAATAATAAGTGATGCACATATTGTTCAAATATTAATATTCTTTACGTGACTTAGCAAAATGTGTACAATGCACCTGTCGAAGCATCGGGTTTGGATTTATTTACTTTACGTATGTGCCGTAAGCCATTAGGTAATTGTTGGCTAAAACAATGTGGAGATATCTCTGGCAGTGTAGGCATTAGTTTGAAAGCCTTAAAGTGGAGCGAATGCTGCAGGTTTTAAAAACAGATGCGAGCTCAGGTAGTTAAAAAAAATGGCAATGAAAGGAAGTGGTTATTGAGTGCAACTCAGCATAATATTTTTAATCTAGATGTCATAGACAACACATAAAGGCAATTCTCTTGCAAACATTGTCAGTAAGATGTTGTCTAATGTAGTTTTCTTGACATTCTCCTACAGATATCACTCAATTTGAGAAAGAAAATGTGGGAATATTAGGAGCACATAAAACCATGTCTAAGAATCCGATCTTTACATGTGTAGATTACCGATAGAATAACAAAAATAAATAAGACTGGAAACCATGAACTGGTAGAAGAGTTGAATAAATCTTACCCTAAAACAAAGAATGATGTAGAAAGTAGTAACTTAAGCAAGGGATAATTTTGTTGCATGCATTTATGAAAACTGCTGGATTGAGAAAATAGTTCAAGTTTCGTATGAAAATAAAGATGTAATAATACTTAAATCTAAACATCATCATGGCCAGTCAAATAACTTTAGATGACCTTAACAAGATGACATCTGTGATATACCAACTCACAAATTTTTGTCAATTATGAACTCCACCATTTCCAGTTGTTAGCTCTAGAAGGTTACATGCAATTGGTGCTAGTCATGTGTAAACTCCGTTTTTGAAGAATCATGAAAATATTAAATCAAATGATATGTAATTCCTTAATTTTAATGTTGAAATGCATTTTTTTTTTACATTTCAGTTTTTCTAAGCTACCGCTCGCCGTTTTTCCTATGAAAATTTTTCATGTTTGGCCGAGTATAAAAAAATTGCTACTGAAATACTACCTTTTTTTATTGCTTTATCTTATATGAGCATACAATTACTATCATCTACTAAAGTTGTTTTAACTGGCTCTTTTTTTATATTATTTTTGCAATGTGACACTTTTTGTTAAATTATTTTAAAATGAGACACTTTTTGTTAAATTATTTTTGAAATGTGACACTTTTTTGTTAAATTATAGAATCACCTGTTCTTGAATTTTTTATAGTGAAACAATTACATAATTTTCTAAACAGAAATTAAAATTATATTTTTTGAAAGTTTTACATTTCCTCATTTTTTTTTTTTTTTTTACATGGACATAAGGCACAGCTACATTAAAGTAAAGGTGCTTGTTCAAGTCCTTACATTTTGCTTTTTAAGAAAAAAATCTGAGGTGAAACTTTAAATGTCAAGAGTTATACTGCAGCACACCATTTTTAAAATGACTTAATTTGCATAAAAATTTTCTGAAGAAAATGGGATTATAAAGAAGTAAAGGATAAGGCTTCCAAACATTTTTTCTAGGAAAATACCTGAGGGTCACCCAACACATATTCTGCAAAACTTCCAAATTTGAAATGGAATGAGCCTATTAAAGTTGTCTGCCCTTTTCTTTTTGTGTTTTCAGATATCTACATTTTTTTAAGTCTAACCAAGAGAGAGGGTACCTACTATACCTCTTTGTCCTATTGTAGGTCTAAACATTTTCTCCTGTGTTTCACAGTGACATTCCTTTCAACATTGGAATCTTTCAAAATGCTAGAACTTCCTTTTTGAAATGAACTATATTTTTCTTCTAATAATCTTTTGACACAATATAAATTGGACGGCTCAGCGTTTCCTCGAAATTTTTCCAGCAAAGGTTCCCAGGGCTGCCCAAGCAGTCAGAGGGGCAGGCTTCCAGCTGATAGACTGAGTTGGCCCCAAATGATGCACGAGTGGCACGTTTGTACCCACAGCTCTGTCCCTTTCCTGGAACCAGAACACAGAATTAGGGGTGGGTGACTTATTAGAGCCTAAAATATTGGCACAGTCGTAACCCACCCTCCTCCCAAAGAGTGCCCTTTAAATCATATCTGTGTCTTCTGGCTTAACTTTAATGATGTGAATTAATCTTCATACCCATCAAAGCATATTTCTATGATGTAGACACAGTAGCTAGTAGTTAGAGCATGCAACTTTGGGACATTTATTGGACACATTACAAAATTATATAAAACAAAACATTAAACAAATAGAAAGAAACAGACTGTACTAACTTACAATGTAACTACACAAGTTAATAAATCTCGATATGAAATCCCTTGGTTGCTCATTATACGTCCAAGTGACACTCAATTTCATGCCATGTAATGACAAGCATCTGAGGAGTTATGGAATTAATAGCAGCTGTGATACGCTGCTTCAGTTCCGGCAAATCAATACAAGGCGTCTGACAGACACAATCCTTCACATAACCCCACATGAAATAATCCAATGGAGTTAGATCTGGAGAGCGAGGAGGCCACGGAATGGGACCACCATGCTCATTCCATCTGTTGGGGAAATGCTCATTTGCTCATTTAGGCACTTACATAAAAACTTTGACCAATGCGAAGGCCCGTCTTGTTGGAAAACGACGTCATATCTTTTGGTATGGGGTATAGCGAAATATTCTAGAATATCCAAGTAAATGTCACCATTTATGGTTTTTTCGCAGAAAAAGAAAGGGCCAATCACTTCTCTTTTCGATAGGGCGAACCACACAGTAACTTTTGGAGAATCACGTTCCAGTTCAATAGCAGCATGAGGCAGCTACAGGTGCAATTTTATACATGCCAATTTTTCCTGATTTCCCACCCTGTTTGGGATGAAAGAAGTAAAAGCATTGATGGATGAATATAATAATGTATTGCAGAAATTCAAGCACCTAGTACAGAAGTTGAGTTAATTTCCTTATAAAAATCGTTGTGTTCTTATAGCCCAGAACCCAGTAAATTGTCCTGAGAAGAGAGAAGGCATTTTTTTCATCACAGGCATTTTTAAAATTTTTGCATTCTATTCTTTGTATATCACCTGAGTGTGAATGGGGTTTCAGAAATATAAAGGAAAGCAAAACAACAGACAGGCGAACACAAACATAACACTGAAATTGTTTCAGACTGAATGAGGATATTACTTGGTAAACCAGATATTGTACAATTTGATTCACTTCTGGCAGCGTCACTATAAATCCAATCCCACGAAAGGACAAAAAAAATTTATCTCATACCCGTTGAAATGCTAAATAAAGCTGAACATAATTTGCATGCGCATTAACTGGAACACAAACTGTAATCAATGCAAAAATATTCCTTAATATTAGCTAACTATAATTTAGTTAATTTGAAATTTAAGTTTCTCTTTCTACTGTAGACCACATTGAAAAAGATCAAAAGAACTATTACTGTATGTATATTAAATGTATTAATATTTGTGTCATTTACAGGCCATTAACTTCTGGTACACACTAGTCCTGTAAACCAGTGAATTTTCCCCCAAAATTTTACCACTGCAGCATGCTTGCCATGTACTCCAGATTTCCCCATTAACTTCTTTGATAATGTCAGAGGAACTGAGATTTTTTTCATTGATTTCTCTGCAACTGCTGTACACAGTGGCTTTACTAAGTTTACACATACTTCATATCAACTGCTTGTGCCAACTACTATATCATCTAATCTAAACATATAGTTCTAAAAAACTCAAGCAATAATCGTCCTAAATATTGCTGCAGTTAATCTCCTCTGGTTCTTGTAAAAATCAACATAATTTTGTGAAAATCGAAGAATAAATAAAACTTTCAATTTACTTCCGATATTGGAGGTTATATTATTTAACGTGCATTAATGCATTTGCATTTTTGAACTTCACTTTTAGTTGGTAAAGTTCTATGAACACTTACCGCACGTGGGGCTTGGCTTTCAATTCATATTTCCGTTATGTGGATGCGGCACGGGATTTTTCATTTGGCCACGGGTCCGCTTCTTTTTTCTCCGTTGGAATTTATTTTGTCTCATCACCAAATGAGTTTTTCCTTTGCTGCATCCTCATTTACTTCAATATTTATTCATACCCGAGTACTTTCAGTAAAATTCCTTTACCGTCTTCGAGGGGACGTTTTGCTCCGACTAGCACGGACCGTGTCAGCTGGGCATTTCGGTGGTTCTCGCGGGCTGCTTCTGTCATCGGCTATCGCTTCTTCTTGGGCGTTGTGGCGCCATCTCTTGTTGGTCAGTGATCTCACTTTTCGAAACTTTTTCATTTTCTTGCTCAATTTTAATTAAATTTTTCCAGCTGTTTCTCAAATTATTAGGGTCATTATGGTTGCAAACTTTTGTCCTATTTTTTCAATCATTACCGACTCTGCTATTCTGAGGTGTTTTTCGGATTTACAGCTTTTAATGATTTTTATATTTTCGAATTTAGGATATTTTTGGTTATCTAGACAGTATTGGATAAGTGCTGTTTTTCTTCTTTTTTCTGCCAGTTTTTTACGTGTTGTTTTAATCTGTGTTTAAGCTTATTTTTGGTACTTCCTATATAAGCCATTGGAGGATTTTCAGTAATAGGAATTGAGTAAATACCTGCTTTTTCTAACATTTTTATTTTTTCATTTTTTATTACTATATTTTTGATGGTGTTTACTTTTCCTCCAATTTGAATGTTATGTTTTTTACAAATGTTATTAATTTCATTGGTAGTACCTTTTACGTAAGGAAAACCATTTAAATATTTGACTTCTTTTTTATTTACTACAGCATTATTTTTAGTTTCTTTATTACTTCAGTGTCCCATTTTTTTATTAAATGGTTAGGATAACCAAAGCTGCCTGCAATTTTTTTTATGAATTTGATTTCTTCATTGATGAACTGACTATTTTCAGAATGCGTATATGCTCTTTTAATTAAGGTTTTTATACTATTGCATTTTTGAGGATAAGGATGTGCTGAATTGTACGGGATTAGGACCGGAACGAATGAACTTTTCCGATAAACCCTGTATAGAAACTTATCTGTGGATTTGATAACCTGTACATCCAAAAAGGCTAATGCATTATTTTTTTCTATTTCAACAGTGAGTTCTATAGTTGGATATAAAGCGCTGTAACATTTTGTTAATTTTTTTAATTCTTCTTCGTTCAGTTTTGATAGAATGAAAATATCATCCACGTATCGACAGTACACTTCTGGTTTTTCTTCCATACGATGCAGGACATTTTCTTCAATTTCGTTCATCACAACCTCAGCATAGAGAGTTGATAATGGTGAGCCCATTGGGCCTCCTGAATTTTGCTTGATGAATTCAAAAAAGTTTTAGTCTATTTATATGAAAATAATATTTTTACATACAAGAACAAAATATTCAAGCAAAATTCAGGAGGCCCAATGGGGTCACCATTATCAACTCTATATGCTGAGGTTGTGATGAACGAAATTGAAGAAAATGTCCTGCATCGTATGGAAGAAAAACCAGAAGTGTACTGTCGATACGTGGATGATATTTTCATTCTATCAAAACTGAACGAAGAAGAATTAAAAAAATTAACAAAATGTTACAGCGCTTTATATCCAACTATAGAACTCACTGTTGAAATAGAAAAAAATAATGCATTAGCCTTTTTGGATGTACAGGTTATCAAATTCACAGATAAGTTTCTATACAGGGTTTATCGGAAAAGTTCATTCGTTCCGGTCCTAATCCCGTACAATTCAGCACATCCTTATCCTCAAAAATGCAATAGTATAAAAACCTTAATTAAAAGAGCATATACGCATTCTGAAAATAGTCAGTTCATCAATGAAGAAATCAAATTCATAAAAAAAATTGCAGGCAGCTTTGGTTATCCTAACCATTTAATAAAAAAATGGGACACTGAAGTAATAAAGAAACTAAAAAATAATGCTGTAGTAAATAAAAAAGAAGTCAAATATTTAAATGGTTTTCCTTACGTAAAAGGTACTACCAATGAAATTAATAACATTTGTAAAAAACATAACATTCAAATTGGAGGAAAAGTAAACACCATCAAAAATATAGTAATAAAAAATGAAAAAATAAAAATGTTAGAAAAAGCAGGTATTTACTCAATTCCTATTACTGAAAATCCTCCAATGGCTTATATAGGAAGTACCAAAAATAAGCTTAAACACAGATTAAAACAACACGTAAAAAACTGGCAGAAAAAAGAAGAAAAAACAGCACTTATCCAATACTGTCTAGATAACCAAAAATATCCTAAATTCGAAAATATAAAAATCATTAAAAGCTGTAAATCCGAAAAACACCTCAGAATAGCAGAGTCGGTAATGATTGAAAAAAATAGGACAAAAGTTTGCAACCATAATGACCCTAATAATTTGAGAAACAGCTGGAAAAATTTAATTAAAATTGAGCAAAAAAATGAAAAAGTTCAAAAAGTGAGATCACTGACCAACAAGAGATGGCGCCACAACGCCCAAGAAGAAGCGATAGCCGATGACAGAAGCAGCCCGCGAGAACCACCGAAATGCCCAGCTGACACGGTCCGTGCTAGTCGGAGCAAAACGTCCCCTCGAAGACGGTAAAGGAATTTTACTGAAAGTACTCGGGTATGAATAAATATTGAAGTAAATGAGGATGCAGCAAAGGAAAAACTCATTTGGTGATGAGACAAAATAAATTCCAACGGAGAAAAAAAGAAGCGGACCCGTGGCCAAATGAAAAAATCCCGTGCCGCATCCACATAACGGAAATATGAATTGAAAGCCAAGCCCCACGTGCGGTAAGTGTTCATCGAACTTTACCAACTAAAAGTGAAGTTCAAAAATGCAAATAAAACTTTGTTTTACTAGTACTCAATATTTTTCTTTAAGTAAATCTGCATACATTTAATCAGCTCAGTCTCTCTGCACTGTGAAAAATTTGCAAACAGTGGTAGTTGGTGATTTCCATCCATTTTTATTGATTCACAACCTAATAGCTTCATTGCCCCTCTTCAAGGTCAGGTATAGTGAAACACAGAGTTGTATAAAAATAAAATGTATCTGCGTACACAACCATTGAAACAGAAAGTTGCTGCAAACCCACGAATCACGATAACAATAGAATAAGATAATTTAAAGAAAGATTAATAAAGCAATAAATAATTATTACAACATTACAGATTCCCGTGAGGACAGAATAAGTTCATTACAACTGAACATGTAGCAATATGTGTAAAATGGACCTTTAGGGCAAAATATTAAAATAATGGACTATGAACCTCATAAAAACCAGAGACTAAACAAAGAAAGTTTTTATATCTAGAAAAACATTTCTATTAATGAACCCTCAAAAATTAGAAATACCATTTCAAAGATACTCTTGCTTTAACCCTAATTAGAAATACCATTCTCAACAACTTAATTCAAAATTACATAAGCAAAGGATTTTAATTTAATAATTGACAACTGCAAGAGGAACCTGGGCAATAAAATTTAAATTATTTCTGTGTAAAAAATCTTTTAATACAGTTCTTATACATTGAGAACAGGCCTTGATAAAATCTAGAGGCCAGAAACATCTGTAAAAGCAAAACAACTCAGAGGATGTAAAAAATAAGTGATAGTTCAAATTAAAATATAAATAAATATATTCATCTGGGTAAAGCCTTCATGAAGTGTTTTAATTGTTGTAAATAACATTTTATTTTTTAATCTACAAAGAAAAACTATCTGCAAAGTCTGCAGATTATTTGGAAACTATCTGCATATGGGGTACGTCTATATTCTGCTACTCTCTTGAAGCATAAACTTTAATTTCAAATTTGCTAAATAATATAGTGCAAATATTTTTCACACTGATTATAATTTGAATACCAACTAACGAACATGAAAATTACATTTAACTTTAGTATTTTGATGGGTATAAGATATAATTAGTAACAGTGTTGCATATATTCCAGGCTAGCTGTGAAGCCCAGAGAACTCACAAATAAAAGTCAATTATCGACGGTATTAAGATATGTCGATGCGAAAAAAACATGAGTGGATTCGCTTCTTTTGATTATGAGAATCAGTCTGGCGAGCGATGACTAACGGCATAACACAAGCAGGTCTTTGCTGTTCTGATGTGAAGAACTTTGATACGATCACCTGCTAGCGTTTCCATGACATGAATCAGCGTATGGAGGTGAATGGGCCATTGCTTTGCGCAACGGTTCGCTTAGAAAGAAGACTTTGGACTATTCAGTCCCTCCATGCTTCCGACTTTTAACAGTGCGTGTTTTGCGAGAGTGGTTTCAGTTTGTGTGAAGTGTCAATTAATTAAAATCAGTGATATTATATATTAAATTTGTAGCTTTGTTGAATTTGAATTGTTTTGTGTAAAATTTGTGAAAGCTTCCGTGAACATCTAATATCAGAGCTCAAAGAATTCTGCTTCAAATTTTGATACAGCTCCATTAAAAAATGAACTGAAAGGTGTTTTATTTCCTTGATGAGTACAAAACATATCAGTAAGAGACATTACTTGTTACATAAAGTTAAATAATTGGACATAGTGTTTATTGAGGTGTACAAATTAGCAGATCTAATATTAAACTTTCCATCAACAACTGCAACCGCCAAAAGAAGCTTTTCCGTATTAAAAAGAAATAAGATATATCTTAGAGCCACACAAGGACATGTACATTCGAGCAACTTTGCTGGTTTGTTAATAGAGAAAAACATTATTTTTAAATGTGAAAAAGTACTTGGAAGAAACATTTTTGTGAAAACCTAATACTCAAGTTCACACAAAAGGAAAGAAGAATGGAGTTCATGTACAAATAAGTGTTCAAACCCTAATCCTCATAATTATTTGGTATCATGTTAGCAATAGCATGTACCTAAAATTTAGAACAAAATTTTTACTTCTATTACTTAACAATTAAAAAATAAACTTCACAATTTAAAAAAAAACCAGTAGGGGGGGGGGGGGGTTGGCCCAGGTCTTGGATCCAAAATATGCCACTGCTTAGTAACAATGTTTTGTGTCTTTTCACCTGATAGGATCCATAGCGACACTGCTGAATATGGATCAAATTCGGTAATATCTTGGTAATCAGACTGACTGGCAGTTTGTTTTGCCAGTCATCCTGGTTACCTCCCTGTTTCTAAACCCCATTTTACACTCAGTTGATATACAAAAGAATGTAAAAAGCAGTTTTCCTATAATATATGAACAAATTACAACTGGAAAACTGCTACTTGAATTACACATGCCAGTTTCCCGGTAGTAATTGTAATTTCAGAGCATGGTAATATCCCCAGGATAAATCAATTCTGTATCCAAAAATGGTAGCCATCAAGTTCCACCAATTCCAGTGGGAATAAGTTGTCAAAATTTTCAGACTTAAATGCTTCTTTCATTTCAGAGCTCTTTGGAGTGCTTTTTACACTGACACTTCTCAGTTTGCCAATGCAACAAAGCCTTTCCCTTTTTAAAATTCCTTGCACTGATGTGAGACAGTGTGTTCCTCTCAGAATATTCCTATGGTTCAACACAAATGCTTATCAAAGTGTTTGGCTGACTGCCAAATTTGCCGCTTTCTGCACTTACTTGGGGCTGCTCACTTTTAACGTACTTGGCTTAGAGATTTTCGCTCACCAAAGAACATGTGCAATTTTTGTTCACTGGACTTGAGAGAGAGGACAGTAATAACTAATACGTTATGCAATATCTACCATGAACAAAAAAAGTAGGGTCATGAGAATGTGTATTGCCTTGGCAGAGTGCAGTTAACAATAAAAAGAGTAGAATTAAATGATCTAAGCAAGTAATATAATTGTAAAGAACTTTTTATTTATAAGAATATCATTTTAATAACACTGTGATTCAACCCACATGAACTATTTATTTCAATTATTCTCTCAGTGTCTTTTTCATTGAATGACAAGCTGAAAACATTGACAATAGCTTCAGTGTTTTTGCTACAGAAATTTCTGACTTCACATTTGAGTTGGAAAATAATAATTTTGTTGAAAAATCGCAAAACATTTAATTCCGGAGATGTTTGACAATATGAAAAGCAGGTATAGCTTCAGCGGCTGAAACCTTTATTTCAAAGTTTCTGTTTTCTGTGGAAATAACTATTTTACGGGTCTAACAGAGGTAATTATTTCAAAGAGTTGGTGGTCAAATTTTCGAACTAGAACCTAGTTCATCAGGACTACGTCACTGGAGTAGTTGCTGCCACTCAGTCGGAAGTTTCCAACCACAATTATCGTTAATTGTGGTACTTCTTTTACTCGCTATTTCTATCCCTTCTTCTTAGCTTCCTCTTTACTATGTGTGATCGGTGGGCAATTATTCTTACAGAGTCATAATTTATGGAGTGTCCACGTGCTTCTACATGTCTGTCTAGCCCTGTTTTGTTACTAATGTTTCTAATAGCTGCTTGATGTTCTTTCATTCGGACTTTCCTGTTTCTCCTAGATATAGCTTAGCCCACAGTTACAGTCGATGCAATAGACTACTACTTCTTGCAATTGGATGTCTATTTCTTTCTGTTTTAGAGCTGCCAGAAACTTCTTTAATTTGTTATTTAGATCTGGAGTAAGCCTGATATTATATTTTGCTCCGATCCTCTTTAGTTCTGTTTAGTTGCACAGAATGGCTGGTCACCTCAATGGAACTTCTGCAGGAATGTATGTTTTTTCTGTGCTTAGTTGAATGCAAATGTTGCTCCAGATCAGGCTGTTCTTTGTTATTAAAATTAATTACTGCCTTACATGATTCACAAAAATTATAGTTGCGATTATCTCGAGCATATTTTTCTATGGGCTGTTTCTTAAATGTACATTTTTTGCAAGTCCTGATAGGAGGAATTGTTTTTTTCCTTATGTAGTGATATAAAATGCACCTAACAAAGTCTCACAGACATTTCAAAATCGCTATGTAATCAACACAAAGCATAAGCTTTTCTCTCTACTATAGTGTTACTCAGTGGCGTAACTACCACAGGGTTCATACTCTTTTTTGAAAATGGAAATTAAGGAGTTCTTAAGGACCTTCAGGCTATTTTTAAGGACCTTTAAATATTTTTTAAGGACTTCATAATCGCTGCATGCAAATATACACAATATACAAAATGTGAGTTAACTATTACAACATAAGTCATTTTAACACAATAAATCAATTTTGTTGAAACTCATGAATATTCCATTGCACAAATATATGAATTAAAATTAGTTCTACTAAAATAAACCTAAATACTCCAACAGAAAAACCAACTAACTTAAAAGTTCCTTATATACATTATTTACTGGTAATAATGGATCCATTATTTGTCCTGAAGCATATCTTTGCATCTACAGAACTAAAACTCGGCTTCTTCGTATTGTGGTGTGAAGCATAAAATTGCCGCCCCGGTGGCGCACTGGTCTAAGGCGTTGGCCTCTGATCATTCGTCCGTAAGGGGTCCGGGTTCGAATCCCGGTGAGGCATGGATGTTGTCTGTCTTACGGCACTGGCTCTCTCCCTTCCCTGGAACCAGTGACCCTAAATTAGGGACGGGCGACTGCTTATAGCCCATTGAGTTGCTCACGGTGGTCGTTAAACCTCCAATCAAAAAAATAAATAAATAAAAAAAAAAAAAGCATAAAATTTATTTACTTTGGAATTTCAATTTTCAACAATTTTTTTTTTTTTTTTTGATTGGAGGTTTAACGACCACCGTGAGCAACTCAATGGGCTATAAGCAGTCGCCCGTCCCTAATTTAGGGTCACTGGTTCCAGGAAGGGAGAGAGCCAGTGCCGTAAGACAAACACAACATCCATGCCTGACCGGGATTCGAACCCGGACCTTACGGACGAATGATCAGAGGCCAACGCCTTAGACCACTGCGCCACCGGGGCGGCCAACAAATTTTCACCCATTAATTGTGATTATAGGCTCATCTTTGTGGTTTTGGAAACTTTTTAAATTTGCATTTGTTTTTCCGTCAAAGTTTATCCAAATTTATATTCTTTTATTAATTTACAAATTCATTTTAACAAAAACAGTATCACAAATACAGCTCAGAATTTCATATGGCTGTGATTGTCAGTCTTTAAAATTTTTGGTATCTTTACCTTTCCATTCCATAACTTAATTCCTTCCATTAGAATTACTTTTACAAATATGTACGGACACAGGCTTAAGAAACTAAATGCATTAATTCTGTAGGTGGCATCACTACAAGTGCTGCAGCTGGAAACATAACACTTTTATAAAAATGCAGCACAGCTTGTTAGACCTGTTTTAGGTTAATGAAGCAAGTAAACACATTATCAAATCGAAACACACAAGTTCATCATAACTTAAATCATATCATCGGAATTGAAAGCCTTAAGTTCAATAAAAATGTTTGCATAAATTTCAAAACTACATTGGCAGAATTCAAAGAATCAAAACTGAACAGTGAAGCATCACTTTCTTTTAAGTATTTATTTATTTATTTATTTTATTTACTACACAGCTTCCGAATTCCCAAATCTGGGGAAAAATTTGGTTTTCGTAGATTTGGATGAATAACACATTTTTGCTTGTGTAACTTGCATTTTTATTTTTATTTTATTTTTTAAATTCTACAGCTGTAGCACTTGTAGTAACTTCTTCCATACACTTAATACAGGTTGATTTTCAACATTTGGCAATACTATAGTGTATAGGTGTAAAAGCTAAAACAAAGTGCAGTAACAACAAGACACCTATGAAATTTCCTTCAGAATTTTTACTTCTATTATACATCTTTTTTGCTCTTAAACTTAAAAAACAGAAACGCAATTTAACAATGACTGCAAGGAAATTATATTATGTACATATTCACTTTTTTGAGGTCAAACAAAGGACGTAGGCCTACAATGAAAGCAATTTTTCAGCTCCTTTTTTGCAACTACGGACATGGTAATTTCTGCCAATTCTTCATTTTTTTCCTTTATTAATTTTCAAAAACTATTTGATTGCAGGAAGCAGTTCATATCTCTCATCAATTCCCCTTGGGCGGCAAGGTCATTTGCACGTTTCTCTAATTCGACAATATTGTTTTCTACTTTCAGTTTTTTTGTACTAAGCATTTGCAATTCCTCCTCAATCAATTTACGTTTCCTCCCAACGTTGCTTGGCACATTTTTTCGGCATCTAAATATTGAACATATTTCTGTCTAGCTTAAAAGATAGAAGCTCTAAGCTCTTTACTTAGTACCACATTCTTTAATAAATAACAGAAGATAACGATCTGAACTGCACTGACCCCACGCAAAGAAAACAAGAAGCCAGCAATAAATCTAATCTAAACCAAAGGGATTTAAAGGTAGCTGGTTGGCAAACTGCCAAAAGCAATACAGAACATGGGTTAACTTTTGCGACATGCGATCTAGTGACGTAAAACCATCATCAGTATGCTAATGAAACCAGCTGGCCTGCGTAACGCGCGCATTTCTTTGGTTAAAAAAAAAAAAAAATTATGACCTTTTTAACGACCGAATATAATTACGCTGTTTTCAAGGACTTTTTAAGAGCCCTTAAAAACAGAACAGAAATTAAGGAGTTCTTGAGGGCCCTTAAAAAAGGTAAATGGAAATTAAGGAGTTCTTAAGGACTTTTCAAGGGCCCTTAAAAATACAAATGGAAATTAAGGAGTTCTTAAGGACTTTTAAGGACCTTACGAACCCTTTACCACCCCAGTAGCTGCGGGGAGGCGCAGGTAACGAAGGAGTGTACTGCAGCTGCCAGTTATGGTTTTATGAAAAAATTTGAACACACACAATAATTAACCCAAAGATTCATATTTTGCTTTATGATATATTGAGCTTTGTCTAAATAAATATCTAGTTCACTTTTAGAACTCTGAATGTCCTACAGATTGAAAGCGCTCGGCTCTTTGACTTCAGGTTGTAATACGATTGCTCTGCAATGGGTTGTAAATAATACGATCGCTCTCCAATCACCCTCTCTGCACTGCTGAGGAAAAGGGAAAAGCGTGAGGCCATAGTGGGATTCCCCGTGGAGGATGTAGGAAAACAGTTAGCTACCTAGGATTATGTGCATGACAGGCGTCAACATTTATTCACAGCAGCAGCAGATCTGCCATGTATATGAGGGAGATTTCTTCAAATGATTTATTTTAGTTTTGGATAAAGCAATTACACGTATTGTCAAATCCATTACTTAAAAAGTTAAAACTATAAGGCTCTAGGGACCACCATTACTTTTGCAGACACTTTCCCTTACTTCCTAAACACCAACCACCACACGCACACACACCCCCTGAAAAATGCATCCTCCCTCATGTTCGAAATTATTGTGCTTAACGGTGCTGAAGTAAATCTTGCGAGGGGAGTGGGGCGCACGTTGTGCTGGTTATGCCACTGGTGTCACTATTATACTACACTTGTGGGAGGTCAAAGTGCATAAGTTTGATAGTGCTATTTCAATATTTTCACACCCATGATTTTTTTATTTTACCAAAGAGAAAATGAAAACAGAGCACAATTCAAGATAAGCACATGCACTCTAAAAAGGGGTACACCTAGTAATCCTTTTGAAAAGTATTTTGCAACTTGCCTTCATTAATTGCAAAAATTGTCATAGCTTTTTCTGAAATAAATAAAAGTTACCTGAAAAAAACTGACCAGTCCGTTGGACCATCAAAGAATTCGACCGACGCTTAATTTAAACAGAAAAGTAAGAATTAATTTTCAATGTCAGCAATTTTAAAAGAGAAAACAAACTTTAGAAAAACAAAACTATTCAGTTTAGAAATACTGACACAATATGTAATTGAATTTTGACGTAATAAGCAACAAATATACTTACGTATTATAATCAGGGAAAAGAAATACCGAGTAATTCGGAAAATATAAGTAATCATACAATAACATCACAGAATCTTTTAAAATACACAACACCCTAATTTAAATTCAAAACAAACCAGTAGAAAACGTGACTTGACTTAACCCAAGTTCTCAAGAAAGTGCAACTCTCGTGTTTAAGGGTAGCTCCCATGGTCTACAGTTTAAGACAGCGCGACAGTGGTCTGACATGAAACTGCGGTAGCGTCTGTCACGTGACACGGTGTTAGTGGCAAGGACGTGGAATAATAATTCTGGAGATGCCCCGAGTCTCTTAACCATGAAGGCGCCAGGTGTGGGAATTTGACGTTTTGTACATAACACCTACGTAATTTCATTGGGTGTACTTTGGAATTGAGTGGATTTTTTTTTTTTTTTTGTTTTTGTTTTTTTTATTGGAGGTTTAACGACCACCGACCACCGTGAGCAGTCGCCCGTCCCTAATTTAGGGTCACTGGTTCCAGGGAAGGGAGAGAGCCAGTGCCGTAAGACAAACACAACATCCATGCCTCACCGGGATACGAACCCGGACCCCTTTCGGACGAATGATCAGAGGCCATTGCTTAGACCACTGCGCCACCGGGGCGGCTGGATTTTGGTTGCAGAAACTGTGTTAATATCAAACCGGAATGAATTATGCTTCATAGACGAGTAAAGTTTTCAACTTTAATGTTATATTTTGTTTCGAATTCGCAATAATGTTCGTGCATTTCAATGTCAAACAAAAAATGGGAAGGAGCTTCAAAATAATAAATGATTTTATGAATTTAGTATTTTCTCACATATCGGAAGCGAGTTATGATGCGAAATTCGAAACATTTGCGAAGAAAGAAGGCGATTCCGTCAATACACAATGCATTTTTTTTGTTTGATTGAAGGTTTAACGACCACCGTGAGCAATGGTATCTATAAGCAGTCGCCCGTCCCTAATTTAGGGTCACTGGTTCCAGGGAAGGGAGAGAGCCAGTGCCGTAAGACAAACACAACATCCATGCCTCACCGGGATTCGAACCCGGACCCTGTTCAGACAAATGATCAGAGGCCATCGCTTAGACCACTGCGCCGCCGCCCCGGTGGCTCTCTCCCTTCCCTGAAACCAGTGACCCAAAATTAGGGACGGGCGACTGGCTCTCTCCCTTCCCTGGAACCAGTGACCCTAAATTAGGGACGGGCGACTGCTTATAGCCCATTGAGTTGCTCACGGTAGTCGTTAAACCTCCAATCAAAAAAAAAAAAAAAAAAGACCACTGCGCCACCAGGATGGCACACAATGCATTGCAACTGCATTGGAAACCATTAGTTTTCGCACACTTTGACGGCTGTCGCTCGCGGTTACAGGCTTCACGCAAAGTGGTGCTGCTCCATTAACAAGGGCAACTCCAGATATTTTATTCTAACCTCTTTGGTTAGTGGCTATTTTTTTTTTTTTTGATTGGAGGTTTAACGACCACCGTGAGCAACTCAATGGGCTATAAGCAGTCGCCCGTCCCTAATTTAGGGTCACTGGTTCCAGGGAAGGGAGAGAGCCAGTCGCCCGTCCCTAATTTAGGGTCACTGGTTTCAGGGAAGGGAGAGAGCCAGTGCCGTAAGACAAACAAACATCCATGCCTCACCGGGATTCGAACCCAGACCCCTTCGGACGAATGATCAGAGGCCAACGCCTTAGACCACTGCGCCACCGGGGCGGCGGTTAGTGGCTATGAGGATGTAGCCATGGCTTTCTGCGTGGCAACGAGCCTAAGTAACGTAAGTGAAGGATAGCCAATCCCCGTTGAAATGATGGCATCTTACTTTGAAAGTTTAACTTCCGAGTACAAAATACGGTATCTGGAATAAATCAAAGAGCTTGAAGAAAAAGATCCGTTTGTGTTGAGTGCAAGTATCTCCGAAGGTGACTGGATTCGTAAATATTTTCTATTACTTCGTCTTTGGTTGAAGCGCCTTTACCCGCTGAATAGTTCGAGGCATATAAAAGTTTCCAAGTAGGTAACAATTCCTCATCGTGGATATTCTTTTGCATGGTAATTTAGTGGGATCACTAATTAGTGAGTAATTAGTAGCTCTTCAATAGAAAGGGTTTTTCTAAGCTGTGGGAAGCGATTTCCAAGATTTAGAAAAATTTAGAGCAAAATTTGGTTTTTCACGCAATACTCTGGTGAAAAAACACAGTAATTTTGGTTTGTTCACTAAATTATTTATCCGTAAATAAATTTAGCAGCATAATCCCGGCCTGTAAAACAAGGAGGTTAGAATAATACTTCTGGAGATGCCCTGGTATCTTAACCGTGAAGCCGCAAGGTGTAGGAATTTGCCATTGTTTACATGATACCTATGTCATTTTATTTGTTTGTATTTTGGAACTGCGTGGGTTTTGGTTGCCCACGGACCTTAAGCATCACCCCCTATAAGGGGGTGATGCTTAAGGTTCGTTCCAGTAAATAACCAAAGTCTCTTAGAAGAGTGAGCTGCTTTTATCCTCGCCGCTGTTCTTCAGAAATATTTCTCGTTGTATCGAGATTCAAAAACATGTTTTACATACGTTATTCTTTTTCAGTAAAAACCATTTAATGGTGGTTTAACTGTTGTAACATTTACCGTATTATATTTCCTTAGTGTGAAATGCAGTTTCTCAGTAGAAGTTATTAATATTCACTGCGAACATATATCTCGGTAATCGAATGTTATTCAAGGAAAAATATTTTACGCAACTCTCCTTTTTTTTTTGTTTTTTTTTTTTTGATTGGAGGTTTAACGACCATCGTGAGCAACTCAATGGGCTATAAGCAGTCGCCCGTCCCTGATTTAGGGTCACTGTTCCAGGAAAGGGAGAGAGCCAGTGCCGTAAGACAAACACAACATCCATGCCTCACCGGGATTCGAACCCGGACCCCGTACGGACGAATGATCAGAGGCCATCGCTTAGACCCCTGCGCCACCGGGATGGCCAACTCTCGGTTGTAAGTGGTCGAAGTTCAAATCTTTGCACAGTTGTTTTCGTCAGGTTCTTCAGTGTAGATTTTTATAGAAGTTAGTCCGCACATTTTCTTCACTAGGATATTCTTTTTACTTGAACTACGGGAGGCACGTGAAGACAAAGGAGATGTGAAATTACGTTGGAAAACTTGAAAAAACGGAAAAAAGGGTCACTTGAAAAATATTCGCATGAGAAAATGCAATCACCAAAAAACTTTTTTTTATTTATATATACATTCAGGAAGTCTGACGAAGTGTTTTGGTGATTGCATTTGCTCATGCAAATATATTTTTTCGATTGATCCATTTTTCCGTTTTTTCAAGTTTTCCAGCGTATTTTCACGGTAAACGGTAAAAATACCACCGGGAAAAAAATACCCCTGGAGAAAATACCCCTAAAAACTGAAAAGCAGAAAAAATGCCCCCGGAAAAAATACCCCCGGAAGAAATACCCCCAGAACAAACTGTTCACTGTAAACTGCCACACATGAACACTGATGTGTGGCATTGTTCCGGTGTGGCAATTTACAGGCAACCCTGCCACACATCTTCAGCAAATTGGCTACAAAAGTTCAAAGGGGGGGGTCTACAAAGATTGCCTTCTCTGGGCCTATAATGAGAACTGAATTGGGAACTCCAAACGAATTTCGCGAAAATCTTACATGTAAGCAAAGCGGGAATTGAACTTTAATTTGAAGAAATAAATTGCCGAGGATCCGAGGTACACTTGGTGGGGGCAGCTGTACCCCCAACTTTCGTAATATTATATTCTGGGCAGCTGGAGTCTCTCAGTGTATACAGGATGTTCCCCTTGAAACGTCCGCGAGCTCGGAGGGAGGCTTTCCCCCAAAATCTTAAAATGGACGTAGAGCTGTAAACATTAGTACAACTCGGGGGGGGCTTCCCCCAAAATGTTAAAAGGCGAGCTCTGGGGGGCTTTCCCCAAAAATCTTAAAATGGACGTAGAGCTATAAACATTATTACCATGCTTTATATAATGATTCTGTAGACGACCACGGATTTTCAGGAGTGTGGAGTGAATTCTTCATCCCCCCCCCAGTTTCTATAAGAGCGCTTCAGGGGTAAGACCGAGGATGCACTGACCGACTCTAGCGGTCCAGAATATAAAATTACGGAAGTTGTTGGGGATAAAGCCCTCCAAACCAAGCACCTCGTATCTCTTTTACAGATTTCACCAAATTTCTAGGGGAGAGCGGAAGGGCATACATAGTCTCTCACTGAACACAACATGAAGCGTAGAAATTGCGAACAAATCCGTCACAAATCCCTTACCTTGAACACTTGTTTGCGCTCTTAGAAACTTGGGGGAGGGTGAATTCACCCCACCTTCCTGAAAATTCGTGGTCGTGTACAGAATCATTATATAAAGCATGGTTCTAATGTTTACGCTCATTTTAACATTTTGGGGGAAGCCCCCTCCCCCAAGCTAACGTACCTCGCAGGCCCTTCAAGGGGAACATCCTAGATACGCTGACAGACTCCAGCGGCGCAGAATATATTAAGGAATGTGGGGGTTAGTCCCCCCCAACCAAGTGTACCTCGGATCCGCGGCAATATATTTCTTCAAATTAAAGTATAATTCTCGCTTGGATAACATGGAATATTTTCACGAAATTCGTTTGGAGTTCCCAATTAAGTTCTCAATATAGGCCCAGAAACGGCAACCTTTATAGCTCCCCTTCCCCTTGAAATTTTGTGGCCAGTTGCCCTAAACTCGTACGAACCGACACGAAAATCCAGACAAACAAAAGAGCTCCTTCCCGTCGTTAGATACCTTGCCACACATAATTCGGAAACTTGGAAAACTGACACACATAATTAGGAAACTTGGAAAACTGCCACACATTCAGAGTGTTCCTCGGAAGAACACTAATTTGTGGCCGGCCCCTGGATGAAAAGCTTGTGACAGTTTTCCTGTGTGGCAATCTTCCGGTGTGGCAGTTTTCTTGTGTGGCGGTTTACAGTGAACCAAATTTCCCCCACCCTTTCCAGTTAATTGTAAAACTGTTTTTACTATAAACGGCGGTAAAAGTTGAAATGATGACCCCGGAAAATTCACCCACATATTTGTACTCGTTGAACGGCTGCATCTTTTTTAGACAGCGTGAAAATGAAAATGGTGACTCCTGAAAACTCCCCCACATTCGATATTTTGTGTAAACTGCAATTTGTGCACTGTCCCTGACATGAAAACGGTAAAAGATGGGGGACTTTTCCTGTGGGGGAGTTTTCTTATGGGGAACTTTTCCAATGTGGAGGACTTTTCCGAATGCGGGGAGTTTTACTGAGCGGGACTTTTCCTGTGGGGGACTTTTCCGTTCATCATTGCGTCCCCGTCTGTGCTTCTATTATATATATATATCATCATCAACAACATTGTCAACCATTATCAATCCACTGCTGGATGAAGGTCTCCTCAAGTTTCTTCCACAACTGTATGTCCATAGCAACTCTGCTCCATCTTACTCGGGCATGATTTCGAATTTCATCCGATCATCTCCTATGTGGTTTTCATTCTGGGTCTTTTTCTACTGGAATGTATATATATCCCAACAAAAATAGTCTTCCTGGTCCAGCACCATGTGGCCGCTGCCTAATGGTCTATAAAATGTCCGGGCGGCTAACAGAAGGGCCAGCAGTTTGGGCCAACAGCTGGTCAACAGTTGGCACCCCCATCAGTTGTAATATGCCACAACATGAACATCAGTTATCCATCACAGGTAGTAGTTGCCACAAGTGGCCCTTCAGCGGCCCTGCAAGCACGTGCCAGAAATGATGGCTAGCCTAATGGGGTCCGCTAGTTTGCCGACAGTGACAGCCGGCAACCACGTGACCTAACTGATGGCTGGCCGAATCTGGTCCGCCCATTTCCTAGTAGTAGCCATAAGAAAAAAAACATTCAAGGATAACCGTAGATTCCCAAAGCTAAAGGGAAAGATATTTTATTTTACTTCTCGTTATTTTTAGAAACGAATTCCTCCCAGCTTGTGTATTCAACCCATGGATGAGAGTACATTATATCCACATAGCGTTGCTTCTTTTTTTTTTTTTTTATTCCTTTGAAATAATTGATAAATTTTGTACGCGTATAATTCTTTTTTCCAACAAACGTTTTTTCAATGTTTTTCCAGGACATTTGTTTTAAGCGGTTTCAAATTATTTCTTGTTATTCATGGGAATGGAGTGGGTGTATTTCACGGTTGTATTCTAGTATTTCATGGCTTAATCTGATATCTCCGTCGATGTGGAATTTCATTAGGAAATTAATAAATAATTCGCCTCTCTACATAGTTTTTTTTTCTTAACATCCACTAAAATAATACGATGGCGATAGCGTCGTCTTCAACTAAATGGTACCATGATAGAAACAGCAAGTGTTGCTTCTGCGCATGCGCAGTCCCGTTTCTTCCATCTGGTGTTGGGGTTGCATCGGTTGACAGCTACGGGCCACTAGTGGTACTTGCTTGGAGGCCCACAATTCACGGCGATGCTGCAGGGCCATCAATGGCTCGCCAACTGATGGCGCTGCCACCAACGGACCGCTATCGGGCCGTGAGCGGCAGATCGAGATGAAAGCAGAAGAATAATGCTTCCCGCAAATGCTCTTTTTTTGGTACGAAACTCGACATCGGGAATGCGATACAAACTCTTGTTCTGTGTCGTCCGATCGTGTGTCACACACTGCTCCGCCCAGACGACAGATGGTACGTCCGTGCACAAGGGAGGTCACGTGTGGCCCGGATCACAGCGCTCCACTGCTGCGCTCTATTGGGCAACAGCGGGAATTAATTCAAGCACCTAATGTGTAGATTACAATTATTAAAAAATATATAAACGTTTGCACTTACCATAAATTGAAAGTTGTATTGTGGCACCATATGCTGACATAAATGTATAATAAATACTCTAAAATGCTCATATTACCATCGCAGTTGTTTTTCGGATGCTTTTTTTAAAAAATGTTAGTTACCATGGTTTATGCCTGAGCTCTTCAGTTAACGGTGTCCTTAAACTTTCAAAAAATCAGTGTTCATTAAAGCAGTGATGGAGCTGTAAAAAAGTGCAAGTCACCACCATCTTACTTGCGATGGTGACAAAATCACTATTACAATTGGCTCACTTTGAATTCTTTGTTTACGGATGAACGCAGTGAAAATAAAAACTATCGGATCCTAAGCATGAGGAAAAAGGGGACTAAAAAATAACTGAAATCATTAGCAGCCTCTATGATGTTTGAACAGAAAAGGAAACAATTTTTTTTTACATATGGTAACCAAAACCACAGTCTTAACTAGAGCAAGGTGGATGGCCCGGGCCAACGCCCCTGAAACAAGGCCGCAGCACCAGTCCTTGACGTCATCAGAGGAAGACCTTGCCATGACCGCCCTTCCTCATGGACAGCTGCTTTCTAACGCGACGGTGATCTCCCGTACTTAGATGCTTACGAAACTATAACAGTTGAAACTATCTTCTTTCCAACTATTTGCAATTGTAAAAAAAGTATTTGTACTGAGTAAATACACGGGTGTGCAAAAATTAAGGACGAAGAGCAGAAATTAGCATAACAGCCGAACGAGCAGGTAGAACGGACTAAAAGACCACTCAGGAGATAGACTAGGGTACGGTACGGTAGGGCATGAGCATATATGCAGCCTGACGTGGGGGGGGGGGTGTCGAAAGGGTATAAAGCACACGGGCGGTGTACGCTCGGCAATTCGGAGAAAGCTATTGCACGGTGTACACCGGTTTGAACGACGTCGAGTTGCTGCCACCGTGTGGTATGACCAACAGGCAATCTCATTGGGAAGTTGGAAGAAGGTCGAAGTGTGACTAGTGTGGCCGAGGAGTTCGGGATCGCTCACAGCATCGTTTTACGAGCTTGGAGAGCATTTCAAACGACAGGAACAGCTGTCCGAGAGTTTAGCAGTGGTCGTCCACGAGCAACCACGGCGGCGGCGGACAACCGGTATATTGTCCTACAAGCGAGAAGAGACAGACGGCAGACAGCGGAATAAACCGCAAGGCACATGCAACAGACAACTGAACGTCCGTTATCGCGTTTTACGGTGGCCAGGAGCCTGCACAAATGTGGTCTATTTGCATGATGACCAGTACGGTGTGTGCCATTAATGCCTGCTCATCGGAGACGGTGGTTTCTGTTGTGCCAGGAACACAAGAACTGGACACATCAGCAATGGGGTCGAGTTCTCTTTACGGATGAGAGCCGATTTAGTCTGACGAGCGATTCTGGACGTATGCACATCTGGAGAGCAGGGAACACGCAATCACACCTCCAACATCATCGAAATTGACCGGTTTGGAGGTGGCGAAGTTCTCGTTTGGGGCGGTATCATGCTTGGTAGCCGTACTGACCTCCACATCTTCCAAGGAGGTTCAGTCACTGGTGTCTGCTATTGTACAGAGGTTCTCCTGCCTCACGTGCGTCTGTTTATAGGTGCTGTGGGTCCTGAGTTCCTCTTCATGGACGACAACGCTACACCTCATCGTACAGTGGCTGTCGCAAAGCTGTTGTAGAGTAAAGATATTCAACGCATGGATTGGCCCGCAAGGTCCCCGGACCTAGATCCAATCGAACACGTGTGGGACCTTCTCGGGAGACGCTTGGCAGCACGTCACCAGCCGCCAGCGACGATTCCGCAGCTACGATTGACGCTACAAGAGGAATGGGCCGCGATGCCTCAACAGATCCTTGACAACCTCGTCCTCAGCATGGACAGACGTTGTAAATCCTGCAACGCAGTCTGGGGTGATTATATCCCCTACTAAAGACTGGATTTTTCTTGGCAGCCGCATGTCACATGGACGTTTCTGTCTTCTGTCCAGTTGTGCTCGAAGCTACCTAATCAATAATGTGCCTTTGTATCCTTTGGATTCCTTGTTTGGACGGTTTTGCTCACTTGTCCTATATTCTTACATCTTGGGGATCATATGGTATGATTTGAGTCGATGTGGAGCACTTCTGCACGACGTTACATTCGAAAAACCGTCTCGTCCTTAATTTTTGCACGTCAATGTAGAACAAGATCTGTAAACTCAATGTTATAAGTTTTTTATTTATTAATTATTTTAGGGGGTGTATTTTCGAGAACAAGTGATACAATACGTTGATTCTATTAGTGAAAGACAAATGTAATTAAACTTAGGGGTTTTCTTAGCAACTCGATTTTAAACTATTTTGATGGCTAAATAAGAACAGAAATTCCGTTTTAATTTTTCCACTTGCACTGGAAAAACACCCCCCCCCCCCAAATTAATAAATAAGACAACCTTGATGCATTGAGTTTACAGATGTTGTTCTATTTATTCAGCACAAATACTTTTTTCTTACTATCTCTAATATTTACCCTTACTGCAAAGTTGCAACACACACTATCTAGGGCATTCAATTAAACAAAAAAAAAAAAAATTTCTGAATACGTTAGATGCAAAAAGTGGTTTATTTTCAGTTAAGAAATCTTTTTGCACAGCCAGTTTAATAGTTCGAAGTGTTCTCATTTTTGGTCCAACAGTGTGCCATAAATAGTAGCATTACCTTTAGGGAATTAAAGTTTAAAAGTAATAAAACTTAGTTTTGACAACCTGTTGGTGAAAAAAAAAGTATCAATCCAATTGCTATAGATTTTTCATGTATGTCCTTCGAAAAATGTAACATTTACAGTTAAAAAACTGAATTGTGCCAAAAGGTTTCTTTTTAATGTTAGAAAAGGATTTTTGATTTGATTAAGCGAACTTTAAGGTTAATTCCATATACTGAAAACAATTCATGGTTTTCACATTTTTTATTCCTTTTCGAAGGAATAAAGAAAATTTGCACCAAAAGAATGTATAAAAACTAGAGTTTTTAGCATATTTTAAGGAAGAAAACATTTTGAAATTGTGCAGTTCTAGTGTATAGAAAAATGTACAGCCCTAAAATTAACAAAAACACAATTATGCCGCCTCACCACCACCACCGAAAAAAAATATTTTTGACCAACATAAAAGCAGGTGCAATGATAAAAATCTTATCCTTTGAAAGGTGTGTGCAATAAAATGTTATTGGTATTTTTACAATATGAAAGCTTTAAAAAATACCAGTGACGAAGAGGAACGTATCTAAGCAAAGATTTTTAACACTAACTGAAACAAATGCTGGCAGGCAGTATCTTAAAAGAAGATAGATGCTGTTTTATTCTCTTGCTACTAACTGAAGCCTTATCAGTACAACTCAGGTCCATAATTAATGAGCAATGAGGACTTAACTTGTAATAAAAACCTAACAAATACTGCAGAGATTTAAATTTTCAGCCCATTTTCCTGAAGGCTTACTAACAGATAAAACACCTTAGCAATTATAGCTAGAAACTGTTAAACATTTTATGTCCGATTTTTTATTATACACCGTCAAAAGAAAAAGTGTACAAACATTATAAACTACGTGATTTAATGCCTGTGCAAACATCTTCAGATAGAACACTTTATTGCGGTACATTACTAAGGTTAAAGATCGTTCTCTCAACTAGACTATATTTCACACTAAATATAAAAGGGCAAAGAAACTGTATTATAAAAAGAGCTAATAAAACACACATGCCCTTAAAGCTCCTGTAGGCTGGAAATCTTGAGGAATTGCACGAATCCATTTGGAGCGTAGTTCTTCATTCTCGCGAAATTTAAACACTGACGCTTTAGGACCTGTGTCGTAATTGCTACGGCAATTTGGTACACAACAACGTGAAAGCATATTACACTGCTGGCCACCCAAAATGCAACAGTCATATTTACTGAACACATGACAACATATACAAAGACGAAACGATTAAGCTTACAGGCCTGTGCGACGTGCGGAACACTCAGACATCAATAGTTCGTGTGGCCCCATGGCTGGCAATAACAGCCGCAACACGCCGTGGCATCGAACGAAAGAGGCTTTGGTTGTGGGCTTAAGGTATGTCGGTCCAGGCTGCTTCCACACGTTGCCACAGTTCATCAGGTGTAGCCACGGGTGGTGCTTGCTGGGCCACTCGGTTGCCGATCAGCGACTAGACGTGTTCGATGGGCAACGTATCGGAAGAACAGGCAGGCCACTGCAGCAGTGACACCTGGTGGGCCGTGAAGAATTGTTGCACGATGCGTGCCACGTGCAGGCGCGCATTGTCCTGTTGAAATGTGGCCGCTGGCAGTTAAGGGAGGACTACAGGCTCCAAAACGTCGGAGATGTAGCGGTGGCTGTTGAGCGTACCAGAGGGGTGCGGGTGTCATATCCAATTGCGACCCAAACCATAACGCCAGGCGACGGACCGGTATGGCGATGTATAATGCAGGCGTCATACAGTATCTCTCTCCGCGGTGCCACCACACGCGGATCAGACCATCGTGGTGTTGCAGGCAGAAGCGGTATTCGTCGGAGAAGACAATGTCGTGCCATTGCGTTGTCCAGGTGAGGCGTTCAACGGCCCACTGCCATCGCACTCGCCGGTGGTGTAACGTCAATGATAATCAGAGCAATGGCCGCCGTGCGACAAGTCCCCGCTCCTGCAAACGACATTGAACGGTAGGTGCTGACACAGGTTGTTGCACAACACACCCTAATTCCTGCGCTAACGTTCATGATGTGGCGGTGCGAGCCATCAATGCCCGCCGCACAACATGCCGTTTCTCTCGTTCGGTGGTGTGCCGCGACTGCGGCAATCACTCATGTCGGTCCGTCCGTCCCTCCTGCACCCACCGAATCCATACCCGCCTCACTGTGGCTGGATGTCGTCCTACACGGGCGCCGATGTCTCGTTATGATAAACCGCTGTCGCGATAAACCACTATTCGTCCTCTGTCGAACTCCGAAATGTGCTGGAATGACAGCCGTATTCTGCGACGAGGCATCAGGAAGCTTCCCACACACAGGTCCGGCAGCACAACACACTTCCACTACTTTTTTTTTTTTGATTGGAGGTTTAACGACCACCGTGAGCAACTCAATGGGCTATAAGCAGTCGCCCGTCCCTAATTTAGGGTCACTGGTTCCAGGAAAGGGAGAGAGCCAGTGCCGTAAGACAAACACAACATCCATGCCTCACCGGGATTCGAACCCAGACCCCATTCGGACGAATGATCAGAGGCCATCGCTTAGACCACTGCGCCACCGGGGCGGCCTTCCACTACTTATATCCCGCCTTCTGTGCACCCTTCTTATAGTGCTTCTCGGTGGCGTGCTGGGCGCACATGACTTGCATATGCCCTACAATGCAAATTGTTTGCATGTCCTCTCGCGGGCGACGCATGCTGCGAATTTCAGGCCAATCGGATGCTTCCTTCTTGGTGTTGCATTTTGGGTGGCCAGTAGTGCAGAACAGCAAAAAAAATTTTTAACACTGTGAAATAAATTACAAAGGGTGGAATAATATGAATCAGTCAGCAGCAAGAACAACGAACAACCTCATGGAGCAACGCTACAATAATCACACACGCTAACTATGGTTACGGTCTTCCTGTAGCGACGTCGGAGGGCAGGAGGTGTTTAGGCCTTGTTTCAGGGGGCGTTGGTCTAGTCGATACTTGCAATACAGCAGTAAGAAACTGAACAAGACATATCGATATCAAAGTTTAAATTCACGTGTATCAAGATTAAAACTGATGTTATACAAGCACATCGATATCATCATCATCATCATCATCGTCAACCATTATCAATCCACTGCTGGACGAAGGTCTCACCAAGTTTCCTCCACAACGGTCTGTCTTGTGCCAGTCTCCTCCACGTCACACCTGCATACTTTCGAATTTCATCCACCCATCTCCCATGTGGTCTTCTTCTGGGTCTTTTCTTGTCCCTTGGAATCCAATCTAAAATTTCGGCTGTCCATCGATGGTCTGTCCTTCTGGCAGTATGCCCAGCCCATTGCCATTTCAGGGATTTAGCTCTGATCATGATGTCTTCCACTCTTGTCATTTTTCGGATCCACGAGTTCCTCTTCTTATCTCTCCTGGTTACACCAAGCATGCACCTCTCCATGCTATTTGAGTTGTCTGCAGCCTTTGTATGTCTCTTTTAGTTAAGGTCCACGTCTCTGCACCGTACGTAAGCACTGGAACGATGCATTGATCAAACACTTTTCTTTTAAGACATAATGGCATATTGCTCTTGAAAATTATGCTGTTTCTTCCAAAAGCTCTCCAGGCAAGTTTTGTACGCCGATTAATTTCTTCATCAATGTGACCCTCACTTGATATCTACTGTCCAAGATAAACGTACATGCCTGTTATCCCCAGCTTTTCTCCATCAATCGATAAATCTTCATTTCGTGTAAAAGCATTGAACATCGCTTTTGTCTTCTGAAAGTTCATTTTTAATCCCACTTCTTTACTCTTGTCAGCAAGTTCTTGGATCATACTCTGCAGCTCTGATGGGGTTGTTGCAAAAATGACTATGTCATCAGCAAAACGAAGGTGGGTTAGATAATCTCCACTAATCTTTATCCCTTTGTTTTCCCAGTTCAGTGATTGAAAGACATTTTCCAATGTGGCGTTAAAAAGCTTCGGAGATATGGTGTCACCTTGTCTCACTCCCTTTAAAATTTTTATGTGTGTTGTATTTTCAAACAGCCGAATCTTTGCACTTGCATTTTCATAGATGTTATTAATAATACTAATGTATGCATCTTCAATACCGCAGGATTTCATAGCCATTGTAACTGCCGATGGTTTCACCGAATCAAAGGCTTTTTCAGAATCGATAAAAGCCATGCACAATGGAAGTTCATATTCCCTTGCTCTTTCAATTAGTTCTCTCAGTACGTGGATATGATCCATTGTGCTGTAGCCACTCCTCAATCCAGCTTGTTCTCTCGGTTGAGCCATGTCGATATATGCAACACAAATTACGTTTTTTTTTTAAATAGTAGCCTTACAATTAAAATAGTTGAGGGTTTTTCTGTAAATAGTTACTTTTGGCTGTTTTTTGTAGGAAATAATAGCCATAGTCGCCCGTCATCAAAAATAGCAGCAATAGTACCACTTTTATCCCTGCTAGTGATAAAAAATGGTTCTAGCAAAAGTTGCTAGTAGAAAAATTTTGAATGTTTCAGTGTGAACTGTAAAGTGCCACTGCAGTAAGTGTGTGGAACATTTTAGACACGTACAAAAGAGAACTGCTTTCTTTTTTTTTCTTTTTTTGATTGGAGGTTTAACGACCACCGTGAGCAACTCAATGGGCTATAAGCAGTCGCCGGTCCCTAATTTAGGGTCACTGGTTCCAGGAAAGGGAGAGAGCCAGTACCGTAAGACAAACACAACATCCATGCCTCACCGGGATTCGAACCCGTGCCCTTTTCGGACGAATGATCAGAGGCCATCGCTTAGAACACTGCGTCACCGGGGCAGCGAACTGCTTTCTGGAAACGAATGTTTCTTCAAAAGTACAAACATTATAAAAACATTTTGGCACTAGTACAAATATCCAGTATATTTCCCTTATCTACTTCTGCATGTGAGGTTGGGTTCAGTTTCATAAAGAGAATCCAGGGTGATTGGAGGGGCAGTTTAAACTTGAAACCACTGAATGCTCTCATGAGTATTGAGGTTGAAGGTTCGTCCGAAGACAAGTTTGACCCCAGGCCTGCTGTTTTAAAGTGGTATGATGAAAAGATCCAAAACAGATATCTTAAACCATATGGAAAATAACTTAAGATTTTGAATACTGTGTTCTTAAATTTTATGAATACAGTTAAATAAAAAAAAATGTTTCTTAAATATTTGCATTTGAATTAAATTATTAAAATTAAATCTGTCAGGTCATGAAAAGGTGAGTAATATCTAAATATTTGTAATCTTTTCAGCATTACAATGTCATGTGACAGATACAGGGGTGAAATCAAAATTTGTCATGATTGACTGATGGAGGGGGACATGTTAGTTTCTTTTGTATAATGTTAATAAACTTTAGCTAGTAGATAATGCAATTTGCTAGTAAAAAATAAGGCCACTAGCAAGTGTTGCTACTGCTAAAAAAACGAAATCAAGGCCTGCACTGAAAGCTCATTTCTTTCCTTTCTGGCATCTAGTGACAGATCTCCAACTGATGAATTGTGGACAACTATGGGGCACACCTTCACTGTGTGTTACGTGTACACCAAGGTTATTAGATATCTCTTTAGGTTGAGCCACTTCGGAAACGAGCTGCCATTGACTGGCGAAATGACGTCACACAGGGAGCAAAGCAGCGAGAGGCAAAGAGGCGAGAGCCAAGAGCCATCACTGCTACAGGTTACACTTTAGCAAGGAATGTAAATAAACGCGATGGAAAATGTTTTCAAATACTAATAATTTCAAACTTCAGAGATTAACATATTTATCAGTGATCTGCTTTTTCCTCTTTCACGAATTAATTAATTTTGAAAACAAAAGAAATTAACAGCTATTGTGTAAAGAAATATGAGGGCATTGCTGTAAACAAACATATTGTTGAACTTCGTAGTTCCGTAGTTCGCAGGAAGTTATATTTACAAAAAAGTTATTGTCAGTGCGAAAGTAAATTCTTAAAAATCCAAACTTTTTAAAGTCTAGCCTTTCGATAATCAGCGCATCAAGTAGTTAACGGGCTAAACAAACAAGAAGTAAATATGTTATTCATCATTTCATTTTTGCACAATAAATTTTGTTGTTTACAGAATTCCACTTAGTAGACTTCAAATACAAACAAAAATTCCCACGCAATGTTCGTTTTTCAATTTATTTTAATAAGTGGCACAAAAAGTTATCAAAAATTACGTATATAATACTATTGCAATAGCGGGCAGTATCGAACCCTGCTGCCAGTGTGTTTACGATTGCGTTGATGCCAAGCAGCGAGCAAGCGGTGTGTTGCAAAGAATTATGTTATCATGACCCTGGTCAATTGACAGAGTGAAGAGAGAGGAGACAAGATGGCGTCGTCGCTTCGCTGTGTGTGAACACGATATTTGTTGTTCTTACAAAAGTGCTCTAAAAGAGTACATGTATTATCATCGTCTCGCCGGAATAAGCTGTGTGTTGTGTGAACCTCCTAAAAGGAATATTAATCATGGTAAGACTGTTTAAAATAGACTAAATAGAAAGCAAAAGTTCATTGTTAACAATTACTCATTCGTTCTATGTTTATTATATATCCGTGAACCATCATTAGTGTCTTAGTTGTGTGTTTAGTCAAGAATAAATAACGAAAAACTGAAATCAGGAGTCTGTCGATTATGAACATAGTTACCGTTGCAAATCATTTCTTAGTTTTTTTAACTTACACCATCAGTTTGCACTCCCAAGCCAAAGATGCCGTGCGGCGTGGTTATCGGCTTGGTTATCTGCTGTCGTGTTTTCGCGGCGTTTGCTCCCGGTGTGACGTCATGCGCAAATCCGAGAAAACGGAGACTGCAACTGCACATTGAAATGGCGTCCCCTGGTGTACACCACAGAACTATGAAATTGCATTGTAATTGTTGTTGTTTTGTTGGATTTATTCTTATTAAAAATCCTCCTAAGTTTTTCTAAGACTTTGCATAGCACCTAAAATTAAATCCCATGTACAATATTTTCATGAAGACGAGAAGGTTCGGTGTATAAATATTGTATTACGGTGGCATTAAGAGTGTGATTCTGGGGTGTGCGATGACAAACAAGAATACAGTAGTGTACCTTAGAGCCCTTTAGATGTGCAGATAGCACTGCAGCTCAGATTCTTACCTTTCCAAAGGTTCCAAAACTGCTAGTATGATGTGCAGTGACACATATAGCATCCAGTAAAATTACGAATGTCTATCGTTTATTAGAGCAAACCACTTAAGTGTTGTGTCACGAGTTACTGTTTGTTTTTTCTGTGTCTGCAATTGGAAATAGAACATAAGGGAAATAAGCTTTTTTAAGTTTCTTTGTTCTATAAACCAGAAATATATTTACCCAAGTAATTACTTTTTTAGTTGTTTTACATGCATATATGGTTGTACTTAAAAACCGTAAAATGTAGATAATTTGCACTGCATTCTAGTATTTGCAAAGGTTTTTAGATCTCTCCACAGTGTAAATTTCTTTACCTTCCATGCTGTTCATACAAACAGCTGAAGTGCTGCATACGTTTTTTTTTTACAGGGAACCTTTATGCTGTCAATGTTGATTATACTGTATTAGTTAGTATACCAATATACACGGCACATGTGCAGCACAGACAGCAGTTAGACGGGCTAGGAGTGACTCAATAAGGTGCTGGAAAGTGTTCACAGGTATGTGGAGCCATGCTGATTGCAGTGCATCTGGCAGCTGGTGGAGGATCCATAGAGCGAACAACACGATCAAGGTGGTCTTACAGATGCTCAATTGGGTTTAAGTCTGGGGAATTAATGTGCCAGGGAGTACTTTGAAGTCTTAATCGTGCTCTTCCAACCACTCTTGGACATTTCTAGCTTTGTGACATGTCGCATTGTCGTGCAGGATGATACCATCCGCCCCAAGGAAGACAATCGTCATGTATGGGTGTACGTGGTCTGCAAGAATGGATTCATAACGAATTCGGCCCATAGTGCCTTCTACAGGTATGCAGAGATGCCAACTTTTACCGATTTTTCGTAGTTTGAACGGATTTTCACTCCATCTTATGGTTTTACGAAGGTCACCCAAAAAACTACGGAAAAGCTCACACACGCAATTTTCTTTTTTAACTGCCTTTTGGTCGAAAAAACGAACATTACAAGTAGTCTCTATACGCCTTTGATGTTCTGACTTCCCCTGCCAATGGACGCGGAGCTTCTCATATGCTGTTTGTCACGTGATTCCCGTACAGTCATTTCAGAGTGCCGTGTGCAAAAGCGAGTTCATCACCTTTTGTGAACTCTTTACATTGATTACATGCGACTTTGTGCTTGTGAAAACTCCGGTGCAGATGTTTTAACCCTTTCCACTCGACTCGGGTGACACCTGACATTACGAAATCTCTGAGTAGCTCACGTGGCTGGGGTGAAACGTCACGCCTCTATAGCTAGCATGTGGGCGCTCGCGAGATATTTCTTTTTCGCCGAATAGGTTCTATAGAGCCGATAACGCCTCTATAGCTCGCATGTCATAACGCCTCTATAGCTCGCATGTCGGCGCTCACAAGGAATTTCTTTTTCACCATATAGCTCGCATCATCTGCCACACCTATGATGCCTCTATAACTTGTGTGTTATCCACCGCGCTTATGATGCCTCTATAGCTCGTGTGTTATCCGCCACGCCTATGACACCTCTATAGCTCGCATGTCGACGCTCGCAAGACATTTCTTTTTCGCTAAATAGGCCGGGTGTCAGCCACAAAGCAGATGATGTTTCTGTAGTTCGTATGTCGGGCCTGGTGAGCCAAAGCTGAACTTATATATATATAATGATAGGAGGAGACTGGCACAAGACAGACCGTTGTGGAGGAAACTTGGGGAGACCTTCGTCCAGCAGTGGATTGATAATGGTTGACAATGATGATGATGATGATGATATATATATATATATATCATTTTTAAATAAAACTACATTTTGGGACTTATTTATTCTAATAGAAAGTGTTATGATTCTGAGATGTTAAAATAAATATTTTTGACATACTGAAAATCTTACTGAAGGTCAAAACGGTTTTACTGAAAACTTCAGATTTTTTTTTTACTCGTGACCCCTTTCTCAGGTTGGCATCTCTGGGTATGAGTGGACCCAGATCATAACACTGCCCCCACCAGCTGTGTCCTTCCAGCAATGGTTGAAGGGCGTTTGTTCCCGATGTTTCTCGCCTTATACGCCAATGTCTATCTGTTTGATGAAGCAGAAAACGTGACTCACCGGAGAGGGAAATCCTTTGCCAATCAGCGGAGGTCCAATTCTGATACTGTCGTGCAAATGTAAGCGTTTTCTGCCGATGCACCTTTATTAGCATAGGTTTAGTGACCATCCGTTTGCGTCGGAGACCCATATGCAGTAGGGTTCGCTGAACTGTCGTTTTAGACACACTTCAGGAGACCCCTGGTGCATTCGGTCTGTGAGTTTGCTCAGCTGTAGTGCGTCGGTCGGCCCTCATAAACCTTCGAAGCCGACATTCACCTCTCACATCAATGGCACGTGATGCTCTGCAGTTTCAACATTGCTTATTCGCAATGGTGCCATTTCTCCAATCACGATACACTTTAATCACAGCAGCACGCAAACAGTTCACTAACTGCGCTGTTTCAGAAATACTGCCACCCTTGGCCCGAAAGCCGATAATCCCCCTTCTTGCAAATCTGATAAATCGCTCCTTTTATCCATGACAACAATGAGTGATATGTTTTCAGAATGCCTACAGCACACCTTATATACACTCCAAGCAAGCTCACGACACGCCTTCTTTCATTGGCTACGCGCTGTTGACGTCAAAAGTACGAGGTGGTCACAATAATGTGACTCGACTGTGTATATAAAAATTATTCTGCAATTAATCCTATTGGAGTTATTTGAGAAGGCCACAGCTGCTTATTCACTCTTAAAACCTTTATATGTTGATAAAAATGCAATCGCATGTTTAAGTTAATAAGTGAATTGTGTAGTGTGGTTGGCATAAAAAAATTTTTACACATTAGCCTATTTAGGAAACATTGTCTTAAATGATTCTGCTGGCTTCACTGACTTGTTTGTAACTCGCCTGTTGATTTTGTATCCATTAATGAGCAAAATGAAGTTGCTGTGTAGTACAATGGTAGTTTACATCTGGGCATGGGAAGGAAGGTATATACTTGCAAGATTTCCTGACTCCTAGTTCTGGGCATTTTCATACTCAACTTGGTGATATTTTTAAAATACTGCCCCCCCCCCCCACACAAACACATTTCAACTCAGTACAAAACATGTGGATTTGGGTGTAGGTAATTCCTTCATTCAGGTGCTATGGATCTTTGTGATCCAAGCACTGGGCACAAGTTTTATGAAAGTTTGTTTCACTCTGGAATCAAAAAATACTTGTGACCTACCACCTTTAAAATGAATGATACATAAATCAGCATGCAACAACTTAATGTTTAGATTATGGCGATGATGGAAACTATTCAGTTTCAGTACATATGTTGACAGATTTGCCAGAATCTGGAACATACGAATTTCTGTCGGAAAGATAAGAGTATGACCAGGTTTCCATAAATTTCCAAAAATACACACACAAATAATACTTGAGATATGTCTACCCGAAATTATTTATAGGAAAACAAATCAATAACTCAAGACAAATATCTAATGCAAAATGCTGTTGCTGGATTGCATAAATAAATATAAGTGCCTCAAAATGTGAGATTGGATATAAAAAATTGCGAAAAATTCATTTTTTTTTACCAGCTTCTCCTGATATTCAGTTAGATGTAGTTTTTCCAGTATTATAAAAGCAAAAAAAGTGTGGATTGTATAAATGTACATTCAACAAACGCACTCTATTTTTCAACTTTCTCCCTGGTTCCTAACGTTTGTTTCCATTAGTTGTCACAAATTGTTTATGACAGAAATTGTTTTTAAATAAATTCTTCTGGCATAGGATAGATACTATTAATACACACACGTTTTTGAAACATATTTTTCTTGGGCCGAGCAATTTGTTTGCAATGATGCTGTTTATTATAACTGCTTCCAGAAATCAGACTGGAAGGATAGTTTATGGATCACTACACAATATATTATTCTTTATAACTTCCCACTCATTCTGAAAAAACATCTGAAGAAATGCTTGTGTTCAGCAAAATCTATATTTTAGATGCAGTACATTGATATTCACATATGAAATGAACTGTTGTTTATGGCACCCAGAAGTACATAAAGTTTTGGGGAAGGTCGCAGTGTGTCAGGGCTATCACAAACAGAAGGAAAAGCAATGTCAGTTATACCATCCATTTCTACCAAATTTACAAAATAACTCAGCAGCCATGGATTTCCTTCTAGTATGCTGAACATTCCCCTTTCATTTAAAATTATCAGTAATGATTTGCAATTGTCACATTAGAAAAGTAATTTTCCCAAGGCAAAGTAGAATACAACATGCATAGTACTTTTTAAATTGCCACTGATTCACAACTAAACTATTTTTTGTTAGAATCAAGCAAATTGCTAAGAAACTCCTCGACCTCTTTTAAACATCTTAACATGTGCCTCATATAGGAAATTCTGGAACATATATGAAGGCTTTCTTCTTTCCATAAGTTACAGAATGAACAACAAAACAGCTGTGTAGTGTAAGTCTAACCACAGAAATACAATGGTAATTAAAGCAGGATGTGCAAATGAGTGGAACTAGTACTGACGTATGTAAATGTGTCGAGTGTTAGATGGTGTTTTGAAGCATTTTCCAGTTTTTCTGAGAATTGCAAGCAGTTTTTAAGATAGCAGGTTCTCTGGATATGTCTATGAGAAATTATTTATAGGAAGAAGTGTGATGGTGAGCTATTAGGTTGGTTGGATGGCCCAATACGAGTTTTTCCCTAACGTAAAAATTTTGTCAGAAATCTTGAGGGCAGAGCCTTTCAAGCCAATTCAATAGTGGCAACCACAGAAAACCACCAAGGTGGCACTGCTATTTGGTGCTGGTCTGCAGAGTGAGTAGGTAGTCATTTCTCGTGTCAGTCAGATCTATAAACAACAAAAAAGATGACACCGAATTTTCGGGTGTAATAAGCACGTCTTTTGAATCCGTTCTGACGCAAATTAAATTTATCAAAGCTATTCAATGTCAATGGAACCGGTATGGAAAACAATAGATCTAACGAAAGAAAGAAGATTTTAAATCGGGTTTTTAATCCCTGAGATATTGCTGTAAACGGAATCGTGAGCTTACGAACTCTTAGAAACCGAGATATCGACAAAAATAAGATGTGACTTTACGTTAGGGATGTGCGATAGACCAAATAAAACTATCGATAAACTATCGACTGGTTTGTAAAAACTCTCGACAAACAATCGACAGTTTTTGTAACACATCGAAACTATCGATAGTTTTCACGAATAGTTTTCACGAATAATTTTCTCCTTCAGTTTTTCAAAGCGCTAGTTCAAATTTACCGTTTTTGTGTCACAGTTCTTCACGTTTACTTTACTTTTTCTGCTTTTTTCCTGTTCGATTTTTTAAATTGTCGATTAACGGAGATGGCGACGTTTTCTAAAAGAAGAAAAAGTAATGTGTGGGAATTTTTCGAGCAGGTTAGTTTAACACAGGTAAAATGTAAGATTTGCGAAAAGCAAATTTCATATTCGCGAAATACCTCAAACTTGTGGGACCACATTAAACGTAAGCACAGAAGCATGTACACCAGTAGTATTGCACCCGATGTTCAGGTACTGAATGATCTTCAATTAAACAGTGAAGTGCCATCAGTTTCTGGGCAATTTAACGAAACTCATTCCAGAGCAAGGCAACCCACAATCTTTGAAACTTTGACCCAGCAGCAAGCAATGACACCTACTGGAGCAGGGTCTCAACGAATAACTGATACTTTGCTGTTTTTTATAGCAAAAGATGCCTTACCCCTGGATGTAGTATCTGGGGAAGGTTTTAAAACATTTGTTAAGGAACTGAATCCCAGGTACAAGGTGCCCTCTCGCAAAACCATCACATTATTGGATAAGAAATATGAGCTGATAAAAATTGGTTTATCTAAGAGACTGGAGGAATCCAAGTGGTTGTGTCTCACAACAGACATATGGACTGATATAAATAGCAAGAGTTATATTGGTGTTACTGCACATTTCATTACCAAATGTAATGCTCAAAGTATGGATTTGGCTGTAAAGCCTCTTAAAGCACCACATACCTCAGAGAACATTGAAAGTGCTCTTCGGGAGGTTATGAATGAATGGCACATCACTAATGAGAAAGTTGTTTGCTGTGTCACTGATGGTGGTGCAAACATTGTGAAAGCAGCTCAGCAGATGTTTTCACAACACAGGCATTTACACTGTGTGGCACATTTGCTAAATCTAGTTGCAGTAGACTCTCTGAATGCTATAGAAATTATAAAAAACTTATTAGGAGAAGTAAAAAGGACAGTTACTTTTTTCAAGCATAGTGCAAGTGCAACAGAAAAGCTCCGTGCTGAGCAAATGAAGGATGGTGTCGCTGAAGGGCAAACACTAAAACTTACTCAAGAAGTAGGCACCCGTTGGAATAGTACTTTCTATATGTTAGAGAGATTTATACAATTATATGGCTACATAGCAACTGTTTTAACTGTTGTGGATGGACCACCGATCTTGCACAAGAGCCAGATTGATAAATTAAAGAGCATCATGTTAGTTTTAAAGCCTGTGGAAGAAGTGACAAGGGAAATATCTTCACAAAATCATGTAATTGTGAGTGCTTTAATTCCCTTGTTGCGCTGTTGCAAAAAGGCAATTCAAAATGTACCAGTTGCACATGGTGCAGAATTGTTAAAGAAAACATTGCTCGAAAATTTCACTAGACGTTTTGGGGCAGTTGAAAATGTAAAATGCATTGCCATAGCAACAATCTTGGATCCAAGATTTAAGCGATTGCATTTTGAGAATGTTTTGTTCTGCTCACGTGCAATTACTGGCCTTAATTCTTTGTTGCATGAACATGAGAAGGCTACTGAAACACCTGTGTCACCTGTACAAAGCACAGACAGCATATGGGCTTTTCATGACAATCTGGTCAGCACAAATTGTTCAAGCAGTGACACTATGGGTGGCATAAGTGTTTCCTTGAGGCAATATCTGCAACTTCCAGTTATAGATCGCAATGAAAACCCATTGTTGTTCTGGGAAAGGAATAAATATGTATATCCTGGGCTCTATGATCTTGCACAAAAATATTTGTGCATTGTTGGAACTTCAGTTCCATCTGAAAGGCTCTTCTCAAAGTCTGGTAATGTGATGACAGCAAAACGTAACAGACTTCATCCCAAACGGCTAGAGAAGCTGGTTATCATGGCAAATTGTAGTCATCAGGAATGGCAAGAAAAGTAAACATAACAGATATTACATATAAATTTGGGAAATAGTACATATGTAAAATACCTAAAATTTCAAAGTTGTTTTAAAAAAGATACAAACATGCCAAACCTCTTATGATATCAAATAAGCAGAATAGTTTGAAACAACAGGCATCATGCAACATTAACTATGTGAAAAGTAAGTAAAAATACACAAAGTTTTGTATAGTAATTAAATTCATATAAGCAGAAGCTCTTGACTGAGCTATAGTTTTGATCACCTGCGATCAACTGAATCAAAGCACTGGTTGCCAGAAGTACTACTTGAATTGGCGATGCAGAAACAATTATCAGATTTTAGTAGATAGATCTACATAAATGGAATTTGGTGAGCGATACATGAATTGCAGTTCGTAGTCACCAATATTTCAATACTTTCTTGAAAACATAGAGTTGCTTTCTTTATAAAGGTGTCGAGTTTTTTTTATTTTATTTTTTCTTTCCAAAGGGGGAGGGGACTGCAGAAATGCCTTCAAGGTTTGGTGCTGATAACCCTATTTTTGAAAGACCATTTAACACATCCTGTTTGTTCTCACACAGGCTTGTGTTGATGTTTTGGTATATTCCCAGTGCATTCCACCACTACTCACAAATTTATTGTTTTAAAATACTAATTGTGCCAGGATTGTCTGCAACAGTGAATCATCCTTCAAACAAGAAGTTGCTACAATTAAGAAAATTTCTGAAGCCCATCAATACCCACCATCTATAATAAACAAAATTCTCTATGATTTCCACATGAAAAACTTCCAACTCTTACACTAACACTAAAATAGAACCCTATTTATTGGTTCAGTCCCTTAGCATTGTTCATTTTCTTATAAGATCTGTAAACTCTCCAGGGCCCATCTTCTTAACCTGTTATTATAAAGTGTCTGCTAAAAAAACAGAGATCCTGTTCTATCCCTAGACACCCCTAAAGTTTATGCCATACCTATTTCATCCCCCTCAGGACTCAGTATACCTTGGTGACTCGTACTGAAGCATCAACACAAGACTGTGTGAACATAAACAGTATGTGCCCAGATGATCTTCCAAAAACAGCATTATCATTACTAACTGAAGACATTTCTGCAGTCCCCTTGGGGAAAAAATTACCTCCTTTATGAACAAAGTATTTCTACATTTTCAAGAAAGTATTGAATTGAAATATTGCTAGCCAAAAACTGCAATTCAGATATCCCTCACCAAATCCCACTTATTTGGATGTCTCCTAAAATCTGGCAACCAGTCCTCTGATTCTGTTGAGGGTGATCAAGACCATACATAGCATGGTCAAAAACTGCTGTTTATATGAATTACTAGACATAAACTCAGTGTATTTTCTTAATTCTCAGGAAATATGCAAAATTTAATCATAGTTTAAACCACTGCAGTAAATAGAGTAATTGTTAAAAGGATTACATAAAAATTGAAAACTCATTGTTAATACAATCCCTGGAAATGTATGTAGTGAGAATAATTATTTTGATGAGATCATATCTTAATCACATGAAACGATAACTTTATGGAATTGGTTGTTCTAAATCAGAGTTATAAATTCAGAATTTTTGTCTGTCAGTACGAATCCTGGCACACACTTTCCACAGCTCCATTTTCATTAAATCCCTGACCAAGTCCTGGCTCCATGATGTTTTCTTGGGAAAGGGAAGCAAAATGTTTTCATTATATATGGCTAACTGATATTATTTCTATTTTGCCAGCTTTCTCCAAAGTTTGAATTCAAAAGGTTACCTGCTGGCAGTGTGCCTAAAAGAAAGCCTTTTTGAGTAAATTTCTATAATTTCACTCCCAGATGTACTATCTACTGTGGATTTCTTTACTTATGTGGGCAGTGTAAGTTTCTTAGACTGAATTTGCAAAATTCTTGATTATGCATTTTTAAGTTTTCTCAACTTGCTACCTACCATAGGGTTAATATTTGATAAAAGAAAAAAAGTGTTATAAAACCCAAAAATATTTCTCAGATAAATTGTTCACATCATAACCTTTTTTTATAATAATGGTCAATGTTTTCATTTCAGAGCACTCTCAAAATTCGCTTTATTCGTTACAAAAATACATGAAACACAGTCACGCCAGCAACACAGGCAGTGTGATGGAAGGCAGAAAATAAAACATGAAATGGTAAATACAATGAAGTGTATGTACAAAAGTTGATGATAATAATTACAGTGAATGCTGTAGAACCAGCAGTAGCTTAAGGGAGTAGACCAGTGAAACACGACACTGCAGGAACAGTTCAAAACATGTAGGAAGAAGATGCGGTGGAAGTCTCTGAAACACAATGCGTATGAAAGTCCATGCTGGTACATAGAGAATACAAACTCAGTAAATATGTAACTTCGTTTTCTGTTCATGTGAACTCATTATAGGTAAAAGAAACTTATACAGTTTATCAAACATCACTAACCTACACAAAGGAGATCAGGATCCAGTATGCTTTGATGTAATATTTATTCAAAGTAGTTCACTGTAACCCACAGTAAGCATTTTAGCTATTTAGAAGACAAAAAAATAACAACACAACATGCATTAAGTTTTGTGGTAAAGCCGACAACACATCATCATGACTAAATAACCTAACATGCTCACAGCTCTTCTATACTACAGTGAAACTTGTTCGTCTGGTATAATATGGTCTTACCCAGCAAGGCTGTAGCCAGGAAAGGGCCAAGATGAGCAAAGCCTGAGCTGGGTTTCCTTTTGCCCAACCTAGTGACTCACTAGAGGCGTAAGGGTGGGAAAAATTGACCTGGCCACAGATCAAGAGAAGGTGCAAAAATTACTGCTTGCAATCTGCTTTAATTTATAATTGAAACTTCACCAGTTTCGGGTACACTTACAGTTAAATTTTCTTTCTCAAAATGTTAAGAGGATGCTATTTGCTTACATTCAGAAATGAAGACGTATGACGATGATTGGCAAAACACGTAACAATATTAACAAATAAAGGTAACTTGATCACGCTAGTTACGTTAAATGAAAACTTTTACAAAAGGTTCGTAAGTTGGAAGCTTTCAACCTTATCTTAGGTCTAATATGGTCTTACCCAGCAAGGCTGTAGCCAGGAAAGGGCCAAAATGAGCAAAGCCTGAGCTGGGTTTCCTTTTGCCCAATAAGGTCGAAAGCTTCCAACTTACGAACTTTTTGTAAAAGTTTTCATTTAACGTAACTAGTGTGATCAAGTTACCTTCATTTGTAAATGAAGACGTAGTTGTACAGTTCGTCTAACTAAAGTAGAACCACAGCTTTTGTTCATAAGAATGGTGCCCGCTGTTTTTCTTTAGTTGGATGGATAAGATAAGGATGTCATTCACATTGAAGATTCTCTCGGGGATATTCGATCATTATTGTGGCTACGAGCCATGACTGCCTGATAATTTCGGCCCATTTGATGTGAAATTGAAAACCCGAACTCCGAAACATATATATATATATTTATCATCACCATTATCAACCCATTGCTGGATGAAGGTTCCCCAGAGTTTATTCCACAACTGTCTGCCTTGAGCCTATCTTCTCCATGTTACTCTGGCATGCTTTTGAATTTCATCCATCCATTTCCTGTGTGGTCTTCTGGATCCTTTTCTGTCCCTTGGAAACCAGTCTAAAACTTCAGTTGTCCATCGGTAGTCTGTTTTTCTTGCAGCATGTCCAGCCCATTGCCATTTCACGGATTCTACCCTGATCACAATGTCTTCCACTCTTGTATATATATATATATATATATATATATATTAATGAGTTCAGTCCAACCACAGATAAATTACAATCCTAATACAGAACCCAATAACAACATCCCTAAACTCCTAACAAGAGGGAATATCCTTCAAAAATCAAATAACCCCCTCCCCCCCCACTTCATCACCACAAAAAAAACATTTTTTAATAATATATAACTGTACACCAGATCACTCATCAGGGAAAGACATTTGGTACTCTGGGGTAGAGGTTCAGGTTCATTCATGAGAGTGCTAAATTTTGAAGCCAATAGTTAGATATCTTAATTAATTTCTTAAAAATATCTCTTTCATGCACTCTGTCTTCCCTACCTTATGCACTCTGTCTTCACTACAGTTTCATATTATTATTAAAAAATGTTTGGTTTCTTTTGGTGGTGAAGAAGGGGAGGAGGAGAAGGGGGTTATTTGATTTTTGAAGGATATTCCCTCTTGTTAGGAGTTTAGGGATGTTGCTATTGGATTCTGTATTACGATTGTAATTTATCTATGGTTGAACTCATTAATATGCTGATTATGTTTGAAACCTGCAGCATGGTGTGGTTTTGCAGAAATCATATTACATTTGTTTGCAAGTTACAGGTTACAGTTTTTTAAGTTAAGTGATATATATAATGTTTTGGAGTTCGGATCAAGTACTGTATATACATATATAGATATGCATTTGTAGAAAATAGAAAGACAGATTGGGGCGCAATATTTTGCGGTTTACCCCGGGCACAGAAATCCCTAGATACGCTTCTGTGACTCTCACTACAGTCCACTTCCACAGCTGTTTTATATCCTCTGCCCGACCTCAGTCATCAACTGCCTCCTCTAATTCCTCTGTCTGGCTATGGCCCTGTTACCCAGGTCTGTAATGTGAAACAATATGAGTTGAAAAATCTAGATAAATATTATAAGTACCCATATAAGTTGCACAGAGTGATAGGAGATGAAAACTTCCAACTACCATGAATTAGTTTCCATTTTTAAAAATATTGCCTTAAAAAATGTGTCAGGATAAAGCAGAAATATCAGAAAAAAATATTCCTCTGGCTTAACTTGTACTAATTGCTATGCAGGAAATGCAAAGCATAATTTATCATTTCATCATTTTTCCCCCTACAAATGGTGGTTATCTGTTAGATTGCTTGTTTCACATATATTGTATATATATATGTACGTATTTGGTGTTGAAATTGTCTGTTTGATTTATAATAACTCTGCATATATTGCATATCTCATTATCAATCCACTGTTTGATGGTCTCCCCAAGTTTCTTCCACAATGGTCTATTTTGTTCCAATCTCCTCCATGTCATGCCCGCATGCATTTGAAATTCATCCGCCTATCTCCTGTGTGGTCTTTTCCTATCCCTTGGAATCTAGTCTAGAATTTCGGTTGTCCTTCAGTGGTCTATTCCTTTGGCAATATGTCCAGCCCATTAGTATTTCAGGAATTTTACTCAGATCATAGTGCCACCCATTCTTGTCACTTTCCTGATCCAAAAGTTCCTCTTATCTTGCCTGGTTACATCACACATGCATCTTTCTATGCTACTTTTAGTTGCTGCAGCCTTTGTATGTGTGTTTTAGTCAAGTCCAAGTCTCTACTCCATATATAAGAACTGAAAGGATGCATTGATTAAACACTTCTCTTTTAAGAATAATAGTAATTAGCATATTGCTCTTGAGAAATGTGTTTCTTCCAAAAGCTGTCCAACCAAGTTATATAAACCGATTAATTTCTTCATCAATGTGACCCTTGCATAATACCTGTTGCCCAAGGTAAATGCAATCATTATCAGTCCACTGCTAAATGAAAGCAAGGCCATCTAGAAAACATAAGCCCATAACATTAGAGAGATAAGTTCTCTCTCCTTTTGATGTTGCACAGAAACCATGGCTACCAATTGGTTTCCAACGCTGTCATGTGTGGCGTCAAACACGACACCAACGCATCAGTCCGTGTAATATGAGAGTGACATCATAAACAGAAGGAACTCATCTCTCAAATGTCATGGCCTTGTGTTTTCTATACGGCCTTGACTAAAGTCTTCCACAACTGTCTATCTTGAGCCAGTTGCCTCCATTTCCCTCCGGCATGCTTTCAAATTTCACCCACCCATCTTCCGTGTGGTCTTCTGTCTTTGGTATTCAGCCTGATGTTTCAGTTATCTATTGGTGGTCAGTTCTATAATATATATGTGTGTGTATTATGGACAATATCTATAGAACTGCCACCGATAAATAACTGGATGAAATATTAGACTGGATACCGAAGGACAGAAGAAGAAGAGCACAGGGAAGATGGGTGGTTGAAATTCAAAAGCATACCAAAGTAATATGGAGCAGAGTGGCTCAACACAGCTTCAGAAGAGACTTGGGGAATCTTTCATTCAGCAGTTGATTGATAATGGTTAACAGTGATGATGATGTTAGTTTTATATTGATTATTGGTTAAAAAGAAATAAAGTAATGTCAGTTTCAAGTCAATGACAAATCTCAGAACATTTGATTACAATAAGCTCTACAGTGAATGTATGGCCCTGTAGAAGTTACCCTTCATTCCGTGAATTATGTAAATCTGATTTGGCATCACATCATATTTTGAAATTTGGTGTCTAGACCATATCTCCTGTTTCATAAGCATCAAAAAAATTCTGATTTTTCACAGTGCTTTATATTTTTTATACTAACTATTTTCTGCTAAGAACAAATTATTTGAATATGATCAGTTGGATTGTAAGTAAAATTCTAGCAATTCAATACATTTTTTCATGTCATTTGCAAATGTATGTCTTATGCATTGTAATAAAAAATATTGTACAAATTGTCACACTTTGCAGTGTTGTGATGTAATGTGGGTTTCATATCATTATCACATTTTGAAATATGATTTCTTGATATAAGTTTCATTTCTTATGTATTAAAATGAACAAAGCATTTGATTTCTCCCACATTTTGCATTTTTATATTGCTACATTTTCTGCTGAGAATAAGTAATTAGTTGTTTATTTAAAGATATATTTTGTTTGGTACAATCATCCAAACCGTAAATAAATTGTTTGTAATTGAATATGATTTTCTTACTTTTCATGTAATTTACACTGTATGCCTTTAGTGTTGTAATTGAAAAAATCTTATAAATTGTCACAGTGTTGTGATGAACCACCAGCATAGTGCAGTTGCTTAAGTCACTATGCACTGTCTGGGAGGCACTTTCTGACGGGTGTTCAAATCCCGGTCCTGCCGGCTTTCTGGTCTTTGTTTTCCACAGACTCCCTGTGTTTGGGGACCTGAATGTGTGGATGGTTCCCTGTGAAGTTGTCCCTTGGTCCTCCAGGTGTGTGTGAGGGGGGGGGGGGATGTTGGACGTGGGGTTAATGTTACGAAATCTCACAAAAATGCTCATTGAAAAAGCCAGGGCCCACACAAGGCTGTCAATTCATTGAAGAAGTGTGTTGAAATCTGCGGTATTTAATCTCACTATTGAATTCTAAAATTTGATTTCCTGATATCAAAGTTTTAAACTTTTTAAATATAATGTCCTTATTTTTCATATCATTTGCAATGTATGCCTTTTGTACAGTAACTAAAATATAAAAAAAAAGTCCATGTTGTGATGAAATGTGTGCTTTGAATCTCTTGTTATCATGTTCTAAAGTTTGATCCTTCATTCCTTATATATTATATCAAAATTTGTAACTACAGTCACAAATTGTATATGTTTTTAGTGCAATGTTATGATTTATGGGAGTGAAAAAAACATTTTATTACTGTTGCATCTGTTACTCACATTTAAAATAGTATTGCTCATAGTTTTAGAAGACATGATATTTGGTCACAGAATGTAATGTACAGTGACAACTAGAATTCATTCCTTTTTATTAAAGCAAACAGTATTTGAATTTCTCCAAAATGTGTTTTCATATTGCTACCTTTCTGCTGAGGAGAACATTTAGATGTGGTCTTCTGTCTTTTGGTATTCAGTCTGATGTTTCAGTTATCTATTGGTGGTCACTTTCTGCTGAGGAGAACATTTAAAGTTTATTTTAAGTGTTAGTGTTGTTTGGTACAGATTGTAAACAAAATTTTAATATTTTTCAATTTACTTCCGATATTGGAGGTTATATTATTTAACGTGCATTAATGCATTTGAATTTTTGAACTTCACTTTTAGTTGGTAAAGTTCGATGAACACTTATCGCACGTGGGGCTTGGCTTTCAATTCATATTTCCGTTATGTGGATGCGGCACGGGGGTTTTTCATTTGGCCACGGGTCCGCTTTTTTTTTTTTTTTTTCCGTTGGAATTTATTTTGCCTCATCACCAAATGAGTTTTTTTCCTTTGCGGCGTCCTCATTTACTTCAATATTTATTCATACCCGAGTACTTTCGGTAATACTCCTTTACCGTCTTCGAGGGGACGTTTTGCTCCGACTAGCACGGACCGTGTCAGCTGGGCATTTCGGTGGTTCTCGCGGGCTGCATTTTGTGTTGTAATGGAAAAGAAAGCAAAAATTTATACTTCACAGTATAGGTAAAATTTGTAAATTCGGTATGTTATCCATTTTGATTATACTGCTCATCTGTTAAATAAAAATATGAACTGTCACATTTTAGCTTTTAATTATAAGTAAGGGTAGTAAACATGAAAACTTCCTAGTATTGACATTTTACTTGATTATAATGATGAGTACAGTTGCTGCGGGTGCGCATTGGCTTTGCTTTGTAATAAAATCATGTAAACAATGAGAAAATTTTCTTTGCACAAGTGTACTCACTATTTGACCTTGATCAGTAGTTGAACGTCACAGAAAGAGGGAAAGCAGGTTCTCAAAGAATGGTCGTATTAATATAAAGTAAGCTGATGACAAAAAAGCAAATAACTATATACAGAATATATATATAAGCATAATAAAGGTTACATGTAAATTTTCAAAACAGCTTTTGAAATTCCAAAGCACCTGAGGCTACATAAAAGAAAAATCAAAAACATACAAAATTGAAAGCAGTAGCAACTGATTTGGAGAAATCAAAAGAACAGATCTAACAACCAACTGGGAGAAAAGAAAGAGGAATGTAGAACTATGGCAAGATGCTATCTATGGTTTCATCAAGAGCTAGGCACAGATAACACCTCATACCTCTGTAAAGATCAACAAGTGTGGATTTTGCATCATCCAGTCTGCTACAAAAACAGCAAATGATAAACAGAAAATGCAAATAAAAAATTAAAATAAAATTAACCTACTCCAAAACAACTAAAAAACCCCCACAGATAACCTTCCCCACCCCCCAAAAAAAATTTAGGAGAAAATATAAAGCACCCAAAAAACAAAAACTATGTCTATGTGTGTATATATATGTTTCCCAACTGTTAAGGAAGTTTTTTCAAATTTCTGCTTTTTTTTTTTTTTTTTTTTTTTTGGTTTCAACAAATATAGAAGACTTGGGTGTCATGCATCCAAATTTTTATAGTTCTGGTTGAAAAATTGTAGAAATGCAAATACCATGTTGCGCTAGCACTCATTTGCATTTCCTCAACAATAACAGCTACCTTCCTTGATATATCTGCCACTGGTTGATGGACTGTAGCCACAGTTGTTTCTCACCAAAAATATTTTTCCCAACATGCTTGATTCCATTAATGCCATAATCAATGAAAAATAGCTTGAAAAGTGGAAGTTGGTGAAATCAACATGGCACTGTAAAAAACATTTCTGCAGCAGATAAGATTTTTCAAGTGTTTTATTCATTTAAAAAACTGAAATGGCATCTTGAATACTTCATAAGTGTTCACAGAAAGTAAAAAGATTGACTTCAGTTTGGCCGCCCCGGTGACGCAGTGGTCTAAGCGATAGCCTCTGATCATTCGTCCGTAAGGGGTCCGGGTTCGAATCCCGGTCAGGCATGGATGTTGTGTTTGTCTTACGGCACTGGCTCTCTCCCTTCCCTGGAACCAGTGACCCTAAATTAGGGACGGGCGACTGCTTATAGCCCATTGAGTTGCTCACAGTGGTCGTTAAACCTCCAATCAAAAAAAAAAACTTCAGTTTGCTCTATTTTTAATGTATGTCAGTAATATTAATCTTATGTATTAAAGTGATTAAGTACAAAAAGCATTCATGCTATGGTACAATATTAAGAAGTTTTGTGTTTGGAATTATTATGCAGATTTGGTGTTAAAATGGGTTTTTGAAATATAATGACCATCTTAGTGGTATACTAGTCTGCTGGATCTGTGTTTTGAGTTCTGAATGAGGCATGAGTAGTATGTTTGTCTTTCTCTTTCTGCCTTCCATGGAACCAAGTGCCTTAAATTAGGGACAGACAACTGCTTATAACCAATGGATATGCTCGTGGTGATTGTCACACAACACACACACACACACAAATGGTAAACTTACAAATATGAGATATTTTTATTTCCACCTGAAAAGCATTTTTTATTTTACAGAGCAGCTTCTTGTACTTGTGATCCATATTGAAAACAATGTTGCCTGATACAAGTGGACTGATCCAGAGTGATGTACATTTTTGGGTTACTTAATAACCACTGCAGAAGGTATCACTTTGCTATGATTGGTCAAAAAGAAAAAATTGGTATAAAAATTACTGTGGCAAAACTTTTTTTTTTTTTGAATTTTCTAAAGAAACTGTCAGTATGGAATTCAATGGCTGGGGCAAACAATTCCGTGCTGTAACAAAAAAGCAGCACAATAGAAACAACTTCACTGCTGTGATGGTGCAGTGGTCTAAGTGCTGGCTTGTGATCATTCATTGAAGATAGGTTTGGGTTTGAATCCCAGTGAGACATGGATGTTGTGTTCATCTTACAGCACTGGCTTTCTCTCACTCTCTTACCTAAAACCTGTAGCCCTATATTAGGAATAGACAACTGCTTATAGTCCATTAAGTTGCTTATGGTTGTCAAAACACCAACAAGTAAAAAAAATATACAGTTTGCGACAAGTAAGAAATATGAGATCAATGAACTTATACCAAATTACTGAAAACATGACTGCCCTGTTGGTGACAGACTAAAAAAATCATAATTAGTATCTAAAGTGTACTATACAGATGATAAAACTATACACACTCTCCACCATTTTCTGAAAAACCATGAAAATGACAGCAAATTAAATGATTTAATTGAACCCATGCATTAAATATCAAACCTTTCATTCAAAGTAGCAAAAAGGATTTAATCACTACACTGGCATCTATTCAATGCCAGCAAACATTATCCTCTGAAGGCAAAAGAAATCTTATAAAGAATTATTATCTTCATGTATAAAAATTAAGCAATTGAAATTGTATAATCATATGTATATACTGTATATTTGTTCAGCATGTATATGATCAGCCACAAATGTTATTTGCAAACAAGTTAATATGGCAATAGCATGTAAGCCTAAAATAAATCAACATATACGTCTTCCTTTTTTTAAGTTGCAAAGTAAAAGGATGCAAATGTAAGCCTGCCGCCCCGGTGGCGCAGTGGTCTAAGGCGCTGGCCTCTGATCATTCGTCCGTAAGGGGTCCGGGTTCGAATCCCGGCAGGCATGGATGTTGTGTTTGTCTTACGGCACTGGCTCTCTCCCTTCCCTGGAACCAGTGACTCTAAATTAGGGACGGGCCACTGCTTATAGCCCATTGAGTTCCTCACGGTGGTCGTTAAACCTCCAATAAAAAAAATGTAAGCCTGAATTCCAGCAAATGAGACATCAATAACACACCATTGGTTTGTAAAGAAATGTAAGACCACAAAAGGCTCAGAAGAATATTTCTGAACTCATCCGAGTGAACAGGTTTAAAATGGTCATTCAGCACTAATTGAAGGTTTTGTTACAAGGAATCTCTGTGCATATGAAGAAGATGCTGTAACAAGAGACTGTATGAATGAATCTAAACTAGGTATTGATTATCTTGCATATAATTGAGAAACGAACCTCCCTGAAGATAGAATTCTTCACAAATGCATGGAAACCAATACAGGAACCGTGGGTTTGATTCTTGCTCCAGTGCAATGTAATCTTCAAGTTTTCTAAACTACATGGACACGGTGAAATTACGGCACTTTTGTGCCACCAATAATATTGGGCAAAGGGCATCGTGTTTTATTCCTAAATGACAAAACAGGCACATTGTTCAAAGTCACACGTTCTCAGTTCTTCCAAGAAACGTAACTATGTTTAAGGCAAAACGTGCTTCCAACATTCTCGCCGGGAATTAGGAACTGGCGTATTAAAAGGGAGGCGGCTTTAACGAAGCTCCCGAAGTGAATGAATCTTAAATACATGCGAAATCAAAACTCCCACCTCACAAACAGGATCAGGATCTATATCATCATCAACCATTATCAATCCACGGCTTGACGAAGGTCTTCGCAAGTTTCTTCCACAACGGTCTGTCTTGTGCCAGTCTCTTCCATGTTACTCCCGCATACTTTCGAATTTCATCCACCCATCTCCCATGAGGTCGGGTCTTTTCCTGTCCCTTGAAATCCAGTCTAAAATTTCGGTTGCCCATCGATGGTCTGTCCTTCTGGCAATATATCCAGCCCATTGTCATTCCAGGGATTTTACTCTGATCATGATGTCTTCCACTCTTGTCATTTTTCTGATCCACAAGTTCCTCTTCTTATCTCTCCTGGTTACACCAAGCATGCACCTCTCCATGCCTCTTTGACTTGTCTGCAGCCTTTGTAGGTCCCTTTTAGTTGAGGTACACGCCGATTAATTTCTTCATATATATATAATCATCAAGCATTATCAATCCATTGCTGGATGAAGGTCTCCTCAAGTTTCTTCCACAATTGTCTGTCTTGAGCCTATCTTCTCCATGTCACACACATATATATACATATATATTATTACTTCTTCAAGTATGAATACTAAAAAAAGTATGGCTATACTACTTGGATTTAGGTAGTATAGATACTAAAAAGTATTGCTATACTACTTGGAGTTAAGTAGTATAGGCTGTAGCCATACTTATGGACTTGTCTTAAGCCACTGACACCAGGGAAGGCAGAGAGCTAGTGCTGCAAGATTAAAAAAACACACTCGTGTCTTACCGGGATTCGAGGCCGGACGAATGGCCACAAGCCAGTGCTTAGACCACTGCATTACCAGGGGCCAGGGCGGCACCGGATGTTGTGCTTGTCTTACTGCTTTGTCTCTACATTATCTGGAACCAATATGAGCCTAAATTCGGGACTGGCAACTGCTTACAGCACATAAAGTTACTCACAGTGATCATTCCCCCCACCCTCCTACATAAAAAAAAACCATACACACACGTCTACAGCTTGATATTTTGGGCATTTTTCCAGATACCAAGAAGTGTCATTTTCAGTGAGTATTTTTTTCTGCAGGCATTGTTTCAGGGATTTCTGCCGGTCATTTATGGCAAACTATATCGGTGTTTTCAAAATTCAGAACCATTCGATAGCTAATTTCACTGCATACTAAATGTCGTGTTTTAGAAATGGGAAATTCTTTTTCGATAGTTGGGCTCATTGTGTGTGAAACTATCGTTTATTTATTTATCGTTATTATTTTCTGAATGCGCAACTATTCCACAATAGATCTCATCGTAAAACCATCAATGTTCTTGAATTGCGTAGTCTTGGACACTCGACGATCGCTCTGTCACATTTAATAAATTACTTGAAAGGAAAAGATTTCATTGTCACTCAGGACAAATTATCAGCATTTCCAAAATTACGAACTATTCGACAGTTGATCTCACAGTGTGTAAAACTACCAGTGTTTTCGAAATGTAGAACCATTCGTTAGATAATTGTCGAACTATCCATACATTTTAAAATGTTCAACGTTTTAGGCAACGATTTTACAACGAATAACATGAACTGTCGATAATTAGATGGTCGATAGTTTCCAAAACCTATCGCGCAGCGTTTTAGGCAACGGTTTTGTAACGAATAACCAAGCGAATAACATGAACAGTCGATAGTTTGCAAAAACTATCGCGATACTATCAGAAGACTAAACTATTCGAAACTGGGCTGTCGATAGTGCTGCAACTATCGATAGTATCGATAGTGCGAATACTATCGCCCATCCCTACTTTACGTCTCCTGGTGGAAAACCATGCATTATTTTAGGAAGAAAGTATTCTCAAAAGGTTTATCCATATAAGCGGTATCCGTCCAAGAAAAACAATTTAGTCGAGTTTTCAGGAGCCAAAATTTTGCTACAAATATATCAGAAGCAGAAATTAACACTTATGCCCCCTGGTGGCCAAACCATTCTTTACCAAACATTAGACATTATGTGAAAAATATTTTCCATCAGGTCTTGTATGCGATACAGAAATAATTTTTCAAAGCGGAGTTTTAGGAGCAGAAATAACGTAGAAAACGTTGTGCCCCCTAGCGGAAAATCTATGATTTACTGTAATTTTGAATTTAGAGGAAAAACATTTCGCATCGGAAACACTATCCAACAAAGAAGGAATTTTTTCAAATCAGACTCTCAGAAGTAGAGATATTGACAAAAATAAGATATACATCTACGCCCCCTGGCGTAGAAACCATGCATTATTTCAAGAAGAAATATTTCCTAAAAGATTTGTCAACATGAGTAGTATTGTTCAACAAATTACTTTTTTTTTCAATCGAGGTTTTAGAAGCTCATATTTTGCTGCAAATACATCAGAAGCGGAAATTAAGGCTTATGCCACCTGGTGGCCAAACCATGTTTTTACAAAAATTAAAAATGTGCAAACGATACAGCCGGTGCAGAAAGAATTTTTCAAATCGGAGATTTAGAAGCAGAGATACAGGGGGAAACGCAATTTACCGCTACGCCCCCTAGCGGAAAGTCTATGAATGACTTGAAAATTTAGAAATTATATGAAAAACATGTCACGTGGAAAACACTATCCAACAAAGAAGGAATTTTTCAAATCGGACTCTTAAAAGTACAGATATTGAGAAAAATAAGATGTACATCTACGCCCCCTGGCGGAGAAACTGTGGAATATTTTAAGAAGAAGATATTCCGAAAAGGTTTATCGATGTGAGTGGCATCAGTCCACGAAAGAATTTTTTCAATCGATATTTTAGAAGCTCAGATTTTATGGCAAATACATCAGAAGCAAAAAATAACTCCTACGCCCCCTGGTAGCCAAAGTATTTTTTACCAAAAATTTGAAATTATATGCAAAAGATTTTCCATCAGGAGATGTATCCGCTGAAGAAAAAAATTTTAATCGGAGTTTTAGAAGAAGAGTTATCGGGGAAATGTCATTTACTTTTACGCCCCTAGTGGAAAATCTATGCGTAATTTGAAAAAGTAACTATATCTAAAATACTCTTTGACATAAATGGAATCGAAAAATAAAAGAATTTTTTCAATCTGATGTTTAGAAGCAAATATGTGGAATAAAATGTATTTTTGAATTCGACATCATCTGCATTTACGCCCTCTAGCGGCGACATTGTACATCATAAAAAAAAAAACTAAATAAAGGATCATCATTCGCATATTTCAAGTTTCCCAATGCAAAAAGAATTTTTCAAATTGGACTGATAGTTGCAGAGATATCGTGGGTACGGACGGACGGACGGACAAACCGATAACATAAGCACGATCTTTTTACGAAAGACGTGCTAAGAAATCTGACAGTGCCACTAAGAATAACAGTAACCCCCTTAAGAAAAATCACAGACAATATGTGTGCATGGTTACAAAAACCAATTGTGGCATAGCTCAGTAACCATTTTCCACATATAGACGGAAGTAAACAGATATGGTGAATGTTGAGGATGCCTGAGGTAGCACATACTATGTCACAAATGGCTACTTCTTACATCAGCAGGATTTCAGATTTTTGCTTACTGTTACTTTTAATTATTACATTGTCAGTGGATTGAGCAACTTGTTAATGGATACTGAGTGAAACAACAATGTCATTAACAATATGACTTCATGAGTGTTAGGCTGTCAATGGTGTGTGCTTTCTTGACTATGCCAAAAGTGGTTATCACATGAACTGAACCTAGGTGCAGTGGTAGTCTGTAACTTGGGCTGGGATACTGCCAGACTGTCACAGATTGGAACAAGGATGAAAATCTTCGACCCTTTCATGCACCCATTAGCAGATGCAATGTTTTTCCTACAAGATAATGCCTACCACTCCACTGTTGTTGCCTTGTCAATTGCACTCTTTACCATATGAAGTCGACCACCTGGTCTCCCAACCTAAATGTGATGGATCATGCACTCAATGCTCTATGAATGTCAGATGCGTTTGCCTCCTGGAACTTCAACATGCTTTGGAAAAACAATTGAGATTACTACCACAGCACTGTGGGACAGTCTTTTCTCTGTGAGGTCCATATAGTGGTAGGAATTGACTGCCCTCCACAATGAAACACTGGCTATCTCATGTCCCCACTCTATAACTTTGGAATTAAAGGTGTTTTATTTTTAAATGTTACTCTTTCAACACAGTCATATACACCTACCTACTGATTTACTTTCAGCGCATCCTATGGGTTTTAGAGAAAGTTCAGAGTTTTAGGTTGTTCCTTATTTTTCTGAAACAGTGCTCTGCATAATTGATAACATTTTCAGAGATGTTTTTTTCAATATTGCTGGCCAAATTTACCTTGAAAGTTCTAAAAGCCAACCTTTAACATAAGTGAGCAAGTCAGCTAGCTGCCTAGGACCACCACAGATTTTAATTATATTTCAATTTTTATCATTGCCCGATTTCTAATTTGTATTGCCTTTGAAAACAGAAATAAAATAAATCAATAAAAAAGATAGTCAAAATGTCAAGTGGACTGAAGCTTCTCAAAACATATGAGAGAATGACTCGAGAGAAATTAGTTGGGTTGGCTTCAATATCAATGGAAAATATTATTGCTTCACCTTTGTATCTACTCCAAGTACTGCAGAATTTCTACCAATAAAGCAAAAAAGTTACTTTTTAAAATAACATTTGTTTTGCACCTTTTATATTTTTTACACAAAAGATTACGATCATTTTTTTTTTTGGAAAATTATAAAAATTGTAATACTCCAGGTAAGAAAAGTTTTCTGCTACAGTTAGTGTGTTTTGGTTGTTAAAACATTCAGTTATGCGACCAAAAGCTTATACAATCCTAATCACGAAAGCAATGAACAATGGCATTTACAAATAACCATACTGTAGGCAGCTGTTGCTGAAGTTCATATTTTCAATAACTTATATGCATTTTTTTAATTTTGTTTGTTGTTGAGAATAAAAAAAGTTACTCAAATCTGATCAACAATTATTTTTATTATGAACATACTTTTTGAGTAAAACATAATATTAGAAGCTCACAAGTTGAAAATTTTTCCTTGAAGGGCTTATTGCACAGTTTTTGTACACTTTGTGGGCAATACTTTTTAACTTGTAGTTTGACATTAAAAGCTCATTACTGTAAAACATAAAACACTTTACTTTTTCATTTGCCATATGCTCAGCTAGGGTGTGTGGCAAGGTAGGTACAACAATTTTTTGAAAATTAAGTTATTAACAGAACCGGCTTGCTTTCCTTTTGCACCAGTTTTGGTCACAAGTATATGAGCAAGCAGGTCCATTAGCTTGGATATTATTTTAATAGCATCAGTACTTTGAACAGAATCTGGATGTACGCAGTGGAGGAGCAACTTCAAACCACCTACAAACTCATGTCCCGGCTTTCTTCGATCCAGATTTCGGAGCTGCTTTGGTATCCTTTTACTTGTATTTAGCAAGCCGGTTCTGTTAATAACAATTTTTTGAAAAATTAAGTTATTAACTGAATTGGCTTGCTTTCCTTTTGCACCAATTTTGGTCACAAGTATGTGAGCAAGCAGGTCCATTAGCTTTTATATTATTTTAATAGCACCAGTACTTAGAACAGAATCTGGATGTACGCAATGGAGGAGCAACTTAAAACCACTTACAAACTCATGTCCCGGCTTTCTTCGATCCAGATTTCGGAGCTGCTTTGGTGTCCTTTCTTCCTTGTATTTAAAAATATTGTTTGTGTAATTACGCAAAGCATTAGGCCATGCAACCATGGAACAAGGCCCCAGGACATTCATGAAACACCTTAGTATTGTCATCCTCATGCACTCTGCATCCAGGACCTGTCTCTTGGAAAACTTTAAAATCTCTGCAGAGTCATTCTTTCTGGTCCTTTCACGAAGCATATTCAACTTGCGTCCTTTAGTAACAATGTAAAATATCCACACCCTAAGGGAATAAAAAAATCTATTAAGCATAATAATATGCAAATGTGTATTTTCATTGCATTTTATATATTTACGCAGTTACATCTTTTATCTGGAGTTATATCAGTTACATAAGCAGTCCTCTAACACTTTTTAAAATTGATATAGGCCCATTCCATTTCAAATCAAGCAGATTCCTGTTGGGTGTCTCTCGTGAATTTTCCAGGAAGGCCTAGTCATATAATAGAAAATATCTATTGTACTTCCTTCGGGGAGATGGAAATACAAATTATGACGTTTTTAAAGTTGTATGCTACAGTGAAAGCTTCACAACAGAAGGAAATTTCTGATTTTTAGGAATTCATAGCTCATGAAATTTTAAAGCTAGTGTCATGGCGAAAATTTTAACCTCTGGTGAATTTCAGAGAGACCTGATCAATCTTTCTGTTGGTTTATCAGAGATTAATTAATGCAAAAATTTTCTTCCATGACATACGTTAGAAGAAAATTCCTGGTTGAAAGGCAGGGGAATTCATGCGCAAAATTCGCTTGTCTTAATCACTACCAGGAAAACAAAATTTCATGTTGGTGAAAAGAAAAAAAAAAAAGAATAATATTTGATTTAACTGACTTTGGGGTTTTGAAAATAATTATTTTATCTGTTCTTTTATCGCGATAGGAAAAGGCGAGTAGGTGTGCAGCTCAGAGAATCAAAATTAATTTTAGTTTAACATCACGGAACGAGAGAAAAAGAAAATTAATACTAGTGATTTTCTGCAAAGCAAGAATTCGCCATTTTTTTTTGCGTTCCTGTTTCCAAGCGAGAAGTCGCCCAAAAGTGTAACATCTTTTCGTCTTTTGGGGTAGGGAATTCAGCAACGAAATCTATTTTTAGACCCCAGGGTCAAGAAGAGCCTGGTCTACACGTGTGAAGGTCAGAGGTCACTCGAGGCGTGGGAGTGAAGATTCCGTTGGGAGAGTCGTGAGTTGCTAGGCTGAAGTTTCGACCAATGAGAGGGGTCAGCGGTTTTCAAGCACCCCAGAGTTTTTATCCGTTGAGAGTCACTTTTGTTCTGGTACTTCTGGCTGGCAGTCAGAGAAAGAGAGGACGGCGGAGTTTTTTTTCTCCTCGCCTTTTGGCGGGAGAGAACCACAGGAAAAAAAAAGTGGTTTCTTGATTGTTTTTTGCTGACCACCAGTCCACCACAAGGGGACACTCTGGATCTGGGCTGCCAATTAAACATTTTGACGATGTAGAACGCAGTTAAAGCGGCATTCCGCTGGCCGGGAACCTCGCCCTGAGGAACAAAATGGCGGCAGGCTGGGACAATGTCGCTAAGGAAAAGTTCTTGGCTGAAGGGGGACATGCCTTCTCCCTTATGGAAATTCCGGAAAGAGTGGGCCCAGCCTCTACAGCTTCACCCCCGGATGATACTCCGAAAAGGAGGCCTGCCTCAAAGGTTCCATCTCATCCCGAGGTTTCGAAAATGGTTACCTCGGCTATTAACCGTTTAAGGAAGGGAACTGGGAGGAAGAAAAGAAATTCTAACGAGAATGTGGTTGTGCCAGGACTGTAAGCTGTGGTGAAAACAGAAAGGAAAAAAAAAAAAAAAGGAACGCCAGCTCGAAGGTAATGTTTTAGTTCATATCTTTTAGTATTGATATATAACATCCCACGCAGGCTACCTAAACTTCGAGCTGAGCATAAGAAACAAAAAGAAAAAGAGCAAGTTTTTTTTTTTGCCTCTGATTATGGCTGTGTTGTCGTTCAGCTTTCAAAATTAAAATGTATTAGTTACTCAGGTACGAATTCAGAAAAAAGAAAAAAAAAAAAAAAGGAGAGGGGAGTTGAAAATGCTTTCATTTATGTTTTTTTTTTGTGCTGTCATGACTGGTATTTTAGCAACTTCCCAGGCCAGTAAATTTTGATGTATCGGAAAAATTTAGTTTAATAGTTGGGCACAGTGAATTTTGGTGCATCGATAATAGTTTAGTTGGGCATGTGATAATTGAAAAGCAGTGTTATTGTGATGTCGTGGGTGATAAAATAATTGTAAACATTTTTTCTCTAGCCTTTTTACAGCGTTGAGTTATTTTTTTTTTTTGAGTGAAGATAAATTATGGGATGATTTATATTGGAATTTTGGGAACATATTATAGTGTGATGAAATTGGAAACCTAAAGTGCTGTTTACATTCTTGGAGTGTTGGGTGTCGAAATTGAGATGGTAGGAGTGTTAATTGAGGACCAGTATTTTACATGCTCCAGATGAGTGTTAATCTCCCATTGGAAAGGGGTGATCTTAAGGCAAGCAGGGAACTTGTCCTAGGGCAGAGGGCTCTGAGTAGGGAATTTTCACCAGGATGCGATATGTGCAGAATAGAAGTTAAAGTATTTTTTGTTCTCAAGTCTAGTATTTTCACAAAAAGAATGAACATCATGGGTTGAGAAGACACACTTTTGCTCACCAGTTCCAGTATTAATTGTTCTTTTCTTTGGCCTAAATTTTCTTGTTTTTACTATAAGGTTAAAAGTCTAAATGTAATTTTAATTTTCAATAGGGTGAAAATATTTAGTGGGTTATGTAAATGGTCAGTGTTATTGTCTGAAGTGGACCTGCGCATTGCCATGGTGCAGAGGAATTTCCTTGCTAGTGATTTTTCCTGGGATATATGTGGAGAGAGATAAGTGAATTTTCCTGGGATATATGTGGATACTGTGATTTAGGATTTCTTGGGATATAGAGAGATAAGTGAATTTTCCTGGGATATATGTGGATATTGTGATTTAGAATTTCTTGGGATATATACAGAGATAAGTGAATTTTTCCTGAGATATAGTTGTGTTAGTTCTGGGCCCGATGTGCCTGGAGTATTTAGGGTTGAAGTACGACAGGCTCTTGCAGGCGTGGTTGATCAAGGTGGGATCATGCATTGGTTCGAAAAGGGGAGATCCTTGAAGACGTGGTTTTGGGGGAAAACTTGTCTTCAAACCCCCCAGTAGTTTCGCTGCTCACGGAGATATGTACTGCCAGCGAGGGCCGGTCGAGCGTTGCTTCAAGAAATGTGGTGAGATCATGTTAGAGGAAATTCTGTGCCTGATGATGATGTGTCACACTTGAGGATTTTTTCCTTTCCCTTTGCATAGGCTGAAAGTGGATTCACGACCCAATTTCACGCCTTCAGCCTGACTTGGTATTTTCTTCCTGTGTTGGTTCTCAAAACCCAGGGTAGTGTCTGAACTGAGAGTATTTGCCTCACCGCTACCTCAGTAATTCACTGCAGGTGTTAAATTCAAGTTTGTTTGGTGATTTAAAGTATCTAAATTTATTTGTTTATGATTTGCTGTAGTGCTAGGGATGTAAATTCTAAATTCTGGTTGTTGGTGTTAGTGAACTTGATATTTAGTTTGGAAATTTAGTTAATTGGTATTTTGAGCTTTTGTTTACAGTATAGAGTTATTAAGTATCCTGAGCTATTATGTGAAGTGCAGAGTGAGGTGATTTTTATGAGCAAGCTAGTGCAAGAAGATTGTTTGAATTTCTGAATTATGTTGATGTTATGAATAGTGATAATTTTTAAGATTAGTTAGTGAGGTTTCTTTATAAGTGAAGTAGGTTCATTCAGGATAGTTCTATGGGTTATGTAATGTTAATTAATGCTTGTGCTCAGTGTAAATTCTGTTTTGAGGATAATTTACTTGGTTTGTTTACTTGCTGATAGTAGATTTGTTAAAGTATAATTTGTGGCTCTTAAAATAACTGTAAATTTAATTGAAGTCTTTGAATCTGGTCTGGGAGATTGCGGAGTTTGCTAAGATTGTTTAAATTTAAATCAATAAGTGTAAAATTGTAAATTGGTCATTGAGCTAACTGGGTGAGAGAGAAGAGAGTACGTTTCAAAAGAACAGAATTTGTCCACCTTGTAGAATTAAAAATAATCCAGTATTTTTTTTTGTGTAAGCTATGTGAATCATGGTATAATTTTGGATGCATGCCTAGTGTTCAAACCAACTGTGTTGAAATATGTAAAGGTGTGCTGTTCATAAGGCCAGTGGCCAAATAGAAATAGAAAGAAAATTGAGATTCTGTTTTTATACTGCTGTGTTTAAGAAAACAAGAAAAAAGGAAATACCATCTGTTTGTCCACTAAATTAACTTATTAAGTTTTTAAAGAAAAATAATAAATACAGGCAGTAGCCTTTCAAAAAAAGTTCAAAATGAGTGCAGTGTGAAAAATTTTTGTGTGCTGTTGTCTTCCATGACTTGGTCCCATGTACCCCACCTTAGCTTGACTAAGGCTATCGATCCGAATCCTGGTATTATAAGGTTTTTCATAACTGCAATTTTTGTCCTAACCTTTTTAAATTGACTTTCACCGCCTCCACAAGTTGTTATTGAACGAGTACATTTTATCGTATGACTTATAGTGACACATTTTCATACACATGCAACAATATTCACTTATTTTTGCACTTTCAGGTGACTCAACTCTGCTTGAACACAAACAACGCAAACTTTCCAATAATTTCTTGTGGAATGTAAATTTTCAGATGCATTTTTGTTTAGGATGTTCATGGCCTTTTCTAGTACTTAGAAAATATTTTTGTTTCGAAATGCATCCACCCATCTCCCAAATTTAATTTTTCTATAATTTCCATATGAATTTCAATACCAGCATAAATATAACGTTTAATAAATAACAATCAATTCAATATAATCAATATACTCAAATAAATTCAAATTTTTTTTTTCACCAAAACACTAGGCTAAGCAAAGATTTTTTTTTTCCCTCTTAGAAAGCATAATATGTGGGCTTTAACATGCACCATTGCTTATTTTTAGTGGCTGGGCCTCATGTCCATGTAAAAAAATAGTAAAATGAAAAAACACCCAAAAATACAATTTTGATTTCTTTTTTAGAAAATTATAAAATTGTTACACCTTGAGAATTCATGTATAGGTGGGTGCTTTCCTTATTGTTTGTTAAAATAATGCTTTCCCTGCATTTCAGTTTTACTTTTGCAATGATAACCATCCAAATATTGAAAAAATAATCAACAAAGGCATATTTTACAAATTACCATATTTAGCGGCGTATAGCACGCACCTTAATTTTAAGAAGGAAGTTTGAGTTAAAAAATAAATTTAAAATAAACAACTTGGGATCTCTGAACGTTTTTTTAGATAACACACGTTTATTAATATTTATACCACTTATAAGGCAAATACGAAAGAAAAAACATCTAGTTTGAACAAAAAAACTTAAATATTAGATATTTACAAAAAATTTAATCAGAATCGCTACTATCTTGGAAACCATGAAACTCTTCGTCTTCACAGCTATCTTCAAATCAAGCGCAACACTGCTGCTTTCACTGCTACTGTCTTCATAAATCAGTTCTTCTTTACCATCCAAAGCACTGCTTATGCCACATTTCTTAAAAGATTTGATAACAATATCTTGTTTAACTATGTCCCATAAAGCATTTACCTACTGACACACTTTTGAAATGCTAGGTCTTTTCATTTGCCCAGAATTTGTAACTTCACATTGAGCTTCATCACACATGTATTTATCCCATTCTTCATGCATAAAAGGCTTTGAAGGGCTTGTTAATGGAAACATCTAATGGCTGAAATAATGATTAAGTCCTGGAATAACTGCTATTCCTGTTTTGCACTTTTGCAATTCTGTCTTCGTTGTTTCTGTAAGATGAGATCTAAATGCATCCAATACTGATAAGAATGGCTTCTTTGACAAACCACTTGGCAGTGGTATATATATTCGAGGTTAGCTAAGCTAGCAGCAAAGCCCAGAGAATGCACAAATAAAACTTAATTACATATACACAAATAAAAGTCAATTATCAACGGTATTAAAATATGTTGATGCTTTTGCTGTGAAAAAAATGCGTGCGGATTCACTTCTTTGACTGAAGAGTGCTTGCCATAACGCAAGCACTCTTCCAGTCTTCACAGTTCTGATGCGAAAACCTTCCGTTCCATCACCTGCTAGCGTGCCCATGACAACATAAATCAGCTGGTAGATGGGAATGGGTCATTGCTTTGGGAAAGGGTTCGCTCAGAATACAGAAGATTTAGACTATCTCAGGCACTCGCATACTCCCGCCCATAAGTATTTCGCGGGAGTTGTTCAGTTTTTGTGAAGTGTCACTCTAGTTCAGACAAAAGGAAGAGAGAATGGAGTTCATGTACAAATAATGTATTCAGAAGAAGAATGGAGTTCATGAACAAATAATGTATTCAGAAGAAGAATAGAGTTCATGTACAAATAAGTGTTAAAATCCTAATCCTCATAATTATTTGGTATCATGTTAGCAATGGCATGTAACTCAAATTTAGAAAAAAAAGTTACTTCTATTACTTACAATTAAAAATTAAACTTCACAATAAAAAAAAACAGTACTGGGGGGAGGGGGAGATAGCCCAAGTCTCTGACCCAAGATACACCACTGCCACCTGTGTGCTTCCCCACACATTTTTAATCCAAAGCTTCATGCCTTCTTCATCCATCCAACCTTTAGGATGAACATGCACATGTATGCCACTTGGAATTTTCTACTTTGGAAAAGTTTTTCTTTTAAAAATTACCAATGGCAGCAGATTATTTCCATCTGCAGTGCAGGCAAGAACAACAGTTGAAAGATTTTTTCATGACCTGAAGTTTTGATCGTTACTGTCTTAGCACCTTTTGAGGATACAGTTTTATTTGAAGGAACATCGAAAGTGTACTTCGTCCATGTTGCCGATTTGACCCATTTAAAAGTTTTGTCTTTTTCTTTCTTTATTAATAAACCTACGAAAATTTATTATCTTCTCTTCATAATCGTCCGGCATAGGTTGGACAATCCTGGTTCTTGTTTGCATCTGAAGCTCATGCCTCTTCATAAATCTTTGGCACCATGATGTTGCCGCTTTGAAATCATGTATTTGTAAACTCTTTGCTGATTTTTACTGCTTGAATAATTATTTTTGTTGATAAAGCAATGCCAGATTTTCTTTGATTAAGTACAAATTCTTTTACCTGTTGTTCCAATTTTGGCCATTTAGCAATACTGCTGCAAAAATTGCATTTTGTTCTTGATAATGTCTTGATTTTTTCTTCACCACTCTCGTATTGCGCATTCTGTTGGTGGCTCTCCAAAAGGCTTTGCTGCAGCCCTATTTCCATGCTGCTTGGCATATTCCACAACCTTTAACTTGAAACCAGCTGTATACATTGAATGCTTTTGTCTTGATTCCATTAGGAATAGTTTAAAAAAACTGAAACTAGTAGCTAATGCAGGCATGAGTTGTTTAACTGAGGGCACTCTGCACATATGAAAGTGAAGAGACAGACTAAAAACAGACATGCCAAGTGCTCCGCCTCGAACGGAGTTGCTCTGTTTTAGACAGCTAAATCCACGCTCTCCGCTCAAGGCTTTAAAAACTCCGGTTGTTGTAATTACCATGATTCTTTTTGTTATTATTCCTATTATTTCAGTGTTTTTTAAAAGGTTAAATTGAAAATTCCTCCAAGTGTACTAAAGTATGCTTTCCCCCCTTTTTTGTCTTTCTTTAAATGCCGTCTTTCAGTATGAGTGTCTGTAAATATAGAAGAATGGGATGTTTCGCTCTTCTTGGTGCTTGCTGTGTTATCAAGGCCAATCTATTTCACGTTACTTGCGAGTGCATTTGAGCTTGTTGTTTATGGCATTGCAGCGCAGCAGAGAGCTGAACAGGTCTTGGCTGATGGGAGTGTTGACTGCGGGAGAAGCGTGGTGCAGGGCGGGAAGTTTCGGCAGTGGAGTGTTGGAGTGGACATACCTAGGTGGTAGTTTGCAGTTTTCGCTTTAGTGCATTACCTGAACAAAGTAAATTTCTTGTGCCTTATGTCAAAACGACTGCATAGCCAATGCTTAAAAGATGCTTTTAAGAAGCAATGGCCCGTTTTGAAATGTTCCAAGAAATCCGAAACGCATGCTAACTATTCTGTTTGTGACATTGATTTCACTATCACACATGGTGGTTTACGCGACGGCAAACGCCATATCGCATACCACCAACATTAGATAATGCTAAAGTAAAGGCATCTAGTCAAACTCTTACATCTTCGTTTATTTCCACGATGGAAGGTGTCCATGTAATATATGCGAAAATTTTGTTCACACAGCTTTTATTATAGAGCATAATTTGCCCATCTTTGTGGCAGACCATGACAGGCCTTTGTTTATTAAGATTTTTTTAGATTCGGACATTGCTAAAACATATGGTTGTGCGTGGATAATTTGTAAAGAAAGAAGTAGAACTGCTTGTAAACAACGTTTACGCTGTAAGTATAAAGATTAAGAAACTTATTTCGTGTTTTTTGATATGATGTGCATTGTTTTTTTTTTTTTTTTTTTTTTTTAAATACATGAGCATTCATCCACACGAAGAAATACCCCCTGTAGCCTGTGCTATTGCTCCGGACAGCCCCTTCTGAAATTTGGCAACTCCGAAAAAACTGTTAACATTTGGCAACGTCTAGATGTATTGCACTCTGCATCAGTATTCATTTTACCTGAGTTTAAATTTTAAAAAGTAGTCTACACGTATAACGTGCAGGTAGAATTTCAGCCCTAAATTTTTTGGGGAAAAGTGCTTGCTATATGTCAATAAATATGGTAATACAAAAATGTCATTAAAAAAAATAATCTGAAACTTTGACAAGCAGCAGTTTATATTAGTAGAATAAGAAAGCAAGGGGGCAGGGAGTAGGATTTCAGTTGCAATTTTTTTATACACAGCTTAATAATCATCACTGCCAATTATAGTAATTTGTGAAAGAAGTTCAATAATTGAACGCGTCATTTTATGTTAACAGCAAGCAGACTGAATTTCCAATGCTATTGAAACGATAAAAATAATTTGCCCTTTAAACTAGTAAAGGATCAGCAGTTGAACTGTCATTTTTATTTTTCAATTAGTTCACCTTTTTTATGGCAAGGTTTGTACTCTTCCAAGCAAAATAAATTCAAGCACTTTTCAAAACCAAATTATCATACATGTGTGCTGTCAGTCTGTGAGTAGGTAGGTAGATATTTTAGCAAGTTGAGACCATTAAACTTAGCTGGTATGGGAACACCTTCAATGACTTGCCTGTTATCCCATGTTGGTTTATTTTATTAACTTTGAATTGCCCCTCTGATTTGGTGTTTTTTTAAATCATTTTATTTTGTGGAAAGTCCTAAACTTTTTCAAGGAGCGTATGAACCATGTATGGATAGGTTAAAAGCTTGGGGGGCGGGGGGTGCTTATAAACAATCAATTTTGTATGGTAGGGGAAATTCCATTTACATTACTGTGGTTTGTCCTGTGTTTGGGGTGCAGCTAATTTATGAGGTTGAAGGAAGAGCAACAATCAGTGGCAAGGAAGGCATTTGAAAAGTGCATTCTACTGCAGCATTTTCCTTAACAGTTTCAGGCACAGGAGGACAATTTCATAGCTATGTTTTCTATTGAACTTTTTATACTGAATCCCAGCTGTTGTCTATATATATATAGCAGCTTTCTTTAGTGCTATGTTTACAAATATTAAAATTGAAAAAAAAAAAACACTGCTCATTTTAGATTTAACATTTTATAATCAGACATTGCTGACCTGTGCTACCGAGCTTAGGTTTTCAATTACTTTCTGCTAACAACTACCTACAGACAATTGCATTGAATTCCACTGTCACCTCAACAGTTAAGAATTGTCCCGTTGCCAGTTATTGTGCGCATTAAGCTCGAGTATTTTTACTTCTCTGTTCTCTAATATTTAGAATTTCCAACTATTGGACAGTAGCAGAAAGTTAACTTCAATATTATCAAAAATACTCTACACCATTTATATGTTATAACATACGACTCACATCATATGTCTAAAATTTTCTTTAATGGCTTAAACACAACACTCAATAAATTTTCTTTAATGGCTTAAACATAGCACATCTAGGCTCTGAGAATTAAGCCCAGATGAAGACTCCCAGCTGAGCTTTCACGTAGCTGGGAGTCTTCATCTGGGCATAATTCTCAGAGCCTAGAATGGTCACAATGTGTGATTGTTCTAAGCTCTGAGAATTAAGACCAGACCAAGACTCCCAGTGGAGTGCGAAAGCAAAACAGATATTGAGTGTCATGTTTTAAAAATGGGTGTAACACATTTGTGATGAATTGATGAAAAAACTTTTCATCAGCATTGGGAAGAACAGCTGAAAGTCAAATCCTGGTTTCAGAAAGCCTAACTAAAAAAGAAATGCTACAAAATCCCCCACATGTCACAAAATACATGATAGGCAAATCCAAATCCATAAGGAAAGAAAATGACATCTGACTACAAGTCGATGCTTACCCAGGTCAATTCAGTAAACTATGATGATATTCAGATAGCAATGAAATATTACCTAAATGATGTGAATTGTTCATGGCTGAGTCCAAATAAGATAGATGACATGACAAAATATCATAAAATAGTGAACATGTTAAAAAAAATTAAAAAATGCATGACCCAAACAACCTAGAAAACATTTTCCTTAATTAAAAAAACAACAACAAAAAACACCCGGAGATCAAAATGGGCTTCTCAAAGTTTTACTCACAGAGGCCAAAGTGGGTTTAAAGTCAGCAAAAATAATAAGTGATGCACATATTGTTCAAATATTAATATTCTTTACGTGACTTAGCAAAATGTGTACAATGCACCTGTCGAAGCATCGGGTTTGGATTTATTTACTTTACGTATGTGCCGTAAGCCATTAGGTAATTGTTGGCTAAAACAATGTGGAGATATCTCTGGCAGTGTAGGCATTAGTTTGAAAGCCTTAAAGTGGAGCGAATGCTGCACGTTTTAAAAACAGATGCGAGCTCAGGTAGTTAAAAAAAAATGGCAATGAAAGGAAGTGGTTATTGAGTGCAACTCAGCATAATATTTTTAATCTAGATGTCATAGACAACACATAAAGGCAATTCTCTTGCAAACATTGTCAGTAAGATGTTGTCTAATGTAGTTTTCTTGACATTCTCCTACAGATATCACTCAATTTAGAAAGAAAATGTGGGAATATTAGGAGCACATAAAACCATGTCTAAGAATCTGATCTTTACATGTGTAGATTACCGATAGAATAACAAAAATAAATAAGACTGGAAACCATGAACTGGTAGAAGAGTTGAATAAATCTTACCCTAAAACAAAGAATGATGTAGAAAGTAGTAACTTAAGCAAAGGGATAATTTTGTTGCATGCATTTATGAAAACTGCTGGATTGAGAAAATAGTTCAAGTTTCGTATGAAAATAAAGATGTAATAATACTTAAATCTAAACATCATCATGGCCAGTCAAATAACTTTAGATGACCTTAACAAGATGACATCTGTGATATACCAACTCACAAATTTTTGTCAATTATGAACTCCACCATTTCCAGTTGTTAGCTCTAGAAGGTTACATGCAATTGGTGCTAGTCATGTGTAAACTCCGTTTTTGAAGAATCATGAAAATATTAAATCAAATGATATGTAATTCCTTAATTTTAATGTTGAAATGCATTTTTTTTACATTTCAGTTTTTCTAAGCTACCGCTCGCCGTTTTTCCTATGAAAATTTTTCATGTTTGGCCGAGTATAAAAAAATTGCTACTGAAATACTACCTTTTTTTATTGCTTTATCTTATATGAGCATACAATTACTATCATCTACTAAAGTTGTTTTACCTGGCTCTTTTTTTATATTATTTTTGAAATGTGACACTTTTTGTTAAATTATTTTTGAAATGAGACACTTTTTGTTAAATTATTTTTGAAATGTGACACATTTTGTTACATTATAGAATCAATTGTTCTTGAATTTTTTATAGTGAAACAATTACATAATTTTCTAAACAGAAATTAAAATTATATTTTTTGAATGTTTTACATTTCCTCATTTTTTTTTTTTTTTTACATGGACATAAGGCACAGCTACATTAAAGTAAAGGTGCTTGTTCAAGTCCTTACATTTTGCTTTTTAAGAAAAAAATCTGAGGTGAAACTTTAAATGTCAAGAGTTATACTGCAGCACACCATTTTAAAAATGACCTAATTTGCATAAAATTTTTCTGAAGAAAATGGGATTATAAAGAAGTAAAGGATAAGGCTTCCAAACATTTTTTCTAGGAAAATACCTGAGGGTCACCCAACACATATTCTGCAAAACTTCCAAATTTGAAATGGAATGAGCCTATTAAAGTTGTCTGCCCTTTTCTTTTTTGTTTTCAGATATCTACATTTTTTTAAGTCTAACCAAGAGAGAGGGTACCTACTATACCTCTTTGTCCTATTGTAGGTCTAAACATTTTCTCCTGTGTTTCACAGTGACATTCCTTTCAACATTGGAATCTTTCAAAATGCTAGAACTTCCTTTTTGAAATGAACTATATTTTTCTTCTAATAATCTTTTGACACAATATAAATTGGACGGTTCAGCGTTTCCTCGAAATTTTTCCAGCAAAGGTTCCCAGGGCTGCCCAAGCAGTCAGAGGGGCAGGCTTCCAGCTGATAGACTGAGTTGGCCCCAAATGATGCACGAGTGGCACGTTTGTCCCCATAGCTCTGTCCCTTTCCTGGAACCAGAACACAGAATTAGGGGTGGGTGACTTATTAGAGCCTAAAATATTGGCACAGTCGTAACCCACCCTCCTCCCAAAGAGTGCCCTTTAAATCATATCTGTGTCTTCTGGCTTAACTTTAATGATGTGAATTAATCTTCATACCCATCAAAGCATATTTCTATGATGTAGACACAGTAGCTAGTAGTTAGAGCATGCAACTTTGGGACATAGGTTTCCAGGTTCATGTCCCTGTCCCATGATACAGCTGCCATAGTTCTGAAGCCATGTAGTTAAGCCAGCGGTCTAGTGTATTGGATCCTTGATAAACAGGGTGTCGGAGAATTATTGGACACATTACAAAATTATATAAAACAAAACATTAAACAAATAGAAAGAAACAGACTGTACTAACTTACAATGTAACTACACAAGTTAATAAATCTCGATATGAAATCCCTTGGTTGCTCATTATACGTCCAAGTGATACTCAATTTCATGCCATGTAATGACAAGCATCTGAGGAGTTATGGAATTAATAGCAGCTGTGATACGCTGCTTCAGTTCCGGCAAATCAATACAAGGCGTCTGACAGACACAATCCTTCACATAACCCCACATGAAATAATCCAATGGAGTTAGATCTGGAGAGCAAGGAGGCCACGGAATGGAACCACCATGCTCAATCCATCTGTTGGGGAAATGCTCATTTGCTCATTTAGGCACTTACATAAAAACTTTGACCAATGCGAAGGCGCGCCGTCTTGTTGGAAAACGACGTCATATCTTTTGGTATGGGGTATAGCGAAATATTCTAGAATATCCAAGTAAATGTCACCATTTATGGTTTTTTCGCAGAAAAAGAAAGGGCCAATCACTTCTCTTTTCGATAGGGCGAACCACACAGTAACTTTTGGAGAATCACGTTCCAGTTCAATAGCAGCACGAGGCAGCTACAGGTGCAATTTTATACATGCCAATTTTTCCTGATTTCCCACCCTGTTTGGGATGAAAGAAGTAAAAGCATTGATGGATGAATATAATAATGTATTGCAGAAATTCAAGCACCTAGTACAGAAGTTGAGTTAATTTCCTTATAAAAATCGTTGTGTTCTTATAGCTCAGAACCCAGTAAATTGTCATGAGAAGAGAGAAGGCATTTTTTTCATCACAGGCATTTTTAAAATTTTTGCATTCTATTCTTTGTATATCACCTGAGTGTGAATGGGGTTTCAGAAATATAAAGGAAAGCAAAACAACAGACAGGCGAACACAAACATAACACTGAAATTGTTTCAGACTGAATGAGGATATTACTTGGTAAACCAGATATTGTACAATTTGATTCACTTCTGGCAGCGTCACTATAAATCCAATCCCACGAAAGGACAAAAAAAAATTTATCTCATACCCGTTGAAATGCTAAATAAAGCTAAACATAATTTGCATGCGCATTAACTGGAACACAAACTGTAATCAATGCAAAAATATTCCTTAATATTAGCTAACTATAATTTAGTTAATTTGAAATTTAAGTTTCTCTTTCTACTGTAGACCACATTGAAAAAGATCAAAAGAACTATTACTGTATGTATATTAAATGTATTAATATTTGTGTCATTTACAGGCCATTAACTTCTGGTACACACTAGTCCTGTAAACCAGTGAATTTTCCCCCAAAATTTTACCACTGCAGCATGCTTGCCATGTACTCCAGATTTCCCCATTAACTTCTTTGATAATGTCAGAGGAACTGAGATTTTTTTCATTGATTTCTCTGCAACTGCTGTACACAGTGGCTTTACTAAGTTTACACATACTTCATATCAACTGCTTGTACCAACTACTATATCATCTAATCTAAACATATAGTTCTAAAAAACTCAAGCAATAATCGTCCTAAATATTGCTGCAGTTAATCTCCTCTGGTTCTTGTAAAAATCAACATAATTTTGTGAAAATCGAAGAATAAATAAAACTTTGTTTTACTAGTACTCAATATTTTTCTTTAAGTAAATCTGCATACATTTAATCAGCTCAGTCTCTCTGCACTGTGAAAAATTTGCAAACAGTGGTAGTTGGTGATTTCCGTCCATTTTTATTGATTCACAACCTAATAGCTTCATTGCCCCTCTTCAAGGTCAGGTATAGTGAAACACAGAGTTGTATAAAAATAAAATGTATCTGCGTACACAACCATTGAAACAGAAAGTTGCTGCAAACCCACGAATCACGATAACAATAGAATAAGATAATTTAAAGAAAGATTAATAAAGCAATAAATAATTATTACAACATTACAGATTCCCGTGAGGACAGAATAAGTTCTTACAACTGAACATGTAGCAATATGTGTAAAATGGACCTTTAGGGCAAAATATTAAAATAATGGACTATGAACCTCATAAAAACCAGAGACTAAACAAAGAAAGTTTTTATATCTAGAAAAACATTTCCATTAATGAACCCTCAAAAATTAGAAATACCATTTCAAAGATACTCTTGCTTTAACCCTAATTAGAAATACCATTCTCAACAACTTAATTCAAAATTACATAAGCAAAGGATTTTAATTTAATAATTGACAACTGCAAGAGGAACCTGGCAATAAAATTTAAATTATTTCTGTGTAAAAAATCTTTTGATACAGTTCTTATACATTGAGAACAGGCCTTGATAAAATCTAGAGGCCAGAAACATCTGTAAAAGCAAAACAACTCAGAGGATGTAAAAAATAAGTGATAGTTCAAATTAAAATATAAATAAATATATTCATCTGGGTAAAGCCTTCATGAAGTGTTTTAATTGTTGTAAATAACATTTTATTTTTTTTAATCTACAAAGAAAAACTATCTGCAAAGTCTGCAGATTATTTGGAAACTATCTGCATATGGGGTACGTCTATATTCTGCTACTCTCTTGAAGCATAAACTTTAATTTCAAATTTGCTAAATAATATAGTGCAAATATTTTTCACACTGATTATAATTTGAATACCAACTAACGAACATGAAAATTACATTTAACTTTAGTATTTTGATGGGTATAAAATATAATTAGTAACAGTGCTGCATATATTCCAGGCTAGCTGTGAAGCCCAGAGAACTCACAAATAAAAGTCAATTATCGACGGTATTAAGATATGTCGATGCGAAAAAAAAAACATGAGTGGATTCGCTTCTTCTGATTATGAGAATCAGTCTGGCGAGCGATGACTAACGGCATAACACAAGCAGGTCTTTGCTGTTCTGATGTGAAGAACTTTGATGCGATCACCTGCTAGCGTTTCCATGACATGAATCAGCGTATGGAGGTGAATGGGCCATTGCTTTGCGCAACGGTTCGCTTAGAAAGAAGACTTTGGACTATTCAGTCCCTCCATGCTTCCGACTTTTAACAGTGCGTGTTTTGCGAGAGTGGTTTCAGTTTGTGTGAAGTGTCAATTAATTAAAATCAGTGATATTATATATTAAATTTGTAGCTTTGTTGAATTTGAATTGTTTTGTGTAAAATTTGTGAAAGCTTCCGTGAACATCTAATATCAAAGCTCAAAGAATTCTGCTTCAAATTTTGATACAGCTCCATTAAAAAATGAACTGAAAGGTGTTTTATTTCCTTGATGAGTACAAAACATATCAGTAAGAGACATTACTTGTTACATAAAGTTAAATAATTGGACATAGTGTTTATTGAGGTGTACAAATTAGCAGATCTAATATTAAACTTTCCATCAACAACTGCAACCGCCAAAAGAAGCTTTTCCGTATTAAAAAGAAATAAGATATATCTTAGAGCCACACAAGGACATATACATTCGAGCAACTTTGCTGGTTTGTTAATAGAGAAAAACATTATTTTTAAATGTGAAAAAGTACTTGGAAGAAACATTTTTGTGAAAACCTAATACTCAAGTTCACACAAAAGGAAAGAAGAATGGAGTTCATGTACAAATAAGTGTTCAAACCCTAATCCTCATAATTATTTGGTATCATGTTAGCAATAGCATGTACCTAAAATTTAGAACAAAATTTTTACTTCTATTACTTAACAATTAAAAAATAAACTTCACAATTTAAAAAAAAAACCAGTAGGGGGGGGAGGTTGGCCCAGGTCTTGGATCCAAAATATGCCACTGCTTAGTAACAATGTTTTGTGTCTTTTCACCTGATTGGATCCATAGCGACACTGCTGAATATGGATCAAATTCGGTAATATCTTGGTAATCAGACTGACTGGCAGTTTGTTTTGCCAGTCATCCTGGTTACCTCCCTGTTTCTAAACCCCATTTTACACTCAGTTGATATACAAAAGAATGTAAAAAGCAGTTTTCCTATAATATATGAACAAATTACAACTGGAAAACTGCTACTTGAATTACACATGCCAGTTTCCCGGTAGTAATTGTAATTTCAGAGCATGGTAATATCCCCAGGATAAATCAATTCTGTATCCAAAAATGGTAGCCATCAAGTTCCACCAATTCCAGTGGGAATAAGTTGTCAAAATTTTCAGACTTAAATGCTTCTTTCATTTCAGAGCTCTTTGGAGTGCTTTTTACACTGACACTTCTCAGTTTGCCAATGCAACAAAGCCTTTCCCTTTTTAAAATTCCTTGCACTGATGTGAGACAGTGTGTTCCTCTCAGAATATTCCTATGGTTCAACACAAATGCTTATCAAAGTGTTTGGCTGACTGCCAAATTTGCCGCTTTCTGCACTTACTTGGGGCTGCTCACTTTTAACGTACTTGGCTTAGAGATTTTCGCTCACCAAAGAACATGTGCAATTTTTGTTCACTGGACTTGAGAGAGAGAGGACAGTAATAACTAATACGTTATGCAATATCTACCATGAACAAAAAAAGTAGGGTCATGAGAATGTGTATTGCCTTGGCAGAGTGCAGTTAACAATAAAAAGAGTAGAATTAAATGATCTAAGCAAGTAATATAATTGTAAATAACTTTTTATTTATAAGAATATCATTTTAATAACACTGTGATTCAACCCACATGAACTATTTATTTCAATTATTCTCTCAGTGTCTTTTTCATTGAATGACAAGCTGAAAACATTGACAATAGCTTCAGTGTTTTTGCTACAGAAATTTCTGACTTCACATTTGAGTTGGAAAATAATAATTTTGTTGAAAAATCACAAAACATTTAATTCCGGAGATGTTTGACAATATGAAAAGCAGGTATAGCTTCAGCGGCTGAAACCTTTATTTCAAAGTTTCTGTTTTCTGTGGAAATAACTATTTTACGGGTCTAACAGAGGTAATTATTTCAAAGAGTTGGTGGTCAAATTTTCGAACTAGAACCTAGTTCATCAGGACTACGTCACTGGAGTAGTTGCTGCCACTCAGTCGGAAGTTTCCAACCACAATTATCGTTAATTGTGGTACTTCTTTTACTCGCTATTTCTATCCCTTCTTCTTAGCTTCCTCTTTACTATGTGTGATCGGTGGGCAATTATTCTTACAGAGTCCCAATTTATGGAGTGTCCACGTGCTTGTACATGTCTGTCTAGCCCTGTTTTGTTACTAATGTTTCTAATAGCTGCTTGATGTTCTTTCATTCGGACTTTCCTGTTTCTCCTAGATATAGCTTAGCCCACAGTTACAGTCGATGCAATAGACTACTACTTCTTGCAATTGGATGTCTATTTCTTTCTGTTTTAGAGCTGCCAGAAACTTCTTTAATTTGTTATTTAGATCTGGAGTAAGCCTGATATTATATTTTGCTCCGATCCTCTTTAGTTCTGTTTAGTTGCACAGAATGGCTGGTCACCTCAATGGAACTTCTGCAGGAATGTATGTTTTTTCTGTGCTTAGTTGAATGCAAATGTTGCTCCAGATCAGGCTGTTCTTTGTTATTAAAATTAATTACTGCCTTACATGATTCACAAAAATTATAGTTGCGATTATCTCGAGCATATTTTTCTATGGGCTGTTTCTTAAATGTACATTTTTTGCAAGTCCTGATAGGAGGAATTGTTTTTTTCCTTATGTAGTGATATAAAATGCACCTAACAAAGTCTCACAAACATTTCAAAATCGCTATGTAATCAACACAAAGCATAAGCTTTTCTCTCTACTGTAGTGTTACTCAGTGGCGTAACTACCACAGGGTTCATACTGTTTTTTGAAAATGGAAATTAAGGAGTTCTTAAGGACCTTCAGGCTATTTTTAAGGACCTTTAAATATTTTTTAAGGACTTCATAATCGCTGCATGCAAATATACACAATATACAAAATGTGAGTTAACTATTACAACATAAGTCATTTTAACACAATAAATCAATTTTGTTGAAACTCATGAATATTCCATTGCACAAATATATGAATTAAAATTAGTTCTACTAAAATAAACCTAAATACTCCAACAGAAAAACCAACTAACTTAAAAGTTCCTTATATACATTATTTACTGGTAATAACGGATCCATTATTTGTCCTGAAGCATATCTTTGCATCTACAGAACTAAAACTCGGCTTCTTCGTATTGTGGTGTTAAGCATAAAATTGCCGCCCCGGTGGCGCACTGGTCTAAGGCGTTGGCCTCTGATCATTCGTCCGTAAGGGTTCCGGGTTCGAATCCCGGTGAGGCATGGATGCTGTTTGTCTTACGGCACTGGCTCTCTCCCTTCCCTGGAACCAGTGACCCTAAATTAGGGACGGGCGACTGCTTATAGCCCATTGAGTTGCTCACGGTGGTCGTTAAACCTCCAATCAAAAAAAAAAAAAAAAAAAAAAGCATAAAATTTATTTACTTTGGAATTTCAATTTTCAACAAATTTTTTTTTTTTTTTTTTGATTGGAGGTTTAACGACCACCGTGAGCAACTCAATGGGCTATAAGCAGTCGCCCGTCCCTAATTTAGGGTCACTGGTTCCAGGGAAGGGAGAGAGCCAGTGCCGTAAGACAAACACAACATCCATGCCTGACCGGGATTCGAACCCGGACCCCTTACGGACGAATGATCAGAGGCCAACACCTTAGACCACTGCGCCACCGGGGCGGCCAACAAATTTTCACCCATTAATTGTGATTATAGGCTCATCTTCGTGGTTTTGGAAACTTTTTAAATTTGCATTTGTTTTTCCGTCAAAGTTTATCCAAATTTATATTCTTTTATTAATTTACAAATTCATTTTAACAAAAACAGTATCACAAATACAGCTCAGAATTTCATATGGCTGTGATTGTCAGTCTTTAAAATTTTTGGTATCTTTACCTTTCCATTCCATAACTTAATTCCTTCCATTAGAATTACTTTTACAAATATGTACGGACACAGGCTTAAGAAACTAAATGCATTAATTCTGTAGGTGGCATCACTACAAGTGCTGCAGCTGGAAACATAACACTTTTATAAAAATGCAGCACAGCTTGTTAGACCTGTTTTAGGTTAATGAAGCAAGTAAACACATTATCAAATCGAAACACACAAGTTCATCATAACTTAAATCATATCATCGGAATTGAAAGCCTTAAGTTCAATAGCAATGTTTGCATAAATTTCAAAACTACATTGGCAGAATTCAAAGAATCAAAACTGAACAGTGAAGCATCACTTTCTTTTGGGTATTTATTTATTATTTTTTTTATTTACTACACAGCTTCCGAATTCCCAAATCTGGGGAAAAATTTGGTTTTCGTAGATTTGGATGAATAACACATTTTTGCTTGTGTAACTGTTGCATTTTTATTTTTATTTTATTTTTTAAATTCTACAGCTGTAGCACTTGTAGTAACTTCTTCCATACACCTAATACAGGTTGATTTTCAACATTTGGCAATACTATAGTGTATAGGTGTAAAAGCTAAAACAAAGTGCAGTAACAACAAGACACCTATGAAATTTCCTTCAGAATTTTTACTTCTATTATACATCTTTTTTTGCTCTTAAACTTAAAAAACAGTAACGCAATTTAACAATGACTGCAAGGAAATTATATTATGTATATATTCACTTTTTTGAGGTCAAACAAAGGACGTAGGCCTACAATGAAAGCAATTTTTCAGCTCCTTTTTTGCAACTACTGACATGGTAATTTCTGCCAATTCATTTTTTTCCTTTATTAATTTTCAAAAACTATTTGATTGCAGGAAGCAGTTCATATCTCTCATCAATTCCCCTTGGGCGGCAAGGTCATTTGCACGTTTCTCTAATTCGGCAATATTTTTTTCTACTTTCAGTTTTTTCGTACTAAGCATTTGCAATTCCTCCTCAATCAATTTACGTTTCCTCCCAATGTTGCTTGGCACATTTTTTTTTTTGGCATCTAAATATTGAACATATTTCTGTCTAGCTGAAAAGATAGAAGCTCTAAGCTCTTTACTTAGTACCACATTCTTTAATAACTAACAGAAGATAACGATCTGAACTGCACTGACCCCACGCAAAGAAAACAAGAAGCCAGCAATAAATCTAATCTAAACCAAAGGGATTTGAAGGTAGCTGGTTGGCAAACTGCCAAAAGCAATACAGAACATGGGTAAACTTTTGCGACATGCGATCTAGTGACGTAAAACCATCATCAGTATGCTAATGAAACCAGCTGGCCTGCGTAACAAGCGCATTTCTTTGGTTAAAAAAAAAAAAAAATTATGACCTTTTTAACGATCGAATATAATATAATTACGCTGTTTTCAAGGACTTTTTAAGAGCCCTTAAAAACAGAACAGAAATTAAGGAGTTCTTGAGGGCCCTTAAAAAAGGTAAATGGAAATTAAGGAGTTCTTAAGGACTTTTCAAGGGCCCTTAAAAATGCAAATGGAAATTAAGGAGTTCTTAAGGACTTTTAAAGACCTTACGAACCCTTTACCACCCCCGTAGCTGCGGGGAGGCGCAGGTAACGAAGGAGTGTACTGCAGCTGCCAGTTATGGTTTTATGAAAAAATTCGAACACACACAATAATTAACCCAAATATTCATATTTTGCTTTAAGATATATTGAGCTTTGTCTAAATAAATATCTAGTTCACTTTTAGAACTCTGAATGTCCTACAGATTGAAAGCGCTCGGCTCTTTGACTTCAGGTTGTAATACGATTGCTCTGCAATGGGTTGTAAATAATACGATCGCTCTCCAATCACCCTCTCTGCACTGCTGAGGAAAAGGGAAAAGCGTGAGGCCATAGTGGGATTCCCCGTGGAGGATGTAGGAAAACAGTTAGCTACCTAGGATTATGTGCATGACAGGCGTCAACATTTATTCACAGCAGCAGCAGATCTGCCATGTATATGAGGGCAATTTCTTCAAATGATTTATTTTAGTTTTGGATAAAGCAATTACACGTATTGTCAAATCCATTACTTAAAAAGTTAAAACTATAAGGCTCTAGGGACCACCATTACTTTTGCAGACACTTTCCCTTTCTTCCTAAACCCCAACCACCACAGGCACACACATACCCTGAAAAATGCATCCTCCCTCATGTTCGAAATTATTGTGCTTAACGGTGCTGAAGTAAATCTTGCGAGGGGAGTGGGGCGCACGTTGTGCTGGTTATGCCACTGGTGTCACTATTATACTACACTTGTGGGAGGTCAAAGTGCATAAGTTTGATAGTGCTATTTCAATATTTTCACACCCATGATTTTTTTATTTTACCAAAGAGAAAATGAAAACAGAGCACAATTCAAGATAAGCACATGCACTCTAAAAAGGGGTACACCTAGTAATCCTTTTGAAAAGTATTTTGCAACTTGCCTTCATTAATTGCAAAAATTGTCATAGCTTTTTCTGAAATAAATAAAAGTTACCTGAAAAAAACTGACCAGTCCGTTGGACCATCAAAGAATTCGACCGACGCTTAATTTAAACAGAAAAGTAAGAATTAATTTTCAATGTCAGCAATTTTAAAAGAGAAAACAAACTTTAGAAAAACAAAACTATTCAGTTTAGAAAAACTGACACAATATGTAATTGAATTTTGACTTAATAAGCAACAAATATACTTACGTATTATAATCAGGGAAAAGAAATACCGAGTAATTCGGAAAATATAAGTAATCATACAATAACATCACAGAATCTTTTAAAATACACAAGACCCTAATTTAAATTCAAAACAAACCAGTAGAAAACGTGACTTGACTTAACCCAAGTTCTCAAGAAAGTGCAACTCTCGTGTTTAAGGGTAGCTCCCGTGGTCTACAGTTTAAGACAGCGCCCCAGTGGTCTGACATGAAACTGCGGTAGCGTCTGTCACGTGACACGGTGTTAGTGGCAAGGACGTGGAATAATAATTCTGGAGATTTTTTTTTTGTTTTGGTTGGAGGTTTAACGACCACCGTGAGCAACTCAATGGGCTATAAGCAGTCGCCCGTCCCTAATTTAGGGTCACTGGTTCCAGGGAAGGGAAAGAGCCAGTGCCGTAAGACAAACACAACATCCATGCCTCACCGGGATTCGAACCCGGACCCCGTTCGGACGAATGATCAGAGGCCATCGCTTAGACCACTGCGCCACCGGGGCGGCGATTCTGGAGATGCCCCGAGTCTCTTAACCATGAAGGCGCCAGGTGTGGGAATTTGACGTTTTGTACATAACACCTACGTAATTTCTTTTTTTTTTTTTTTTTTTTGATTGGAGGTTTAACGACTACCGTGAGCAACTTAATGGGCTATAAGCAGTCGCCCGTCCCTAATTTAGGGTCACTGGTTCCAGGGAAGGGAGAGAGCCAGTGCCGTAAGACAAACACAACATCCATGCCTCACCGGTATTCGAACCCGGACCCCGTTCGGACGAATGATCAGTGGCCATCGCTTAGACCACTGCGCCACCGGGGCGGCTGGATTTTGGTTGCAGAAACTGTGTTAATATCAAACCGGAATGAATTATGCTTCATAGACGAGTAAAGTTTTCAACTTTAATGTTATATTTTGTTTCGAATTCGCAATAAAGTTCGTGCATTTCAATTTCAAACAAAAAATGGGAAGGAGCTTCAAAATAATAAATGATTTTATGAATTTAGTATTTTCTCACATATCGGAAGCGAGTTATGATGCGAAATTCGAAACATTTGCGACGAAAGAAGGCGATTCCGTCAATACACTATGCATTTTTTTTGTTTGATTGAAGGTTTAACGACCACCGTGAGCAAAGGTATCTATAAGCAGTCGCCCGTCCCTAATTTAGGGTCACTGGTTCCAGGGAAGGGAGAGAGCCAGTGCCGTTAGACAAACACAACATCCATGCCTCACGGGATTAGAACCCGGACCCTGTTCAGACAAATGATCAGAGGCCATCGCTTAGACCACTGCGCCGCCGCCCCGGTGGCTCTCTCCCTTCCCTGAAACCAGTGACCCTAAATTAGGGACGGGCGACTGGCTCTCTCCCTTCCCTGGAACCAGTGACCCTAAATTAGGGACGGGCGACTGCTTATAGCCCATTGAGTTGCTCACGGTAGTCGTTAAACCTCCAATCAAAAAAAAAAAAAAAAAAAAGACCACTGCGCCACCAGGATGGCACACAATGCATTGCAACAGCATTGGAAACCATTAGCTTTCGCACACTGTGACAGCTGTCGTTCGCGGTTACAGGCTTCACGCAAAGTGGTACTGCTCCATTAACAAGGGCAACTCCAGATATTTTATTCTAACCTCTTTGGTTAGTGGCTATTTTTTTCATTGGAGGTTTAACGACCACCGTGAGCAACTCAATGGGCTATAAGCAGTCGCCCGTCCCTAATTTAGGGTCACTGGTTCCAGGGAAGGGAGAGAGCCAGTCGCCCGTCCCTAATTTAATGTCACTGGTTTCAGGGAAGGGAGAGAGCCAGTTCCGTAAGACAAACACAACATCCATGCCTCACCGCGATTCGAACCCGGACCCCTTCGGACGAATGATCAGAGGCCAACGCCTTAGACCACTGCTCCACCGGGGCGGCGGTTAGTGGCTATGAGGATGTAGCCATGGCTTTCTGCGTGGCAACGAGCCTAAGTAACGTAAGTGAAGGATAGCCAATCCCCGCCGCCCCGGTGGCGCAGTGGTCTAAGTGATGGCCTCAGATCATTCTTCCGTAAGGGGCCCGGGTTCGAATCCCGGTGAGGCATGGATGTTGTGTTTGTCTTACGGCACTGGCTCTCTCCCTTCCCTGGAACTAGTGACCCTAAATTAGGGACGGGCGACTGCTTATAGCCCATTGAGTTGCTCACGGTGGTCGTTAAACCTCCAATAAAAATAAAAAAAAAAAAAAAATAGCCAATCCCCGTCGAAATGATGGCATCTTACTTTGAAAGTTTAACTTCCGAGTACAAAATACGGTATCTGGAATAAATCAAAGAGCTTGAAGAAAAAGATCCGTGTGTGTTGAGTGCAAGTATCTCCGAAGGTGACTCGATTCGTAAATATTTTCTATTACTTCGTCTTTGGTCGAAGCGCCTTTACCCGCTGAAAAGTTCGAGGCATATAAAAGTTTCCAAGTAGGTAACAATTCCTCATCGTGGATATTCTTTTGCATGGTAATTTAGTGGGATCACTAATTAGTGAGTAATTAGTAGCTCTTCAATAGAAAGGGTTTTTCTAAGCTGTGGGAAGCGATTTCCAAGATTTAGAAAAATTTAGAGCAAAATCTGGTTTTTCACGCAATACTCTGGTGAAAAAACACAGTAATTTTGATTTGTTCACTAAATTATTTATCCGTAAATAAATTTAGCAGCATAATCCCGGCCTGTAAAACAAGGAGGTTAGAATGCCGCCCCGGTGGCGCAGTGGTCTAAGGCGTTGGCCTCTGATCGTTCGTCCGTAAGGGGTCCGGGTTCGAATCCCGTTCAGGCATGGATGTTGTGTTTGTCTTACGGCACTGGTTCTCTCCCTTCCCTGGAACCAGTGACCCTAAAATTAGGGACGGGCGACTGCTTCTAGCCCATTGAGTTGCTCACGGTGGTCGTTAAACCTCCAATCAAAAAAAAAAAAAAGGAGGTTAGAATAATACTTCTGGAGATGCCCTGGTATCTTAACCGTGAAGCCGCAAGGTGTAGGAATTTGCCATTGTTTACATGATACCTATGTCATTTTATTTGTTTGTATTTTGGAACTGCGTGGGTTTTGGTTGCCCACGGACCTTAAGCATCACCCCCTATAAGGGGGTGATGCTTAAGGTCCGTTCCAGTAAATAACCAAAGTCTCTTAGAAGAGTGAGCTGCTTTTATCCTCGCCGCTGTTCTTCAGAAATATTTCTCGTTGTATCGAGATTCAAAAACATGTTTTACATACGTTATTCTTTTTCAGTTAAAACTATTTAATGGTGGTTTAACTGTTGTAACATTTACCGTATTATATTTCCTTAGTGTGAAATGCAGTTTCTCAGTAGAAGTTATTAATATTCACTGCGAACATATATCTCGGTAATCGAATGTTATTCAAGGAAAAATATTTTACGTAACTCTCGTTTTTTTTTTGTTTTTTTTTTTATTGGAGGTTTAACGACCACCGTGAGCAACTCAATGGGCTATAAGCAGTCGCCCGTCCCTGATTTAGGGTCACTGTTCCAGGAAAGGGAGAGAGCCAGTGCCGTAAGGCAAACACAACATCCATGCCTCACCGGGATTCGAACCCGGACCCCGTTCGGACGAATGATCAGAGGCCATCGCTTAGACCCCTGCGACACCGTGGTGGCCAACTCTCGGTTGTAAGTGGTCGAAGTTCAAATCTTTGCACAGTTGTTTTCGTCAGGTTCTTCAGTGTAGATTTTTATAGAAGTTAGTAAGCACATTTTCTTCACTAGGATATTCTTTTTACTTGAACTACGGGAGGCACGTGAAGACAAAGGAGATGTGAAATTACGCTGGAAAACTTGAAAAAACGGAAAAAGGGTCACTTGAAAAATATTCGCATGAGAAAATGCAATCACCAAAAAACTTTTTTTTATTTATATATACATTCAGGAAGTCTGACGAGGTGTTTTGGTGATTGCATTTGCTCATGCAAATATATTTTTTCGATTGATCCATTTTTCCGTTTTTTCAAGTTTTCCAGCGTATTTTCACGGTAAACGGTAAAAATACCACCGGGAAAAAATACCCCTGGAGAAAATACCCCTAAAAACTGAAAAGCAGAAAAAATGCCCCCGGAAAAAATACCCCCGGAAGAAATACCCCCAGAACAAACTGTTCACTGTAAACTGCCACACATGAACACTGATGTGTGGCATTGTTCCGGTGTGGCAATTTACAGGCAACCCTGCCACACATCTTCAGCAAATTGGCTACAAAAGTTCAAAGGGGGGGGGGTCTACAAAGATTGCCTTTTCTGGGCCTATAATGAGAACTGAATTGGGAACTCCAAACGAATTTCGCGAAAATCTTACATGTAAGCAAAGCGGGAATTGAACTTTAATTTGAAGAAATAAATTGCCGAGGATCCGAGGTACACTTGGTGGGGGCAGCTGTACCCCCAACTTTCGTAATATTATATTCTGGGCAGCTGGAGTCTCTCAGTGTATACAGGATGTTCCCCTTGAAACGTCCGCGAGCTCGGAGGGAGGCTTTCCCCCAAAATCTTAAAATGGACGTAGAGCTGTAAACATTAGTACAACTCGGGGGGAGGGGCTTCCCCTAAAATGTTAAAATGCGAGCTCTGGGGGGCTTTCCCCAAAAATCTTAAAATGGACGTAGAGCTATAAACATTATTACCATGCTTTATATAATGATTCTGTAGACGACCACGGATTTTCAGGAGTGTGGAGTGAATTCTTCATCCCCCCCAGTTTCTATAAGAGCGCTTCAGGGATAAGACCGAGGATGCACTGACCAACTCTAGCGGTCCAGAATATAAAATTACGGAAGTTGTTGGGGATAAAGCCCTCCAAACCAAGCACCTCGTATCTCTTTTACAGATTTCACCAAATTTCTAGGGGAGAGCGGAAGGGCATACATAGTCTCCCACTGAACATAACATGAAGCGTAGAAATTGCGAACAAATCCGTCACAAATCCCTTACCTTGAACACTTGTTTGCGCTCTTAGAAACTTGGGGGAGGGTGAATTCACCCCACCTTCCTGAAAACTCGTGGTCGTGTACAGAATCATTATATAAAGCATGGTTCTAATGTTTACGCTCATTTTAACATTTTGGGGAAGCCCCCTCCCCCAAGCTAACGTACCTCGCGGGCCCTTCAAGGGGAACATCCTAGATACGCTGACAGACTCCAGCGGCGCAGAATATATTAAGGAATGTGGGGGTTAGTCCCCCCCAACCAAGTGTACCTCGGATCCGCGGCAATATATTTCTTCAAATTAAAGTATAATTCTCGCTTGGATAACATGGAATATTTTCACGAAATTCGTTTGGAGTTCCCAATTAAGTTCTCAATATAGGCCCACAAACGGCAACCTTTATAGCTCCCCTTCCCCTTGAAATTTTGTGGCCAGTTGCCCTAAACTCGTACGAACCGACACGAAAATCCAGACAAACAAAAGAGCTCCTTCCCGTCGTTAGATACCTTGCCACACATAATTCGGAAACTTGGAAAATTGACACACATAATTAGGAAACTTGGAAAACTGCCACACATTCAGAGTGTTCCTCGGAAGAACACTAATTTGTGGCCGGCCCCTGGATTAAAAGCTTGTGACAGTTTTCCTGTGTGGCAATCTTCCGGTGTGGCAGTTTTCTTGTGTGGCGGTTTACAGTGAACCAAATTTCCCCCACCCTTTCCAGTAAATTGTAAAACTGTTTTTACTATAAACGGCGGTAAAAGTTGAAATGATGACCCCGGAAAATTCACCCACATATTTGTACTCGTTGAACGGCTGCATCTTTTTCTAGACAGCGTGAAAATGAAAATGGTGACTCCTGAAAAATCCCCCACATTCGATATTTTGTGTAAACTGCAATTTGTGCACTGTCCCTGACATGAAAACGGTAAAAGATGGGGGACTTTTCCTGTGGGGGAGTTTTCTTATGGGGAACCTTTCCAATGTGGAGGACTTTTCCGAATGCGGGGAGTTTTACTGAGCGGGACTTTTCCTGTGGGGGACTTTTCTGTTCATCATTGCGCCCCCGTCTGTGCTTCTACTATATATATATCATCATCAACAACATTGTCAACCATTATCAATCCACTGCTGGATGAAGGTCTCCCCAAGTTTCTTCCACAACTGTATGTCCATAGCAACTCTGCTCCATCTTACTCGGGCATGATTTCGAATTTCATCCGATCATCTCCTATGTGGTTTTCATTCTGGGTCTTTTTCTACTGGAATGTATATATATCCCAACAAAAATAGTCTTCCTGGTCCAGCACCATGTGGCCGCTGCCTAATCGTCTATAAAATGTCCGGGCGGCTAACAGAAGGGCCAGCAGTTTAGGCCAACAGCTGGTCAACAGTTGGCACCCCCATCAGTTGTAATATGCCACAACATGAACATCAGTTATCCATCACAGGTAGTAGTTGCCACAAGTGGCCCTTCAGCGGCCCTGCAAGCACGTGCCAGAAATGATGGCTAGCCTAATGGGGTCCGCTAGTTTGCCGACAGTGACAGCCGGCAACCACGTGACCTAACTGATGGCTTGCCGAATCTGGTCCGCCCATTTCCTAGTAGTAGCCATAAGAAAAGAAACATTCAAGGATAACCGTAGATTCCCGAAGCTAAAGGGAAAGATATTTTATTTTTACTTCTCGTTATTTTTAGAAACGAATTCCTCCCAGCTTGTGTATTCAACCCATGGATGAGAGTACATTATATCCACATAGCGTTGGTTTTTTTTTTTTATTCCTTTTAAATAATTGATAAATTTTGTACGCGTATAATTCTTTTTTCCAACAAACGTTTTTTCAATGTTTTTCCAGGACATTTGTTTTAAGCGGTTTCAAATTATTTCTTGTTATTCATGGGAATGGAGTGGGTGTATTTCACGGCTGTATTCTAGTATTTCATGGCTTAATCTGATATCTTCGTCGATGTGGAATTTCATTAGGAAATTAATAAATAATTCGCCTCTCTACATAGTTTTTTTTTTCTTAACATCCACTAAAATAATACGATGGCGATAGCGTCGTCTTCAACTAAATGGTACCATGATAGAAACAGCAAGTGTTGCTTCTGCGCATGCGCAGTCCCGTTTCTTCCATCTGGTGTTGGGGTTGCATCGGTTGACAGCTACGGGCCACTAGTGGTACTTGCTTGGAGGCCCACAATTCACGGCGATGCTGCAGGGCCATCAATGGCTCGCCAACTGATGGCGCTGCCACCAACGGACCGCTATCGGGCCGTGAGCGGCAGATTTGAGCCAGCAGTTTCCCAGTACTTGTGTTTTTACTGGGATATATATAAATGTATATTACAGTTGAAATATATATATATATATATATATATATATATATATATATATATATATATATATATATATATATATATATATCCATAGAGCGTCCTTTTTCAGTCTACAACGAATTCGGTCCGTAGTGTCTTCCACACGTAAGAGTGGACCCAGAGAATGCCATTCCCCAGACCATAACGTTGCCCCCACCAGCTTGTGTTCTGCCAGCAATGGTTGAAGTGAATCTGTTCTCCGATGTTTCTCACCTTATACGCAAACGTCCATCTGTTCGATGAAGCAGAAAATGTGACTCATCGGATAAGGCAATCCTTTGCCAATCAACGGAAATGTAAGCCTTTTCTGCCGATGCACCTTGTTAACATAGGTGCAGTGACCATCCGTCTGAATCGTGACCCCATACGCAGCAGGGTTTGCTGAACTGTGTTTTTGGACACACTTTCTGTAGCCCCCTGGTTCATTCGGCCAGTGAGTTGCTCCACTGTGTGTCGATCGGCTTTCAAGCATCTTCGAAGCCGACATTCACCTCTCACATCAATGGCACGTGGTGCTCCGCAGTTTCCACTTCGCTTATGCGCAATGGTGAATTTCTCCGATACACTTTAACCACAGCAGCGCGCGAACAGTTCACAAACTGCGCTGTTTCACAAATACTGCTATCCTTGGTCCGAAAGCCGATAATCATCCCTTTTTGAAAAACTGATAAATTGTGAATTCTGAATTTTCATAACTGCTGCGTTGCGCGTTTTGATCTTCAGGTTATTTTGCAACTTTCATTTTAAATTCAAAAGATTTTCTTTTGTTTTCGGCTTTGCTCTTCAGTATATATGTGTGTGTGTGTGTGTGTTTTAAAATCAGATGTTCTGTGTGGTAGCTAAATAGTTGGAAGAAAGGACTGACAGACGGAGTAATAGAAAGTTAAACGTGAAGAAAAGGAATGAAATGTAAAAAAACAAAAGATTTGTTTTGGTAAAACAGCGATGGACTGACAGATGGTCGAAGAACCAATCGCTGAATAAAAAGTAGTGTGGGCGAAAAACGACTGTCATATTCACTTTTTTAATGCAGACAACGTTAACACTGTGACAAGAACTCGTCACCACTAAACATTTAGTTACCGTCTCATCTCTTTGAAGTACAAAACGATTCAGCCAGTCTCTAAAAAAATTAAGCATTTTATATACATGTTCTTAATGCTTATGTGACCAATTTTTCTGTTCTTAACCTACCCAGGGTTCCAACGGTTCTCGATGCAGTCAGAAAATTTCTTAAGCGGCCTTTTGTAAACCCTGAAAATCTGACCTCACGTGCAGTAAAAAATCATTATATCTTATACACTGACGGGAAAAAAATCCCAACACCACGAAAAAATAGTTGTAGAGGAATGAAATGGCGGCAATACATTTGTATAGGTAACATATTTAGTCGATTAAGGTTTCAAGATCACAGCTTAATGTAAGCGCGAGAAGAGCCATTTTAAATGTGAAATGCTGGTACATTAATAACCGGTGTAACCGCCAGAATGTTGAATGCAAGCACGCAAACGTTCATGCATTGTGTTGTACAGGTGCTGGATGTCAGTTTGTGGGATGGAGTTCCATACCTGTTGCACTTGGTCTGTCAATACAGGGACGGTTAATGCTGGTTCGGGGTGACGCTGGAGTTGTCGTCCAATGATGTCCCATACGTGCTCGATTGGTAAAAGATCTGGTGATCTAGCAGGCCAAGGCAACATATCGACACTCTGTAGAGCATGTTGGGTTACAACAGCGGTATGCAGGCGAGCGCTATCCTATTGAAAAACACTCCCTGGAATGCTGTTCATGAATGGCAGCACAACAGGTTGAATCACCAGACCAACGTACAACTGTGCCGTCAGGGTGCGTGGGATAACCACGAGAGTGCTCCTGCTGTCATAGGAAATTGCTCTCCAGACCATAACTCCAGGTGTAGGTCCAGTGTGTCTCGGCCGCAAACAGGTTGGTTGCAGGTGCTCACCTGGCCTCCTTCTAACCAACACACGGCCATCACTGGTACCCAGGCAGAACCGGCTTTCATCAGAAAACACAACAGATCTTCACTCCGTCCTCCAATGAGCTCTAGCTTGACAACACTGACGTCGCAAATGGCAGTGGTTTCTAGTAAGTGGAATGCACGCTACAGGGCGTCTGGCTCGGAGCTGTCCTTCAAGTAACGGATTTGTAACAGTTCGTTGTGTCAATGTGGTGGCAACTGCAGCTCGAATTGCTGCCGCAGACGCAGTACGATGCGCCACGGCCATACGCCGTACACGGCGGTCTTCCCTCTTGGTAGTGCCACGTGGCCGGCCGGAACTCGGTCTTCTTGAGGCAGTACCTTCCCTTGACCACCGCTGCCAACAATCATGCACAGAGGCTACATTCCTGCCAAGTCGTTCTGCAATACTGCGGAAAGAAAATCCACCTTCTCGTATCCCTATTACACGACCTCGTTCAAACTCCGTGAGCTGTTGATAATGGCTTCTTCGTCTTAAAGGCATTCTTGACTAACATCAACACACTACGTCAAATCTCAACGATAACTAACGCTCATGAACGTTACAGCGCGTATTTACAGCAAACCTGCTTTGCATGTTCCGAGGGGCGCTACTAGCGCCACACGTATGCGCCGAGCGCGAAATTTGCATAGACGTCATCTTACAGATGTACTCTCACCGCCTACCAACTATCGTTTTTCTAACACAACCCCTTCTTGGTGTTAGGATTTTTTTTCCGTCAGTTTACATAGATATAGCTCCCAGATTTTTTTACAATATAATATAATATAACTTGCAACACTTCGTAAACTTAATAAATAGTACATCCATGCTGAATATGTGCAGTACAGTATGACGATGTAGCACGTGACGTCATCGAGAAGTTTAAGTGAAGTGGCAACAGTCTCTGCAAGTTTCTGAAGGACAAGCATAGCTGGTGGCTGTACTGTAGTTAGTGTACGAAATGCGATCATTATCTATCGGTGTTTCTAAAAATTTGAAGACAAAATGCCTAGATTTTGTACATACATACATATCACTAAGCTGTTCTCTGAGATTCAGAGGTTAGCTCCAAAAAGAAATACAAACTTCCAGATATTTTTACTTACCGTTCTCGTACCAAACTTCTCCATTTACAGCGATCCTGACAACCAACTCGTGCTTCACTGATATCCATTACACGCCGCACACAAATCTTTTATACTTCATAGTCATAATATTTTTCTCATGCAGACACTCGTGGATCTGATCCACCCATGTCTTCCTTGGCCTTCCTCTGCCATTCCTTCCTGCCACTTGGGCTGAAAAGATTTTCTTAGTAAGCATTTCATCACTCATTCTTTCAACATGGCCAAACCACCGAAGTATATTGGTCTCCACCTTGCGAACAACATTTTGCTTCACATCACACAACTGCAACACATCTTCATTCCTCACACAATCAGACCGAGTCTTGCCACAACCCCCCCCCGTAAGTAACGCGTTTCTCCAGCACACAAACGACTTCTATGTTTCTTCTGTAGTGCCCAGTTTCACTACCATACCTCAGAGTAGGAACAATTACACTTCCATACACAGCCATGCGGGACTCTCTAGAGAACCTATCATTCCTGTGAAAACCTCCCAGAGCAGATATGACTTTCAATGAAGAATTCACTCGCCTACTAATTTCACCATCCAATTTGTTCTCTCTGTCGAACATGCTTCCTAAATACACAAACTCATTCACCTGGTCAATGACAGTGCCGTTTATACTTACATTACATTCAGTGCTACCCATTCCTCTCTCAAACACCATAACTTTGGTTTTTCCATTATTTATATTCAGTTTGAATTTCATGCAAACTTCGTACATCCGGGACAACATACTCTGCAAATCCCTTTTGTTCTCTGCCAACAGGACAGTGTCATCAGCATACAACAATCTGCACACACGGATATCGCCAAGACATAAACCAGTATTATCTATTTTGGCATCACGCATGCACGCATCCATAAATATATTAAACAGCCATGGTGACATTACACAACCTTGTCTGACTCCTGCACCAACAGAAAACCATTTTGATAAAACACCATTCACTCGTCCACAAGCTCTACTACCAGCATACATGGCTTTTACACTATTAAGTAGATTCCCAGTAATACCATATTCATTCAATACCTTCCACAAAAGTGTCCTATTTACTCGGTCGTAAGCTTTCTCTAAATCTTTAAAAGCAGCAAAAACTTTCTTAAGAACATCTAGATACGTTTCAATCATCACGCGTAATGCAGAAATTTGGTTAATGCAGCCTTTACCAGGTATAAAACCACTCCGAACATCCCACACTATCTCTGATGTAAGATCCCGTACTTTTTTTGATTGGAGGTTTAGCGACCACCGTGAGCAACTCAATGGGCTATAAGCAGTCGCCCGTCCCTAATTTAGGGTCACTGGTTCCAGGGAAGGGAGAAAACCAGTGCCGTAAGACAAACACAACATCCATGCCTCGCCGGGATTCGAACCCGGACCCCGTTCGGACGAATAATCAGAGGCCATCGCTTAGACCACTGCGCCACCGGGGCGGCCCGTACTTCTTCAATAACAACATTACCAAACACTTTCCCTGGCACACTAAGTAAGTTGATACCACGATAGTTCTTGCATTCCGTCTGATCACCTTTTGCCTTATACAAGGAAACAATAAGTGCATCCTTCCAATCCCGAGGGACAATTCCTACCTCCCAGCACAACTGGCAAATTTCAGTTAACCAATCAATTACAGACTCACCACTATATTTCAACATCTCGGCAGTTATGCCATCAACTCCCGGAGCCCCTACCATTCTGAAGAGATATTAGAGCTTTACACACTTCTTCTCTTGAGATCCCTTCTGTGCTTCCATCCCTCTCTGTGACATCATCTGCGCCTGTCTCAGAATCATCTTTGCTTTCCTGATCTAATAACTCACAGAAATATTCACACCATCTTTCACTTAACTCATTGGGCTCACAAAAATCATCTTCAAAACGCTCCTGCATTTCTGTACAGAACTTGCGACGTATGGTTCTGTCATTGTCCCTTAGACTGAAATAACTAAGGAGTCATTTTCAGATGCTTCCTCAAAATTTCCCAACCAGTCTGTGGTGGTATTTGTAACTCCCAACATGCTATTGTTGTGGATTTCCTTGGGTTGTGCCGATAAATGGCATGAGCACGCTCCACTTGTTCATCAGATACATATGGCCTCCCTGGACTTACAGAAACACATCCTGTTGTTTCAGATTTCTTGTGTCAGTTGTAGATGGATTGTCTGTTCGGCGGTGATTTTGAAATGTGTTCTAAAATGTTGTTGCCCAACATTAACAGAATTCGTTTTGCTTAATTCAAACACATAGAATGCCTTCACAGCATTTGCAGCTATCTTGCCTGACTGATCATGTGCCGGTGAAAATGCACAATCATTTAGTGACACCATCTATATAATAAAATCGTTAATATTTGTGATAGAACTGTCCATCATGATGGTCAATATCTTTCATTGTTTTGGTGAAATATAAAATGTTGATAGTGTCCATTTCATTTGTAATGACCCTGCATATATTTAAAAAAAAAAGCCTTTTTAGGGGGATTTTAGAAGGTTGTTTCTATTTAGTAAATGTTTTCTTCTGTTATTAATTTTGCCTTCCCCCCCCCTTCATTTCTTCAGAGAAGCCTAAAAGTAAAATCCAAATTGTGAATGTATTCAATTTCCCTAGTTATTAGAATTACTGTCAAATTTCAGGGCGTCTAAGGGGGGAAAAAAAGGAAAACACATTATAAATAATAATTTCTGTTATATGATGATTATTCAAGGGGAAATTGAAGATGGCTGCCATAACTGCTAAGTGGTCTGAGGTAAAATTGAACATAACCTGTATTTTCTTGTCACAGTGGCAATGGTGACAGTTCTGCAGGATTGAAGGACTCAGGTGTAAACCATGGTAACCAACACTTCTGTCGTTTTGAGATATTAGGTGCTTGAATTAATTCCCGCTGTTTTTTGCCACACAAACACCTGTGTGTTGCCACAGAACGGTACAGGATAGTCTATTCAAAGTAGTGTCCGTTGGCAGCTACGACCTTTTCCCACCGTTGGGGTAACAAATAGATTCCGCGGTAGAAAAATGCATGTTCTTTCGAGGCGAACCATTCATCGAGCCATTTTTGGATATCCGCGACAGAAATGAAGTGCTGCTCTGACAGGCCATGTTGTAGCGACCGGAATAAATGAAAGTCCGAGGGAGCAATGTCCGGGGAAAAAGGCTGGTTGGGTAAGAAATCCCAGCCAAGTGCCTCAAAGAGTTCCTTCACGGATTTGGCGACATGAGGTCTAGCGTTGTCGTGGAGAAGAATAGCCTTGCGACGTGGGATTCAGTTTCCGAGCTTCTGGATCATTCCCATTGCCTTTAAACGTTTGTTAACCGTTGACTCATCGACCCGTAGTGTTTTAGACAACTCGTGGAGAGTCTTACATGAATCCTCGTTCAATAAGGCCTCCAATGCGCCATCTTCGAACTTTTTCGGCTGCCCAGGGCACTCTTTGTCCTTCACGTCATATTCGTTGGCTTTAAAGCATCAGAACCACTCTCTGCATGTTGTTTCCGACAGGGCATGTTCCCCATAGGCCTGCACTAGCAAACGATGACTTTCCGCTGCAGATTTCTCGAGATGAAAGCAGAAGAGTAATGCTTCCCGCAAATGCTCTTTTTTGGTACGAAACTCGACATCGGGAATGCGATACAAACTCTTGTTCTGTGCCGTCCGATCGTGTGTCACACACTGCTCCGCCCAGACTACAGATGGTACGTCCGTGCACAAGGGAGGTCACGTGTGGCACGGATCACAGCGCTCCACTGCTGCGCTCTATTGGGCAACAGCGGGAATTAATTCAAGCACCTAATGTGTAGATTACAATTATTAAAAAATATATAAACGTTTGCACTTACCATAAATTGAAAGTTGTATTGTGGCACCATATGCTGACATAAATGTATAATAAATACTCTAAAATGCTCATATTACCATCGCAGTTGTTTTTCGGATGCTTTTTTTAAAAAATGTTAGTTACCATGGTTTATGCCTGAGCTCTTCAGTTAACGGTGTCCTTAAACTTTCAAAAAATCAGTGTTCATTAAAGCAGTGATGGAGCTGTAAAAAAGTGCAAGTCACCACCATCTTACTTGCGATGGTGACAAAATCACTATTACAATTGGCTCACTTTGAATTCTTTGTTTACGGATGAACGCAGTGAAAATAAAAACTATCGGATCCTAAGCATGAGGAAAAAGGGGACTAAAAAATAACTGAAATCATTAGCAGCCTCTATGATGTTTGAACAGAAAAGGAAACAATTTTTTTACATATGGTAACCAAAACCACAGTCTTAACTAGAGCAAGGTGGATGGCCCGGGCCAACGCCCCTGAAACAAGGCCGCAGCACCAGTCCTTGACGTCATCAGAGGAAGACCTTGCCATGACCGCCCTTCCTCATGGACAGCTGCTTTCTAACGCGACGGTGATCTCCCGTACTTAGATGCTTACGAAACTATAACAGTTGAAACTATCTTCTTTCCAACTATTTGCAATTGTAAAAAAAGTATTTGTACTGAGTAAATACACGGGTGTGCAAAAATTAAGGACGAAGAGCAGAAATTAGCATAACAGCCGAACGAGCAGGTAGAATGGACTAAAAGACCACTCAGGAGATAGACTAGGGTACGGTACGGTAGGGCATGAGCATATATGCAGCCTGACGTGGGGGGGAGTGTCGAAAGGGTATAAAGCACACGGGCGGTGTACGCTCGGCAATTCGGAGAAGGCTATTGCACGGTGTACACCGGTTTGAACGACGTCGAGTTGCTGCCACCGTGTGGTATGACCAACAGGCAATCTCATTGGGAAGTTGGAAGAAGGTCGAAGTGTGACTAGTGTGGCCGAGGAGTTCGGGATCGCTCACAGCATCGTTTTACGAGCTTGGAGAGCATTTCAAACGACAGGAACAGCTGTCAGAGAGTTTAGCAGTGGTCGTCCACGAGCAACCACGGCGGCGGCGGACAACCGGTATATTGTCCTACAAGCGAGAAGAGACAGACGGCAGACAGCGGAATAAACCGCAAGGCACATGCAACAGACAACTGAACGTCCGTTATCGCGTTTTACGGTGGCCAGGAGCCTGCACAAATGTGGTCTATTTGCATGATGACCAGTACGGTGTGTGCCATTAATGCCTGCTCATCGGAGACGGTGGTTTCTGTTGTGCCAGGAACACAAGAACTGGACACATCAGCAATGGGGTCGAGTTCTCTTTACGGATGAGAGCCGATTTAGTCTGACGAGCGATTCTGGACGTATGCACATCTGGAGAGCAGGGAACACGCAATCACACCTCCATCATCGAAATTGACCGGTTTGGAGGTGGCGAAGTTCTCGTTTGGGGCGGTATCATGCTTGGTAGCCGTACTGACCTCCACATCTTCCAAGGAAGTTCAGTCACTGGTGTCTGCTATTGTACAGAGGTTCTCCTGCCTCACGTGCGTCTTTTTATAGGTGCTGTGGGTCCTGAGTTCCTCTTCATGGACGACAACGCTACACCTCATCGTACAGTGGCTGTCGCATAGCTGTTGTAGAGTGAAGATATTCAACGCATGGATTGGCCCGCAAGGTCCCCGGACCTAGATCCAATCGAACACGTGTGGGACCTTCTCGGGAGACGCTTGGCAGCACGTCACCACCCGCCAGCGACGATTCCGCAGCTACGATTGACGCTACAAGAGGAATGGGCAGCGATGCCTCAACAGCTCCTTGACAACCTCGTCCTCAGCATGGACAGACGTTGTAAATCCTGCAACGCAGTCTGGGGTGATTATATCCCCTACTAAAGACTGGATTTTTCTTGGCAGCCGCATGGTCACATGGACGCTTCTGTCTTCTGTCCAGTTGTGCTCGAAGCTACCTAATCAATAATGTGCCTTTGTATCCTTTGGATTCCTTGTTTGGACAGTTTTGCTCACTTGTCCGATATTCTTACATCTTGGGGATCATATGGTATGATTTGAGTCGATGTGGAGCACTTCTGCACGACGTTACATTCGAAAAACCGTCTCGTCCTTAATTTTTGCACGTCAATGTAGAACAAGATCTGTAAACTCAATGTTATAAGTTTTTTTTATTTATTAATTATTTTAGGGGTGTATTTTCGAGAACAAGTGATACAATACGTTGATTCTATTAGTGAAAGACAAATGTAATTAAACTTAGGGGTTTTCTTAGCAACTCGATTTTAAACTATTTTGATGGCTAAATAAGAACAGAAATTCCGTTTTAATTTTTCCACTTGCACTGGAAAAACACCCCCCCCCCAAATTAATAAATAAGACAACCTTGATGCATTGAGTTTACAGATGTTGTTCTATTTATTCAGCACAAATACTTTTTTCTTACTATCTCTAATATTTACCCTTACTGCAAAGTTGCAACACACACTATCTAGGGCATTCAATTAAACAAAACAAAAAATTTCTGAATACGTTAGATGCAAAAAGTGGTTTTATTTTCAGTTAAGAAATCTTTTTGCACAGACAGTTTAATAGTTCGAAGTGTTCTCATTTTTGGTCCAACAGTGTGCCATAAATAGTAGCATTACCTTAGGGAATTAAAGTTTAAAAGTAATAAAACTTAGTTTTGACAACCTGTTGGTGAAAAAAAAGTATCAATCCAATTGCTATAGATTTTTCATGTATGTCCTTCGAAAAATGTAACATTTACAGTTAAAAAACTAAATTGTGCCAAAAGGTTTCTTTTTAATGTTAGAAAAGGATTTTTGATTTGATTAAGCGAACTTTAAGGTTAATTCCATATACTGAAAACAATTCATGGTTTTCACATTTTTTATTTCTTTTCGAAGGAATAAAGAAAATTTGCACCAAAAGAATGTATAAAAACTAGAGTTTTTAGCATATTTTAAGGAAGAAAACATTTTGAAATTGTGCAGTTCTAGTGTATAGAAAAATGTACAGCCCTAAAATTAACAAAAACACTATTATGCCGCCCCACCACCACAACCGAAAAAAAAATATTTTTGACCAACATAAAAGCAGGTGCAATGATAAAAATCTTATCCTTTGAAAGGTGTGTGCAATAAAATGTTATTGGTATTTTTACAATATGAAAACTTTAAAAAATACCAGTGACGAAGAGGAACGTATCTAAGCAAAGATTTTTAACACTAACTGAAACAAATGCTGGCAGGCAGTATGTTAAAAGAAGATAGATGCTGTTTTATTTTCTTGCTACTAACTGAAGCCTTATCAGTACAACTCAGGTCCATAATTAATGAGCAATGAGGACTTAACTTGTAATAAAAACCTAACAAATACTGCAGAGATTTAAATTTTCAGCCCATCTGCCTGAAGGCTTACTAACAGATAAAACACCTTAACAATTATAGCTAGAAACTGTTAAACATTTTATGTCCGATTTTTTATTATACACCGTCAAAAGAAAAAGTGTACAAACATTATAAACTACGTGATTTAATGCCTGTGCAAACATCTTCAGATAGAACACTTTATTGCGGTACATTACTAAGGTTAAAGATCGTTCTCTCAACTAGACTATATTTCACACTAAATATAAAAGGGCAAAGAAACTGTATTATAAAAAGAGCTAATAAAACACACATGCCCTTAAAGCTCCTGTAGGCTGGAAATCTTGAGGAATTGCACGAATCCATTTGGAGCGTAGTTCTTCATTCTCGGGAAATTTAAACACTGACGCTTTAGGACCTGTGTCGTAATTGCTACGGCAATTTGGTACACAACAACGTGAAAGCATATTACACTGCTGGCCACCCAAAATGCAACAGTCATATTTACTGAACACATGACAACATATACAAAGACGAAACGATTAAGCTTACAGGCCTGTGCGACGTGCGGAACACTCAGACATCAATAGTTCGTGTGGCCCCATGGCTGGCAATAACAGCCGCTACACGCCGTGGCATCGAACGAAAGAGGCTTTGGTTGTGGGCTTAAGGTATGTCGGTCCAGGCTGCTTCCACACGTTGCCACAGTTCATCAGGTGTAGCCACGGGTGGTGCTTGCTGGGCCACTCGGTTGCCGATCAGCGACTAGACGTGTTCGATGGGCAACGTATCGGAAGAACAGGCAGGCCACTGCAGCAGTGACACCTGGTGGGCCGTGAAGAATTGTTGCACGATGCGTGCCACGTGCAGGCGCGCATTGTCCTGTTGAAATGTGGCCGCTGGCAGTTAAGGGAGGACTACAGGCTCCAAAACGTCGGAGATGTAGCGGTGGCTGTTGAGCGTACCAGAGGGGTGCGGGTGTCATATCCAATTGCGACCCAAACCATAACACCAGGCGACGGACCGGTATGGCGATGCATAATGCAGGCGTCATACAGTATCTCTCTCTGCGGTGCCACCACACGCGGATCAGACCATCGTGGTGTTGCAGGCAGAAGCGGGATTCGTCGGAGAAGACAATGTCGTGCCATTGCGTTGTCCAGGTGAGGCGTTCAACGGCCCACTGCCATCGCACTCGCCGGTGGTGTAACGTCAATGCTAATCAGAGCAATGGCCGCCGTGCGACAAGTCCCCGCTCCTGCAAACGACATTGAACGGTAGGTGCTGACACAGGTTGTTGCACAACACACCCTAATTCCTGCGCTAACGTTCATGATGTGGCGGTGCGAGCCATCAATGCCCGCCGCACAACATGCCGTTTCTCTCGTTCGGTGGTGTGCCGCGACTGCGGCAATCACTCATGTCGGTCCGTCCGTCCCTCCTGCACCCACCGAATCCATACCCGCCTCACTGTGGCTGGATGTCGACCTACACGCGCGCCGATGTCTCGTTATGATAAACCGCTGTCGCGATAAACCACTATTCGTCCTCTGTCGAACTCCGAAATGTGCTGGAATGACAGCCGTATTCTGCGACGAGGCATCAGGAAGCTTCCCACACACAGGTCCGGCAGCACAACACACTTCCACTACTTTTTTTATTGGAGGTTTAACGACCACCGTGAGCAACTCAATGGGCTATAAGCAGTCGCCCGTCCCTAATTTAGGGTCACTGGTTCCAGGAAAGGGAGAGAGCCAGTGCCGTAAGACAAACACAACATCCATGCCTCACTGGGATTCGAACCCAGACCCCGTTCGGACGAATGATCAGAGGCCATCGCTTAGACCACTGCGCCACCGGGGCGGCCTTCCACTACTTACATCCCGCCTTCTGTGCACCCTTCTTATAGTGCTTCTCGGTGGCGTGCTGGGCGCACATGACTTGCATATGCCCTACAATGCAAATTATTTGCATGTCCTCTCGCGGGCGACGCATGCTGCGAATTTCAGGCCAATCGGATGCTTCCTTCTTGGTGTTGCATTTTGGGTGGTCAGTAGTGCAGAACAGCAAAAAAGAATTTTAACACTGTGAAATAAATTACAAAGGGTGGAATAATATGAATCAGTCAGCAGCAAGAACAACGAACAACCTCATGGAGCAACGCTACAATAATCACACACGCTAACTATGGTTACGGTCTTCCTGTAGCGACGTCGGAGGGCAGGAGGTGTTTAGGCCTTGTTTCAGGGGGCGTTGGTCTAGTCGATACTTGCAATACAGCAGTAAGAAACTGAACAAGACATATCGATATCAAAGTTTAAATTCACGTGTATCAAGATTAAAACATGTTATACAAGCACATCGATATCATCATCATCATCATCGTCAACCATTATCAATCCACTGCTGGACGAAGGTCTCACCAAGTTTCCTCCACAACGGTCTGTCTTGTGCCAGTCTCCTCCACGTCACTCCTGCATACTTTCGAATTTCATCCACCCATCTCCCATGTGGTCTTCTTCTGGGTCTTTTCTTGTCCCTTGGAATCCAATCTAAAATTTCGGCTGTTCATCGATGGTCTGTCCTTCTGGGAGTATGCCCAGCCCATTGCCATTTCAGGGATTTAGCTCTGATCATGATGTCTTCCACTCTTGTCATTTTTCGGATCCACGAGTTCCTCTTCTTATCTCTCCTGGTTACACCAAGCATGCACCTCTCCATGCTATTTGAGTTGTCTGCAGCCTTTGTATGTCTCTTTTAGTTAAGGTCCACGTCTCTGCACCGTACGTAAGCACTGGAACGATGCATTGATCAAACACTTTTCTTTTAAGACATAATGGCATATTGCTCTTGAAAATTATGCTGTTTCTTCCAAAAGCTCTCCAGGCAAGTTTTGTACGCCGATTAATTTCTTCATCAATGTGACCCTCACTTGATATCTGCTGTCCAAGATAAACGTACATGCCTGTTATCCCCAGCTTTTCTCCATCAATCGATAAATCTTTATTTCGTGTAAAAGCACTGAACATCGCTTTTGTCTTCTGAAAGTTCATTTTTAATCCCACTTCTTTACTCTTGTCAGCAAGTTCTTGGATCATACTCTGCAGCTCTGATGGGGTAGTTGCAAAAATGACTATGTCATCAGCAAAACGAAGGTGGGTTAGATAATCTCCATTAATCTTTATCCCTTTGTTTTCCCAGTTCAGTGATTGAAAGACATTTTCCAATGTGGCGTTAAAAAGCTTCGGAGATATGGTGTCACCTTGTCTCACTCCCTTTAAAATTTTTATGTGTGTTGTATTTTCAAACAGCCGAATCTTTGCACTTGCATTTTCATAGATGTTATTAATAATACTAATGTATGCATCTTCAATACCGCAGGATTTCATAGCCATTGGAACTGCCGATGGTTTCACCGAATCAAAGGCTTTTTCAGAATCGATAAAAGCCATGCACAATGGAAGTTCATATTCCCTTGCTCTTTCAATTAGTTCTCTCAGTACGTGGATATGATCCATTGTGCTGTAGCCACTCCTCAATCCAGCTTGTTCTCTCGGTTGAGCCATGTCGATATATGCAACACAAATTACGTTTTTTTTTTAAATAGTAGCCTTACAATTAAAATAGTTCAGGGTTTTTCTATAAATAGTTACTTTTGGCTGTTTTTTGTAGGAAATAATAGCCATAGTCGCCCGTCATCAAAAATAGCAGCAATAGTACCACTTTTATCCCTGCTAGTGATAAAAAATGGTTCTAGCAAAAGTTGCTAGTAGAAAAATTTTGAATGTTTCAGTGTGAACTGTAAAGTGCCACTGCAGTAAGTGTGTGGAACATTTTAGACACGTACAAAAGAGAACTGCTTTCTTTTTTTTTCTTTTTTTGATTGGAGGTTTAACGACCACCGTGAGCAACTCAATGGGCTATAAGCAGTCGCCGGTCCCTAATTTAGGGTCACTGGTTCCAGGAAAGGGAGAGAGCCAGTACCGTAAGACAAACACAACATCCATGCCTCACCGGGATTCGAACCCGTGCCCTTTTCGGACGAATGATCAGAGGCCATCGCTTAGAACACTGCGCCACCGGGGCAGCGAACTGCTTTCTGGAAACGAATGTTTCTTCAAAAGTACAAACATTATAAAAGCATTTTGGCACTAGTACAAATATCCAGTATATTTCCCTTATCTACTTCTGCATGTGAGGTTGGGTTCAGTTTCATAAAGAGAATCCAGGGTGATTGGAGGGGCAGTTTAAACTTGAAACCACTGAATGCTCTCATGAGTATTGAGGTTGAAGGTTCGTCCGAAGACAAGTTTGACCCCAGGCCTGCTGTTTTAAAGTGGTATGATGAAAAGATCCAAAACAGATATCTTAAACCATATGGAAAATAACTTAAGATTTTGAATAGTGTGTTCTTAAATTTTATGAATACAGTTAAATAAAAAAATGTTTCTTAAATATTTGCATTTGAATTAAATTATTAAAATTAAATCTGTCAGGTCATGAAAAGGTGAGTAATATCTAAATATTTGTAATCTTTTCAGCATTACAATGTCATGTGACAGATATAGGGGGGAAATCAAAATTTGTCATGATTGACTGATGGAGGGGGACATGTTAGTTTCTTTTGTATAATGTTAATAAACTTTAGCTAGTAGATAATGCAATTTGCTAGTAAAAAATAAGGCCACTAGCAAGTGTTGCTACTGCTAAAAAAAAAAACGAAATCAAGGCCTGCACTGAAAGCTCATTTCTTTCCTTTCTGGCATCTAGTGAAAGATCTCCAACTGATGAATTGTGGACAACTATGGGGCACACCTTCACTGTGTGTTACGTGTACACCAAGGTTATTAGATATCTCTTTAGGTTGAGCCACTTCGGAAACGAGCTGCCATTGGCTGGCGAAATGACGTCACACAGGGAGCAAAGCAGCGAGAGGCAAAGAGGCGAGAGCCAAGAGCCATCACTGCTACAGGTTACACTTTAGCAAGGAATGTAAATAAACGCGATGGAAAATGTTTTCAAATACTAATAATTTCAAACTTCAGAGATTAACATATTTATCAGTGATCTGCTTTTTCCTTCTTTCACGAATTAATTAATTTTGAAAACAAAATAAATTAACAGCTATTGTGTAAAGAAATATGAGGGCATTGCTGTAAACAAACATATTGTTGAACTTCGTAGTTCCGTAGTTCGCAGGAAGTTATATTTACAAAAAAGTTATTGTCAGTGCGAAAGTAAATTCTTAAAAATCCAAACTTTTTAAAGTCTAGCCTTTCGATAATCAGCGCATCAAGTAGTTAACGGGCTAAACAAACAAGAAGTAAATATGTTATTCATCATTTCATTTTTTGCACAATAAATTTTGTTGTTTACAGAATTCCACTTAGTAGACTTCAAATACAAACAAAAATTCCCACGCAATGTTCGTTTTTCAATTTATTTTAATAAGTGGCACAAAAAGTTATCAAAAATTACGTATATAATACTATTGCAATAGCAGGCAGTATCGAACCCTGCTGCCAGTGTGTTTACGATTGCGTTGATGCCAAGCAGCGAGCAAGCGGTGTGTTATCATGACCCTGGTCAATTGACAGAGTGAAGAGAGAGGAGACAAGATGGCGTCGTCGCTTCGCTGTGTGTGAACACGATATTTGTTGTTCTTACAAAAGTGCTCTAAAAGAGTACATGTATTATCATCGTCTCGCCGGAATAAGCTGTGTGTTGTGTGAACCTCCTAAAAGGAATATTAATCATGGTAAGACTGTTTAAAATAGACTAAATAGAAAGCAAAAGTTCATTGTTAACAATTACTCATTCGTTCTATGTTTATTATATATCCGTGAACCATCATTAGTGTCTTAGTTGTGTGTTTAGTCAAGAATAAATAACGAAAAACTGAAATCAGGAGTCTGTCGATTATGAACATAGTTACTGTTGCAAATCATTTCTTAGTTTTTTTAACTTACACCATCAGTTTGCACTCCCAAGCCAAAGATGCCGTGCGGCGTGGTTATCGGCTTGGTTATCTGCTGTCGTGTTTTCGCGGCGTTTGCTCCCGGTGTGACGTCATGCGCAAATCCGAGAAAACGGAGACTGCAACTGCACATTGAAATGGCGTCCCCTGGTGTACACCACAGAACTATGAAATTGCATTGTAATTGTTGTTGTTTTGTTGGATTTATTCTTATTAAAAATCCTCCTAAGTTTTTCTAAGACTTTGCATAGCACCTAAAATTAAATCCCATGTACAATATTTTCATGAAGACGAGAAGGTTCGGTGTATAAATATTGTATTACGGTGGCATTAGGAGTGTGATTCTGGGGTGTGCGATGACAAACAAGAATACAGTAGTGTACCTTAGAGCCCTTTAGATGTGCAGATAGCACTGCAGGTCAGATTCTTACCTTTCCAAAGGTTCCAAAACTGCTAGTATGATGTGCAGTGACACATATAGCATCCAGTAAAATTACGAATGTCTATCGTTTATTAGAGCAAACCACTTAAGTGTTGTGTCACGAGTTGCTGTTTGTTTTTTCTGTGTCTGCAATTGGAAATAGAACATAAGGGAAATAAGCTTTTTTAAGTTTCTTTGTTCTATAAACCAGAAATATATTTACTCAAGTAATTACTTTTTTAGTTGTTTTACATGCATATATGGTTGTACTTAAAAACCGTAAAATGTAGATAATTTGCACTGCATTCTAGTATTTGCAAAGGTTTTTAGATCTCTCCACAGTGTAAATTTCTTTACCTTCCATGCTGTTCACACAAACAGCTGAAGTGCTGCATACGTTTTTTTTTTACAGGGAACCTTTATGCTGTCAATGTTGATTATACTGTATTAGTTAGTATACCAATATACACGGCACATGTGCAGCACAGACAGCAGTTAGACGGGCTAGGAGTGACTCAATAAGGTGCTGGAAAGTGTTCACAGGTATGTGGAGCCATGCTGATTGCAGTGCATCTGGCAGCTGGTGGAGGATCCATAGAGCGAACAACACGATCAAGGTGGTCTTACAGATGCTCAATTGGGTTTAAGTCTGGGGAATTAGGGGGCCAGGGGAGTACTTTGAAGTCTTAACTGCAGCCTTGCTCTTCCAACCACTCTTGGACATTTCTAGCTTTGTGACATGTCGCATTGTCGTGCAGGAAGATACCATCCGCCCCAAGGAAGACAATCGTCATGTATGGGTGTACGTGGTCTGCAAGAATGGATTCACAACGAATTCGGCCCATAGTGCCTTCTACAGGTATGCAAAGATGCCAACTTTTACGGATTTTTCGTAGTTTGAACGGATTTTCACTCCATCTTATGGTTTTACGGAGGTCACCCAAAAAACTACGGAAAAGCTCACACACGCAATTTTCTTTTTTAACTGCCTTTTGGTCGAAAAAACGAACATTACAAGTAGTCTCTATACGCCTTTGATGTTCTGACTTCCCCTGCCAATGGACGCGGAGCGTCTCATATGCTGTTTGTCACGTGATTCCCGTACAGTCATTTCAGAGTGCCGTGTGCAAAAGCGAGTTCATCACCTTTTGTGAACTCTTTACATTGATTACATGCGACTTTGTGCTTGTGAAAACTCCGGTGCAGATGTTTTAACCCTTTCCACTCGACTCGGGTGACACCTGACATTACGAAATCTCTGAGTAGCTCACGTGGCTGGGGTGAAACGTCACGCCTCTATAGCTAGCATGTGGGCGCTCGCGAGACATTTCTTTTTCGCCGAATAGGTTCTATAGAGCCGATAACGCCTCTATAGCTCGCATGTCGGCGCTCACAAGGAATTTCTTTTTCACCATATAGCTCGCATCATCTGCCACACCTATGATGCCTCCATAACTTGTGTGTTATCCACCGCGCTTATGATGCCTCTATAGCTCGTGTGTTATCCGCCACGCCTATGACACCTCTATAGCTCGCATGTCGACGCTCGCAAGACATTTCTTTTTCGCTAAATAGGCCGGGTGTCAGCCATAAAGCAGATGATGTTTCTGTAGTTCGTATGTCGGGCCTAGCGAGCCAAAGCTGAACTTATATATATATATAATGATAGGAGGAGACTGGCACAAGACAGACCGTTGTGGAGGAAACTTGGGAAGACCTTCGTCCAGCAGTGGATTGATAATGGTTGACAATGATGATGATGATGATATATATATATATATCATTTTTAAATAAAACTACATTTTGGGACTTATTTATTCTAATAGAAAGTGTTATGATTCTGAGATGTTAAAATAAATATTTTTGACATACTGAAAATCTAACTGAAGGTCAAAACGGTTTTACTGAAAACTTCAGATTTTTTTTTTTACTCGTGACCCCTTTCTCAGGTTTGCATCTCTGGGTATTTTTTTTTTTTTTTTTGATTGGAGGTTTAACGACCACCGTGGAGCAACTCAATGGGCTATAAGCAGTCGCCCGTCCCTAATTTAGGGTCACCGGTTCCAGGGAAGGGAGAGAGCCAGTGCTGTAAGACAAACACAACATCCATGCCTGACCGGGATTCGAACCCGGACCCCTTACGGACGAATGATCAAAGGCCAACGCCTTAGACCACTGCGCCACCGGGGCGGCTCTCTGGGTATGAGTGGACCCAGACCATAACACTGCCCCCACCAGCTGTGTCCTTCCAGCAATGGTTGAAGGGCGTTTGTTCCCGATGTTTCTCGCCTTATACGCCAATGTCTATCTGTTTGATGAAGCAGAAAACGTGACTCACCGGAGAGGGAAATCCTTTGCCAATCAGCGGGAGGTCCAATTCCTGATACTGTCGTGCAAATGTAAGCGTTTTCTGCCGATGCACCTTTATTAGCATAGGTTTAGTGACCATCCGTTTGCGTCGGAGACCCATATGCAGTAGGGTTCGCTGAACTGTCGTTTTAGACACACTTCAGGAGACCCCTGGTGCATTCGGTCAGTGAGTTTGCTCAGCTGTAGTGCGTCGGTCGGCCCTCATAAACCTTCGAAGCCGACATTCACCTCTCACATCAATGGCACGTGATGCTCTGCAGTTTCAACATTGCTTATTCGCAATGGTGCCATTTCTCCAATCACGATACACTTTAATCACAGCAGCACGCGAAGAGTTCACTAACTGCACTGTTTCAGAAATACTGCCACCCTTGGCCCGAAAGCCGATAATCCCCCTTCTTGCAAATCTGATAAATCGCTCCTTTTATCCATGACAACAATGAGTGATATGTTTTCAGAATGCCTACAGCACACCTTATATACACTCCAAGCAAGCTCACGACACGCCTTCTTTCATTGGCTACGCGCTGTTGACGTCAAAGTACGAGGTGGTCACAATAATGTGACTCGACTGTGTATATAAAAATTATTCTGCAATTAATCCTATTGGAGTTATTTGAGAAGGCCACAGCTGCTTATTCACTCTTAAAACCTTTATATGCTGATAAAAATGCAATCGCATGTTTAAGTTAATAAGTGAATTGTGTAGTGTGGTTGGCATAAAAAAAATTTTACACATTAGCCTATTTAGGAAACATTGTCTTAAATGATTCTGCTGGCTTCACTGACTTGTTTGTAACTCGTCTGTTGATTTTGTATCCATTAATGAGCAAAATGAAGTTGCTGTGTAGTACAATGGTAGTTTACATCATGGGAAGGAAGGTATATACTTGCAAGATTTCCTGACTCCTAGTTCTGGGCATTTTCATACTCAACTTGGTGATATTTTTTAAAATACTGCCCCCCACACACACACACATTTCAACTCAGTACAAAACATGTGGATTTGGGTGTAGGTAATTCCTTCATTCAGGTGCTATGGATCTTTGTGATCCAAGCACTGGGCACAAGTTTTATGAAAGTTTGTTTCACTCTGGAATCAAAAAATACTTGTCACCTACCACCTTTAAAATGAATGATACATAAATCAGCATGCAACAACTTAATGTTTAGATTATTGCGATGATGGAAACTATTCAGTTTCAGTACATATGTTGACAGATTTGCCAGAATCTTGAACATACGAATTTCTGTCGGAAAGATAAGAGTATGACCAGGTTTCCATAAATTTCCAAAAATACACACACAAATAATACTTGAGATATGTCTACCCGAAATTATTTATAGGAAAACAAATCAATAACTCAAGACAAATATCTAATGCAAAATGCTGTTGCTGGATTGCATAAATAAATATAAGTGCCTCAAAATGTGAGATTGGAAATAAAAAATTGCGAAAAATTCATTTTTTTTTTTTACCAGCTTCTCCTGATATTCAGTTAGATGTAGTTTTTCCAGTATTATAAAAGCAAAAAAAGTGTGGATTGTATAAATGTACATTCAACAAACGCACTCTATTTTTCAACTTTCTCCCTGGTTCCTAACGTTTGTTTCCATTAGTTGTCACAAATGTTTATGACAGAAATTGTTTTTTAAATAAATTCTTCTGGCATAGGATAGATACTATTAATACACACACGTTTTTGAAACATATTTTTCTTGGGCCGAGCAATTTGTTTGCAATGATGCTGTTTATTATAACTGCTTCCAGAAATCAGACTGGAAGGATAGTTTATGGATCACTACACAATATATTATTCTTTATAACTTCCCACTCATTCTGAAAAAACATCTGAAGAAATGCTTGTGTTCAGCAAAATCTATATTTTAGATGCAGTACATTGATATTCACATATGAAATGAACTGTTGTTTATGGCACCCAGAAGTACATAAAGTTTTGGGGAAGGTCGCAGTGTGTCAGGGCTATCACAAACAGAAGGAAAAAGCAATGTCAGTTATACCATCCATTTCTACCAAATTTACACAATAACTCAGCAGCCATGGATTTCCTTCTAGTATGCTGAACATTCCCCTTTCATTTAAAATTATCAGTAATGATTTGCAATTGTCACATTAGAAAAGTAATTTTCCCAAGGCAAAGTAGAATACAACATGCATAGTACTTTTTAAATTGCCACTGATTCACAACTAAACTATTTTTTGTTAGAATCAAGCAAATTGCTAAGAAACTCCTCGACCTCTTTTAAACATCTTAACATGTGCCTCATATAGGAAATTCTGGAACATATATGAAGGCTTTCTTCTTTCCATAAGTTACAGAATGAACAACAAAACAGCTGTGTAGTGTAAGTCTAACCACAGAAATACAATGGTAATTAAAGCAGGATGTGCAAATGAGTGGAACTAGTACTGACGTATGTAAATGTGTCTAGTGTTAGATGGTGTTTTGAAGCATTTTCCAGTTTTTCTGAGAATTGCAAGCAGTTTTTAAGATAGCAGGTTCTCTGGATATGTCTATGAGAAATTATTTATAGGAAGAAGTGTGATGGTGAGCTATTAGGTTGGTTGGATGGCCCAATACGAGTTTTTCCCTAACGTAAAAATTTTGTCAGAAATCTTGAGGGCAGAGCCTTTCAAGCCAATTCAATAGTGGCAACCACAGAAAACCACCAAGGTGGCACTGCTATTTGGTGCTGGTCTGCAGAGTGAGTAGGTAGTCATTTCTCGTGTCAGTCAGATCTATAAACAACAAAAAAGATGACACCGAATTTTCGGGTGTAATAAGCACGTCTTTTGAATCCGTTCTGACGCAAATTAAATTTATCAAAGCTATTCAATGTCAATGGAACCGGTATGGAAAACAATAGATCTAACGAAAGAAAGAAGATTTTAAATCGGGCTTTTAATCCCTGAGATATTGCTGTAAACGGAATCGTGAGCTTACGAACTCTTAGAAACCGAGATATCGACAAAAATAAGATGTGACTTTACGTCTCCTGGTGGAAAACCATGCATTATTTTAGGAAGAAAGTATTCTCAAAAGGTTTATCCATATAAGCGGTATCCGTCCAAGAAAAACAATTTAGTCGAGTTTTCAGGAGCCAAAATTTTGCTACAAATATATCAGAAGCAGAAATTAACACTTATGCCCCGTGGTGGCCAAACCATTCTTTACCAAACATTAGACATTATGCGAAAAATATTTTCCATCAGGTCTTGTATGCGATACAGAAATAATTTTTCAAAGCGGAGTTTTAGGAGCAGAAATAACGTAGAAAACGTTGTACACTAGCGGAAAATCTATGATTTACTGTAATTTTGAATTTAGAGGAAAAACATTTCGCATCGGAAACACTATCCAACAAAGAAGGAATTTTTCAAATCAGACTCTCAGAAATAGAGATATTGACAAAAATAAGATATACATCTACGCCCCTTGGTGTAGAAACAAACCATGCATTATTTCAAGAAGAAATATTTCCTAAAGGTTTGTCAACATGAGTAGTATTGGTCAAAAACTACTTTTTTTTCAATCGAGGTTTTAGAAGCTCATATTTTGCTGCAAATACATCAGAAGCGGAAATTAAGGCTTATGCCACCTGGTGGCCAAACCATGTTTTTACAAAAATTAAAAATGTGCAAACGATTTCCCATCAGGAACTGTATCCGGTGCAGAAAAAATTTTTCAAATCGGAGATTTAGAAGCAGAGATACAGGGGGAAACGCAATTTACCGCTACGCCCCTAGCGGAAAGTCTATGAATGACTTGAAAATTTTGAAATTATATGAAAAACATGTCACGTGGAAAAACACTATCCAACAAAGAAGGAATTTTTCAAATCGGACTCTTAAAAGTACAGATATTGACAAAAATAAGATGTACATCTACGCCCCTGGCGGAGAAACTGTGGAATATTTTAAGAATAAGATATTCCGAAAAGGTTTATCGATGTGAGTGGCATCAGTCCACGAAAGAATTTTTTCAATCGATATTTTAGAAGCTCAGATTTTATGGCAAATACATCAGAAGCAAAAAATAACTCCTACGCCCCCTGGTAGCCAAAGTATTTTTTACCAAAAATTTGAAATTATATGCAAAAGATTTTCCATCAGGCGATGTATCCGCTGAAGAAAAAAATTTTTAATCGGAGTTTTAGAAGTAGAGTTATCGGGGAAATGTCATTTACTTTTACACCCTATGGAAAATCTATGCGTAATTTGAAAAAGTAACTATATCTAAAATACTCTTTGACATAAATGGAATCGAAAAATAAAAGAATTTTTTCAATCGGATGTTTAGAAGCAAATATGTGGAATAAAATGCATTTTTGAATTCGACATCATCTGCATTTACGCCCTCTAGCGGCGACATTGCACATCATAAAAAACTAAATAAAGGATCGTCATTAGCATATTTCAAGTTTCCCAATGCAAAAAGGATTTTTCAAATTGGACTGATAGTTGCAGAGATATCGTGGAGTACGGACGGACGGACGGACAAAACGATAACATAAGCACGATCTTTTTTTACGAAAGACGTGCTAACAAATCTGACAGTGCCACTAAGAATAACAGTAACCCCCTTAAGAAAAATCACAGACAATATGTGTGCATGGTTACAAAAACCAATTGTGGCATAGCTCAGTAACCATTTTCCACATATAGACGGAAGTAAACAGATATGGTGAATGTTGAGGATGCCTGAGGTAGCACATACTATGTCACAAATGGCTACTTCTTACATCAGCAGCATTTCAGATTTTTGCTTACTGTTACTTCTACCTATTACATTGTCAGTGGATTGAGCAACTTGTTAATGGATACTGAGTGAAACAACAATGTCATTAACAGTATGACTTCATGAGTGTTAGGCTGTCAATGGTGTGTGCTTTCTTGACTATGCCAAAAGTGGTTATCACATGAACTGAACCTAGGTGCAGTGGTAGTCTGTAACTTGGGCTGGGATACTGCCACAGATTGGTTTTTGCTTCTAACAACTCCACTCCATTGGACCAAGGATGAAAATCTTGGACCCTTTCATGCACCCATTAGCAGATGCAATGTTTTTCCTACAAGATAATGCCTACCACTCCACTTTTGTTGCCTTGTCAATTGCACTCTTTACCATATGAAGTCGACCACCTGGTCTCCCAACCTAAATGTGATGGATCATGCACTCAATGCTCTATGAATGTCAGATGCATTTGCCTCCTGGAACTTCAACATGCTTTGGAAAAACAATTGAGATTACTACCACAGCACTGTGGGACAGTCTTTTCTCTGTGAGGTCCACATAGTGGCAGGAATTGACTGCCCTCCACAATGAAACACTGGCTATCTCATGTCCCCACTCTATAACTTTGGAATTAAAGGTGTTTTATTTTTAAATGTTACTCTTTCGACACAGTGATATACACCTACCTACTGATTTACTTTCAGCGCATCCTATGGGTTTTAGAGAAAATTCAGAGTTTTAGGTTGTTCCTTATTTTTCTGAAACAGTGCTCTGCATAATTGATAACATTTTAGAGATGTTTTTTTCAATATTGCTGGCCAAATTTACCTTGAAAGTTCTAAAAGCCAACCTTTAACATAAGTGAGCAAGTCAGCTAGCTGCCTAGGACCACCACAGATTTTAATTATATTTCAATTTTTATCATTGCCCGATTTCTAATTTGTATTGCCTTTGAAAACAGAAATAAAATAAATCAATAAAAAGATAGTCAAAATGTCAAGTGGACTGAAGCTTCTCAAAACATATGAGAGAATGACTCGAGAGAAATTAGTTGGGTTGGCTTCAATATCAATGGAAAATATTATTGCTTCACCTTTGTATCTGCTCCAAGTACTGCAGAATTTGCTTCCAATAAAGCAAAAAAGTTACTTTTTAAAATAACATTTGTTTTGCACCTTTTATATTTTTTACACAAAAGATTACGATCATTTTTTTTTTGGAAAATTATAAAAATTGTAATACTCCAGGTAAGAAAAGTTTTCTGCTACAGTTAGTGTGTTTTTGATGTTAAAACATTCAGTTATGCGACCAAAAGCTTATACAATCCTAATCACGAAAGCAATGAACAATGGCATTTACAAATAACCATACTGTAGGCAGCTGTTGCTGAAGTTCATATTTTCAATAACTTATACGCATTTTTTTAATTTTGTTTGTTGTTGAGAATAAAAAAAGTTACTCAAATCTGATCAACAATTATTTTTATTATGAACATACTTTTTGAGTAAAACATAATATTAGAAGCTCACAAGTTGAAAATTTTTCCTTGAAGGGCTTATTGCACAGTTTTTGTACACTTTGTGGGCAATACTTTTTAACTTGTAGTTTGACATTAAAAGCTCATTACTGTAAAACATAAAACACTTTACTTTTTCATTTGCCATATGCTCAGCCAGGGTGTGTGGCAAGGTAGGTACAACAATTTTTTAAAAATTAAGTTATTAACAGAACCGGCTTGCTTTCCTTTTGCACCAGTTTTGGTCACAAGTATATGAGCAAGCAGGTCCATTATCTTGGATATTATTTTAATAGCATCAGTACTTTGAACAGAATCTGGATGTACGCAGTGGAGGAGCAACTTCAAACCACCTACAAACTCATGTCCCGGCTTTCTTCGATCCAGATTTCGGAGCTGCTTTGGTGTCCTTTTACTTGTATTTAGCAGCCGGTTCTGTTAATAACATTTTTTTGAAAAATTAAGTTATTAACAGAACCGGCTTGCTTTCCTTTTGCACCAATTTTGGTCACAAGTATGTGAGCAAGCAGGTCCATTAGCTTGGATATTATTTTAATAGCACCAGTACTTAGAACAGAATCTGGATGTACGCAATGGAGGAGCAACTTTAAACCACTTACAAACTCATGTACCGGCTTTCTTCGATCCAGATTTCGGAGCTGCTTTGGTGTCCTTTCTTCCTTGTATTTAAAAATATTGTTTGTGTAATTACGCAAAGCATTAGGCCACGCAACCATGGAAGAAGGCCCCAGAACATTCATGAAACACTTTAGTATTTGGCATCCTCAGTGCACTCTGCACTCCAGGACCTGTCTCTTGGAAAACTTTAAAATCTCTGCCAGAGTCATTCTTTCTGGTCCTTTCACTGGAAAGCATATTCAATCCTATGCGTCCTTTCAGTAACTATGTAAAATATCCACACCCTAAGGGAATAAAAAAATCTATTAAGCATAATAATATGCAAATGTGTATTTTCATTGCATTTTATATATTTACACAGTTACATCTTTTATCTGGAGTTATATCAGTTACATAAGCAGTCCTCTAACAACTTTTTAAAATTGATATAGGCCCATTCCATTTCAAATCAAGCAGATTCCTGTTGGGTGTCTCTCGTGAATTTTCCAGGGAAAGGCCTAGTCATTGCATAATAGAAAGCATATCATATTGTACTTCCTTCGGGAGAGATGGAAATACAAATTATGACGTTTTTAAAGTTGTATGCTGACAGTGAAAGCTTCACAACAGAAGGAAATTTCTGATTTTTAGGAATTCATAGCTCATGAGAATTTTAAAAAGCTAGAGCTAAGCTTAAAGATTTTTTTTTTTTTCCTCTTAGAGAAGCATAATGTGGGCTTTAACATGCACCATTGCTTACATTTTAAAGTGGCTGGGGCCTCATGTCCATGTAAAAAAATAGTAAAATGAAAAAACACACAAAAATACAATTTTGATTTCTTTTTTAGAAAATTATAAAATTGTTACACCTTGAGAAATTCATGTATAGGTGGGTGCTTTCCTTATTGTTTGTTAAAATAATGCTTTCCCTGCATTTCAGTTTGTAAACTTTTGCAATGATAACCATCCAAATATTGAAAAAAAAATAATCAACAAAGGCATATTTTACAAATAACCACATATTTAAGCGGCGTATAGCACGCACCTTAATTTTACAGAAGGAAGTTTGAGTTAAAAAATAAATTTAAAATAAACAACTTGGGATCTCTGGAGACGTTTTTTTAGATAACACACGTTTATTAATGATTTATACCACTTATAAGGCAAATACGAAAAGAAAAAACATCTAGTTTGAACAAAAGAACTTAAATATTAGATATTTACAAAAATTTTTAATCAGAATCACTACTATCTTGGAAACCATGAAACTCTTAGTCTTCACAGCTAATCTTCAAATCAAGCACAACACTGCTGCTTTCACTGCTACTGTCTTCATAAATCAGTTCTTCTTTTACCATCCAAAAGCACTGCTTATGCCACATTTTCTTAAAAGATTTGATAACAATATCTTGTTTAACTATGTCCCATAAAGGATTTACCTACTGACACACTTTTTGAAATGCTATGTCTTTTCATTTTGCCCAGAAATTTTGTAACTTCACGTTGAGCTTCATCACACATGTATTTATCCCATTCTTCATGCATATGTAAAGGCTTTGTAGGGGACTTGTTAATGGAAACATCTAATGGCTGGAAATAATGATTAAGTCCTGGAATAACTGCTATTCCTGTTTTGCACTTTTGCAATTCTGTCTTCGTTGTTTCTGTAAGAATCGAGAGAGTCTAAATGCATCTAATACTGATAAGAATGGCTTCTTTGACAAACCACTTGGCAGTGGTGGTATATGATTCGAGTTAGCTAAGCTAGCAGCAAAGCCCAGAGAATGCACAAATAAAACTTAATTACATATAGCACAAATAAATAAAGTCAAATTATCAACAGTATTAAAATATGTTGATGCTTTCGCTGTTGAAAAAAATGCGTGCGGATTCACTTCTTTGACTGAAGAGTGGCAACTTGCCATAACGCAAGCACTCTTCCCAGTCTTCACACAGTTCTGATGCGAAAACCTTCCGTTCCATCACCTGCTAGCGTTCCCCATGACAACATAAATCAGCTGGTACAGATGGGAATGGGTCAGTTAGCTTTGGGAAAGGGTTCGCTCAGAATACAGAAGATTTAGACTATCTTTATAGGCACTCGCATACTCCCGCTTTATAAGTATTTCGCGGAGTTGTTCAGTTTTTGTGAAGGCTGTCAATGAATTAAAAATCGTAGATATTATATCTTAAATTATGTGGCTTTGTTGGATTCGAACAATGTTTTTTGATAAATTTTGTGAAAGCTTCCTAAAACATCTACTGTGAGAACATAAAGAACTCTAAAGCTTCACATTTTGATACAGTTCGACTAAAAAATGAACTGAAGGTGTTTTAAACCCCTTGACGAATACATAATCAGTAAGAGACATTACATGTATACATAAAGTTGAAGATAATACTGATAACATAGTGTTTAGTGAGATATGTACAAATTAGCAGACTCCTCATATTAAGCTTTCCATCAACAACTGAAAGAAGTTTTTTTCTGCATTAAAAAAGAATCAAGATATATCTTAAGAGCCACACAAGGACATGTACACATTCCAGACTTATTGTCAGTAGAGAAAAACATTCATTTTTAAATATGAGAAGAGCACTCAGGAAGAAACACGTAACATTTCCTCTAGTTCATGACATAAAAGGAAGAGAGAGAATGGAGTTCATGTACAAATAATGTATTATCTAGAAGAAGAATGGAGTTTCATGAACAAACAAATAAATGTATTCAGAAGAAGAATTAGAGTTCATGTACAAATAAGTGTTAAAATCCTAATCCTCATAATTATTTGGTATCATGTTAGCAATGGCATGTAACTCAAATTTAGAAAAAAAAGTTACTTCTATTACTTACAATTAAAAATTCACCAACTTCACAATAAAAAAAACAGTACTGGGGGAGAGGGGGAGATAGCCCAAGTCTCTTGACCCAAAGATACACCACTGCCACCTGTGTGCTTCCCCACACATTTTTAATCCAAAGCTTCATGCCTTCTTCCATCCATCCAACGCCCTTTAGGATGAACATGCATATGTATGCCACTTGGAAATTTTCTACTTTGGAAAAGTTTTTCTTTTAAAAATTACCAATGGCAGCAGATTATTTCCATCTGCGAGTGCAGGCAAGAACAACAGTTGAAAGATATTTTTCATGACCTGAAGTTTTGATCGTTACATTGTCTTAGCACCTTTTGAGGCCACAGTTTAATTTGAAGAGGAACATCGAAAGTGTACTTTCGTCCCATGTTGCCGATTTATCAGACCCATTTAAAAGTTTTGTTATCTTTTCCTTTTCTTTATTAACAAAACCTTTTACGAAAATTTATTATTTTCTCTTCATAATTGTCCGGCATAGGTTGGACAATCTGGATCTTGTTTGCATCTGAAGCTCATGCCTCTTCATAAAATCTTTGGCACCACTGATGTTGCCCCTTTGAAATCATGTATTTGTAAACTCTTTGCTGATTTTTACTGCTTGAATAATTATTTTTATGTTGATAAAGCAATGCCAGATTTTCTTTGATTAAGTACAAATTCTTTTACCTGTTGTTCCAATTTTGGCCATTTAGCAATACCTTGCTGCAAAATTGCATTTTGTTCTTGATAACGTCTTTATTTTTCTTCACCACTCTCGTATTTGGCGCATTCTGTTGGTGGCTCTCCAAAGAGGGCTTTGCACTGCAGCTCCATTTCCATGCTGCTTGGCATATTCCACAACTCTTTAACTTGAAACCAGCTGTATACGTTGAATGCTTTTGTCTTGATTCCATTAGGAATAGTTTTAAAAAACTGAAACTAGTAGCTTGATGCAGTGCATGAGTTGTTTAACTTGAAGGAGCACTCTGCACATATGAAAGTGAAGAGACAGACTAAAAACAGACATTGCCAAGTGCTCCGCCTCGAACGGAGTTGCTCTCTGTTTTAGACAGCTAAATCCACGCTCTCCGCTCAAGGCTTTAAAACTCCGGTTGTTGTAATATACCATGATTTCTTTTTGTTATTGATATCCTATTATTTCAGTGTTTTAAAAGGTTAAATTGAAAATTCCTCCAAGAGTACTAAAAGTATGCTTTCCCCCCTTTTTTTTGTCTTTCTTTAAATGCCGTCTTTCAGTATGAGTGTCTGTAAATACTATAGAAGAATGGGATGTTTCGCTCTTCTTGGTGCTTGCTTTGTGGTTATCAAGGCCAATCTATTTCACGTTACTTGCGAGTGCATTCGAGCTTGTTGTTTATGGCATTGCAGCGCAGCAGAGAGCTGAACAGGTCTTGGCTGATGGGAGTGTTGACTGCGGGAGAAGCGTGGTGCAGGGCGGGAAGTTTCGGCAGTGGAGTGTTAGAGTAGACATACCTAGGTGGTAGTTTGCAGTTTTCGCTTTAGTGCATTACCTGAACAAAGTAAATTTCTTTTGTGCCTTATCTCAAAACGACTGCATAGCCAATACTTAAAAGATGCTTTTAAGAAGCAATGGCCCGTTTTAGAGAAATGTTCCAAGAAATCAGCCCGCAAGAAATGCTAACTATTCTGTTTGTGACATTGATTTCACTATCACACATGGTGGTTTAAGCGACGGCAAACGCCATATACGCATACCACCAACATTGAATAATGCTAAAGTAAGAGCATCTAGTCAAACTCTTACATCTTCGTTTATTTCCACGATGGAAAGGTGTCCATGTAATATATCTCGGAAATTTTGTTCACACAGCTTTTATTATGGAAACATAATTATTATCTTTGTGACAGACCATGACGAGCCTTTGTTTATTAAGATTTTTTTAGATTCGGACATTGCTAAAACATATGGTTGTGCGTGGATAATTTGTAAAGAAAGAAGTAGAACTGCTTGTAAACAACGTTTACGCTGTAAGTATAAAGATTAAGAAACTTATTTTGTGTTTTTTGATATGATGTGCATTGGTTTTTTTTTTGTTTTTGTTTTTTAAATACATGAGCACATTCATCCACACAGAAGAAATACCCCCTGTAGCCTGTGCTATTGCTCCGGACAGCCCCTTCTGAAATTTGGCAACTCGAGAAAAAACTGTTAACATTTGGCAACGTCTAGATGTCGCACTCTGCATCAGTATTCATTTTACCTGAGTTTAAATTTTAAAAAAGTAGTCTACATTATAACGTGCAAGGTAGAATTTCAGCCCTAAATTTTTTGGGGAAAAGTGCTTGCTATATGTCAATAAATATGGTAATACAAAAATGTCATTAAAAAAAAATAATCCAAACTTTGACAAGCAGCAGTTTCTGTTAGTAGAATAAAAAAGCAAGGGGGCAGGGAGTAGGATTTCAGTTGCAATTTTTTTATACACAGCTTAATAATCAACACTTGCCAATTATAGTAATTTGTGAAAGAAGTTCAATAATTAGACAGCGTCATTTTATGTTAACAGCAAGCAGACTGAATTTCCAATGCTATTGAAGAAACGATAAAAATAATTTACCCTTTAAACTAGTAAAGGATCAGCTTCGTTAGACTGTCATTTTTATTTTTCAATTAGTTCACCCTTTTTATGGCAAGGTTCATGCTCTTCCAAGCAAAATAAATTCAAGCACTTTTCAAAGCCAAATTATCATACATGTGTGCTGTCAGTCTGTGAGTAGGTAGGTAGGTATTTTAGCAAGTTGAGACCATTAAACTTAGCTGGTATGGGAACACCTTTAATAGCTTGCCTGTTACCCCCTGTTGGTTTATTTTATTAACTTTGAATTGCCCCTCCCGATTTGGTGTTTTTTTAAATCATTTTATTTTGTGGAAAGTCCTAAACTTTTTCAAGGAGCGTATGAACCATGTATGGATAAGGTTAAAAGCTTGGGGGGCGGGGGGGGGGGGCTTATAAACAATCAATTTTGTATGGTAGGGGAAATTCCATTTACATTACTGTGTGGTTTTGTCCTGTGTTTTGGGGTGCAGCTAATTTATGAGGTTGAAGGAAAGAGCAACAATCAGTGGCAAGGGAAGGCATTTGAAAAGTGCATTCTACTGCAGCATTTTCCTTAACAGTTTCAGGCACAGGAGGACAATTTCATAGCTATGTTTTCTATTGAACTTTTTATACTGAATCCCAGCTGTTGTCTATATATATATAGCAGCTTTCTTTAGTGCTATGTTTACAAATGTTAAAATTGAAAAAAAAAAAACACCCACTCATTTTAGATTTAACATTTTATAATCAGACATTGCTGACCTGTGCTACCGAAATGAGGTTTTCAATTACTTTCTGCTGTAACTACCGTACAGACAATTGCATTGAATTCCACTGTCACCTCAACAGTTAAGAATTGTCCACGTTACTTGATTATTGTGCGCATTAAGCTCGAGTATTTTTACTTCTCTGTTCTCTAATATTTAGAATTTCCAACTATTGGACAGTGACAGAAAGTTAACTTCAATATTATCAAAAACTCTACACCATTTATATGTTATAACATACGACTCACATCATATGTCTAAAATTTTCTTTAATGGCTTAAACACAATAACCTCCAATAAATTTTCTTTAATGGCTTAAACATAGCACTTCTAGGCTCTGAGAATTAAAGCCCAGATGAAGAACTCCCAGCTGAGCTTTCACGTAGCTGAGAGTCTTCATCTGGGCATAATTCTCAGAGCCTAGAATGGTCACAATGTGTGATTGTTCTAAGCTCTGAGAATTAAGACCAGACCAAGACTCCCAGTGGAGTACGAGAAATCGAAACAGATATTGAGTGTCATGTTTTAAAAATCGGTGTAACGCACATTTGTGATGAATTGATGAAAAAACATTTCATCAGCATTGGGAAGAACAGCTGAAAGTCAAATCCTGGTTTCAAGAAAGCCTAACTAAAAAAAGAAATGCTACAAAAAAATTTTCCTACACATGTCACAAAATACATGATAGGCAAATCCAAATCCATAGAGGAAAGAAAATGACATCTGACTACAAGTCAAATGCTTACCAAGATCGAATTCAGTAAACTATGATGATATTCAGATAGCAATGAAATATTACCTAAATGATGTGAATTGTTCATGGCTGAGTCCAAATAAGATAGATGATATGACAAAATATCATAAAATGGTGAACATGTTAAAAAAAATTAAAAAATGCACATGACCCAAACAACCTAGAAAACATTTTCCTTAATTAAAAAAACAACAACAAAAAACACCCGGAGATCAAAATGGGCTTCTCAAAGTTTTACTCACAGAGGCCAAAGTTGGTTTAAAGTCAGCAAAAATAATAAGTGATGCACATATTGTTCAAATATTAATATTCTTTACGTGACTTAGCAAAATGTGTACAATGCACCTGTCGAAGCATCGGGTTTGGATTTACATTTTACTTTACGTATGTGCCGTAAGCCATTAGGTAATTTATTTGGCTAAAACAATGTGGAGATATCTCTGGCAGTGTAGGCATTAGTTTGAAAGCCTTAAGAGATGGAGAGAGCGGAATGCTGCACGTTTTAAAAACAGATGCGAGCTCAGGTGGTTAAAAAAAAATGGCAATGAAAGGAAGTGGTTATTGAGTGCAACTCAGCTTAATATTTTTTAATCTAGATGTCATGAACAACACATAAAGGCAATTCTCTTGCAAACATTGTCAGTAAGATGTTGTCTAATGTAGTTTTCTTGACATTCTCCTACAGATATCCACTCAATTTAGAAAGAAAATGTGGGAATATTAGGAGCACATAAAACCATGTCTAAGAATCTGATCTTTACATGTGTAGATTACCGATAGAATAACAAAAATAAATAAGACTGGAAACTATGAACTGGTAGAAGAGTTGAATAAATCTTACCCTAAAACAAAGAATGATGTAGAAAGTAGTAACTTATTGAAGGGATGAATTTTATTGCCTTCACATTTATGAAAACTGCTGGATTGAGAAAATAGTTCCAAGTTTCGTGTTATGAAAATAAAGATGTAATAATACTTAAATCTAAACATCATCATGGCCAGTCAAATAACTTTAGATGACCTTAACAAGATGACATCTGTGATATACCAACTCACAAATTTTTGTCAATTATGAACTCCACCATTTCCAGTTGTTAGCTCTAGAAGGTTACATGCAATTGGTGCTAGTCATGTGTAAACTCCGTTTTTGAAGAATCATGAAAATATTAAATCCAAATGATATGTAATTCCTTAATTTTAATGTTGAAATGCATTTTTTTTTTACATTTCAGTTTTTTAAACTACCGCTCGCCGTTTTTCCTATGAAAATTTTTCATGTTTGGCCGAGTATAAAAAGTGCTACTGAAATACTACCTTTTTTTATTGCTTTATCTTATATGAGCACTGAAATTACTATCATCTACTAAAAGTTGTTTTACCTGGCTCTTTTTTTTATATTATTTTTGAAATGTAATACTTTTTGTTAAATTATTTTTGAAATGAGACACTTTTTGTTAAATTATTTTTGAAATGTGACACTTTTTGTTAAATTATAGAATCAACCTGTTCTTGAATTTTTTATAATTGAAACAATTACATAATTTTCTAAACAGAAATTAAAATTATATTTTTTGAATGTTTTACATTTCCTCATTTTTTTATTTTTTTTTTTGTATGGACATAAGGCACAGCTACATTAAAGTAAAGGTGCTTGTTCAAGTCCTTACATTTTGCTTTTTAAGAAAAAAATCTGAGGAGTGAAACTTTAAATGTCAAGAGTTATACTGCAGCACACCATTTTAAAAATGACCTAATTTGCATACAATTTTTCTGAAGAAAATGGGATTATAAAGAAGTAAGGAATAAGGCTTCCAAACATTTTTCCTAGGAAAATACCTGAGGGTCACCCAACACATATTCTGCAAAACTTCAAAATTTTGAAATGGAATGAGCCTATTAAAAGTTGTCTGCCCTTTTTCTTTTTTGTTTTCAAATATCTACATTTTTTTAAGTCTAACCAAGAGAGAGGGTACCTACTATACCTCTTTGTCCTATTGTAGGTCTAAACATTTTCTCCTGTTTCACAGTGACATTCCTTTCAACATTGGAATCTTTCAAAATGCTAGAACTTCCTTTTTTGAAATGTTTACCACTTTCTTCTAATAATCTTTTGACACAATATAAATTGGACGGTTCAGCGTTTCCTCGAAATTTTTCCAGCAAAGGTTCCCAGGGCTGCCCAAGCAGTCAGAGGGAGCAGACTTCCAGCTAAGTGGACTAAGGTTGGCCCCAAATGTGATGCACGAGTGGCACGTTTGTCCCCATAGCTCTGTCACTTTCCTGGAACCAGAACACAGGAGTAGGGGTGGGTGACTTATTAGAGCCTAAAATATTGGCACAGTATTAGCCCACCCTCCTCCCAAAGAGAGTGCCCTTTAAATCATATCTGTGTCTTCTGGCTTAACTTTAATGATGTGAATTAATCTTCATGCCCATCAAAGCATATTTCTATGATGTAGACACAGTAGCTAGTAGTTAGAGCATGCAACTTTGGGACATAGGTTTCCGGAGTTCCATGTCCCTGTCCCATGATACAGCTGCCATAGTTCTGAAGCCATGTAGTTAAGCCGACGGTCTAGTGTATTGGATCCTTGATAAACAGGGTGTCGGAGGTATTGGACACATTACAAAATTATATAAAACAAAACATTAAGCAAATAGAAAAGAAACAGATTGTACTAACTTACAATGTAACTACACAAGTTAATAAAATCTCGATGTGAAATCACTTGCCAGACATTATACGTCCAAGTGACACTCAATTTCATGCCATGTAATGACAAGCATCTGAGGAGTTATGGAATTAATAGCAGCTGTGATACGCTGCTTCCAGTTCCAGCAAATCAATACAAGGCGTCTGACAGACCTGAGCCTTCCACATGAAATAATCCAATGGAGTTAGATCTGGAGAGCGAGGAGGCCACGGAATGGGACCTCCATGCTCAATCCATCTGTTGGGGAAATGCTCATTTGCTCATTTAGGCACTTACATAAAAACTTTGACCAATGCGTGGCGCCGTCTTGTTGGAAAACGACGTCATATCTTTTGGTATAGGGTATAAGCGAAATATTCTAGAATATCCAAGTAAATGTCACAATTTATGGTTTTTATGAAAAGAAAAGAACCAATCACTTCTCTTTTCGATAGAGCCGAACCACACAGTAACTTTTGGAGAATCACGTTCCAGTTCAATAGCAGCACGAGGCAGCTACAGGTGCAATTTTATACATGTAATTTTTTCCTGATTTCCCACACCCTGTTTGGGATGAAAGAAATAAGCACATTGATGGATGAATATAATAATGTATTGCAGAAAATTCAAGCACCTAGTACAGAAGTTGAGTTAATTTCCTTATAAAAATCGTTGTGTTCTTATGGCTCAGAACCCAGTAAATTGTCCTGAGAAGAGAGAAGGCATTTTTTTCATCACAGGCATTTTAAAAATTTTTGCATTCTATTCTTTGTATATCACCTGAGTGTGACGGGGTTTCAGAAATATATAGGAAAGCAAAAAAACAGACAGACGAACACAAACATAACACTGAAATTGTTTCAGACTGAATGAGGATATTACTTGGTAAACCAGATATTGTGCAATTTGATTCACTTCTGGCAACGTCACTATAAATCCAATCCCACGAAAGGACAAAAAAATTTTTTTATCCCATACCCGTTGAAATGCTAAATAAAGCTAAACATAATTTGCATGTGCATTAACTGGAACACAAACTGTAA
>JAYWMT010000204.1:0-141248 GCA_039090855.1 Macrothele yani | reverse complement strand
AACTTGGGACCCATTTTACATAATGAACTAACTGTCACCTCATAATACAATGTTGATGTACTTACAAGCATCTTTAACTCCGTCGTATCTGCTGGTTCGCGCAGCATGATTCCTTCATTCAACAAGACAACTCCCCACCTGTTGCTCCTTGAACGAAGGACTGATTAGGCAAAGTATTTCAGTAGAGAGCCCTCTTGTTTACGTACGCAACTATGTCGTTGAGATTGGTTTATGAAGTGGCTCACTGAAAAAGTGCCGGGCATGTGCAAAGTGTAGATCCGAATTCTATGGAAACGGTTATTAATTTAAACTACTTTGAAAAGGACATGATGCTGGGCGCTAAGTAGGCAGGTGCAAGCGTCCCAGAAACGGCACTTCTCGGCTATTCAAGAACTATTTATCGACGCTGCACCGTGAGTTTTACACAGACAGCAAAACAAGCAAGCAGACAGCGATCTTTCCGCATGCGGAGACGACTGAGGAGTCGTTTTTCAAGGACAACAGCGACTGAAGAAATTGTACGAGATATCGGAAGAAATACGTAATATACGCGCAGTACAAGAGTTATGTCGAGAACAGGAATTTCAACATACACAATCCGCCGCGCCTCCGGCGCGAATGGGAAATAAAAGCATAAGGAGACGTCTTTTCCGTGTTTCACTCGTCTCTACAAGAAATACGGACATATTTGTCAGCAGTGGGCGCGGAATTACCAAAATTGGACACCTGAGGACTGGAGAGAAATTGTGATCCTAGTCCATTGAATAATGTGTTCAGTTGATACACGCCGATGGATGAAGCAGAATATGGATTTCAGCAGCGGGAATCGTTAAGCTACCACCGTCAGCAACTGAATGGGCTGTAAACAGTCACCCGTCTCTAATTTAGGGCCACTGTGGTCCCAGGGCAGGGAAAGAACCAGTTCTAGAAGACAAACTCACTTTCCGTTCCTCTCTTGAAATTCGTTATTCGTTCCTGAACTCATCAAGACGAATGATTGGAAGCTAATATTGCGTATCTCTCATTACCGGGGCAAGCGCTAATCAATGGATCCCAGTTGAAAAGCTTTAACTGTAAAAGCTAGTGCGGGCTGTCGTCATATAGTGGGGTTCGTTTCTATGACTAGCATTAGGTTTTCTTGATATCTTCAGAACAGCGTTTTGGTGTCACGCGATATCTGAGCATCATTACCAGACCAAGATTACTAATACGTATATGCTGTAAAGTGTTTCTTGATAGAGACAGTTTTTCCGAACAAGGCAGTGCATTTGCCAGAAAGCTGGGATCGTCTTATTAGCTCCAGGAAACATGATAACTTTCCCGTAGTTTACTGGCTGGGTATTGGCGATGAGTTTGGTTTAAGTTTCGATGGCAACAATATTTGTTCTGATCTTCTTCCTGTAAGCTGGAATGCACATAACTTTTCAAATCCACGAAATAATGTGTTGCAAATAATTAAGAACGTGCATGTGCCTGGTTCGTTAAATGCGCTTGAGAAATAAAACAACGATTATTTTAGGTAAGACAACGATATTTGTGTTTATTATATCCTCATGTGTAAAGCACTGCGATATAAAAAGAAGATGCTCTTAAAGGAATGAACTCTTTTGAAAAAAGACATCTGTTAGTACTTCCTGAAGATGGAACGAATGTCCATGACTTGGATATTGTAGTATTTAGCATACCATTTCTCTTTCCCGTCGAGAGATATTTTATGGGTTTCACAAATGCGCCTGACAAGTAAATTAAGGAAATTTAAGCAAAACAGTTTTGATAAGATAATTTTATCTTGCAAATGTAAAACACAATGAGTAGTTTACCTAATAGGTGATGCAGTGCTAGGCATTCTGGTTTAACGGATTAACCAAACAGGTACATCAAAACTGTCAAAACATAACTCTCTTAATGATTTCTGATTGACTATCGAAGAACAGCGGGTTTGTGAATATGAGGATTTAGGTTGCTTGAGTGATTCACCAGAAAGCGCCAAAGTGTAGTGGATTGTGTGAGAGAAAATTATTGCTAGGAAGACATCTATTCATGGCCGCCTTCGCCATACAGAACGTGAAGGTTATCCTACACTTGGAGATAAAAGCCGACCCATCCTCAAGGAATGAGTCTATAAAGATTAATTTTATAACATTATGATGTTTTAATGGGAATCACTATGCGATTCCATTATAAACGACGTAATGGAATCATGAGTGATCCTCGGAGATGTTTACGTGTGTTCTTTTTCTTTTTTTGTAGGTTTTACGACCACCGTGAGCAACTCAATGGGCTTATAAGCAATCGCCCGTTCCTAATTTAGGGGTCACTGGTTCCAGGGAAGGAGAGAGCCAGTGCCGTAAGACAAACACAACATCCATGCCTGACCGGGATTCGGAACCCGGACCCCTTTCGGACGTATGATCAGAGGCCATCGCTTAGACCACTGCGCCACCGGGGCGGCATTACGTAGGTTCAAATGCCGCGTTTGACCGTCGTGTTGAACCTATGAAGTACGCAGATTTCTATCAGCCCATCCTTGCGTAGAAACTTTCTGTCTATTGCAGTGGCGGCTCGTGGTGTAAAATGCTGGTGAGGCGAACGGTCTTGATGTAAATGTAAAACAGTAAAACATATTATTGAAAAAAATATATAAATTCGTATAACGTTATACGAATATATATATATATATACTAGCTATACCCGGCCACGCGTAGCTGTGTGGCACATTGGTAATGGTTGCATGAATGAGAAATGAGGAAAACAAAACAAAGCATACCACGTTTCATAGAAGTTTAATTTTGCAATACTTGTGGGTATACAATATTTTTTGTTTTTCCGTTCTCTGCGTAGATATAAAGGATATCTGGTTTGCCGACACGGGAACACGCAACATACAGTTGTCCATGTGAGAAGCAATCCGCATCTAAATCCTGAACCACACAATTCTAAAGATTGTTGTACCTTGGAGCTTTATTGATTGTGATTACGTTTAACGCCAATCGAATTGGGAATTGCTGATCTTTTAAATTGAAATGGTGTATCGGTCGGGATCATGGGAATTCGATGGATGAGGACATCTTCACCTTCGAAAGGCCCCGTTAAAATCGTTGCTTCCACTACATTTTTCATCAGTTTTTTAACTGCGAGTCGCGTGCCGTTGCAGAGTTTTGGCTGATTAATATTCCCGCAATATGATCAATTGGCACACCCCTATTTTCAATTTTAATATGTGTGTGGCATCTCCTGGCAGATCAAGTGAGTTCCCAAAAATTCCGTTGGATAATTAACTTTACTTCATCTGCTTCCACAACTGTATCTATCGACTTGTATGTAATTTCCTCACTTTGAATGCTGGATTGAATAACATTATTAATTTGAGTAGACATCTTTATTCTTCGCGGCAAAGTGATAGCTCGTTCACCTGAGCCCCAATCGTGATTCTTATAATTAATTTAAAATATTAGGAAATACTTTTTCGATCAGTTCTTCTTTTCGATGTTACTAAATTACAAAATTATCAGGAAATGATATTCGTCTGGACGTCTCATCGACTGGCAGTTGTCCGTTCCCAATGTCTAGTAACTGTCGTGAGAATACCTCCCGGCTGATTGATCGTTCTGCTGCTGGACACGCATATTCGTAGTCAACTGCAATGTAACGCTGCCGTACGTGTCGCCACAATGTTGAATATTTCAGTATAGCCATTTATTTCGTCCGCTGGTGTCGATCGAGAAATTACAGGCAATGTTTGCCTAAAATCTCCTGCGAGCAATATCAATGCATTCCCGAATGGTTGAACGTTTCCACGCAAATCTCGCAACGATCGATCAAGAGCTTCAAGCGATTTTTTATGTGCCATCGTGCATTCATCCCAAAAAATGAGTTTACATTTTTGTAATACTTTTCCCATACCGGATGCTTTGGAAATATTGCACGTGGGAGTCTTGATGATTCGCATGTTTAATGGCAACTTCAGAGCTGAATGAGCAGTCCTTCCACCTGGTAACAATGTCGCAAAAGCTATCTCCAAACGAAGCGAGAGCTAAGAGCTATGGCGTCATATTTGGATCGAACCGTTGCCAGAATCAATCTGATAAGGAATGTTTTCCCAGTTCCTCCTGGCGCATCCAAGAAGAAAGGCCCCTCCCAACTCCGTCATTTATCATTTGCATTATGCGATGCAGTAAATGCCCTTCTCGTTCACACGTTAATTTGGGAATGTTTGATTGGACATATGACTGGAGATCACCGGTGTTGTAACTCTGTTCACGGCGCAAATCCACATCAAACTGAAGCAGTCGTAATAGGATTTGGTTGGGTGCTGGCATTCCCAATTGACTAAGAACTATATTTGCAATAGCTAAGCACTTGTCTTCAATATTTAACAATGTTTCGTTGTAAATGCCTTGTGTAAATTCCATGGTCATATTAGGCATTTTCTAGGCGTACTCTATGTGCAAAATATCCTCAACCGCCATATGCGATCGATATCTCTTTCCCATAACTCTGTGGGAGATGAAGGGTTAAGCAAGCGGTCAATATAATTGCGAATAGTGCTCGAATTTGGTTTGGATGTGCAGTGTTGCACGCGTCACTAATACACTTATATCCCAAGAGTCAGTCGGTTTCTAATAAATTACAGAGTTTGACAGGCGCACTGCGGAAAAGTGGCAGATATGTGACGCCGTCAACAATTTTCACCATTGCTGGAAAGATCTAGGACCCAGGCAACATTTACCAACAGAATGCGAAGGAAAAAACATTCTCATCTTGATTAGGATGCACTGTATAAAGTTTACCAATTGTATGGCCTTCTCTGAAAACGCCAGGTTGACCGCCTCGACTGGCTACCCTCATCTGCGTCGTGTAACGAATGCTTTTTTAGTTACATTCCACGTGAGACAATAAGAGGGCACTTCTGTGTACATCAGTGTTCTGGCGAAAGCGTCTTCCTGACATAAGGTGAAGAAAGCAGTCAGAGTTGTACCAGGTGGATTAAGGGCTGCCTTTGTTGCACATTTGCATATTGTGAAATAAACACGCTGTCCATTCTCTAAATGTACTGCATAAGTGAACCACAGCTGGATTGCGGTTCATGCATGGGAAATGGAAAAAAATCGCCATGCAGCCCTCATTGCTAGCTTATGTATCTTCCAGCCTGGTATTGTGCAATTTCATCGATAACCTCGTACTGCATTTCTGTACTACGAGGTTTTCTGGTTGCACACCAAAAACCTGCCACATATCGCTGCCTTTATTCACATACTTACAGATGTATTTAATCGATTTGACTGAATTGCAATATTCTACTGTTTATGTGCGCTTTGTATGTTTTTGACAACAGAGGCGAAAATGGGACCACCCAACAGTTGTCTACATCAATATCACCATTTCAGCATGTGTACAGTTGCCGAATTCCCGCCATCTTCAGTTGATCGTCTCCTATACTGAGGATATCTCATCGTCTCCTGTTACTTACGTGTTGTGGCTGCGAAATGCTCGAGGATATTGCTTAGAACATTTCCCAACGTCTACCACCTTGCATGGCGAATTCGGATTTAGTGTACCGCATGGTTCATGTATCATGTTTTTGATAACAACTGCATGGAAATCCTTATCGACGTCGGCCCGTTGAACCTCAGCGCATATCACATCGTCGATTTCGTCTGAAGTTATTTTATCGTATAGCCATATTAGTATATGCGCATGTGGCAATCCTCCCTTTTGCCATTCTACTGAATACATCCAGTAGCGCACAGATCCAAACACTTCATGTTTCACAATGAAATCCATCAGCGACTTAAGCTTTTGTCTGAAAACACGTGCTGTGATGTCATGCCTATCCACGGGTGATTACCCAGGAAGTAACAGCTGCTGTATCTCGTCCCAAGCTGGATTGCACGTGAAGGTGATAAAAAAGTCTGGACGCCCGTAATGACGAACATATGCCATTGAATCTTGAGCATATTCCTGCATGTGACGTGGACTGCCTATGTATGAAGATGGCAAAATAGTAAGCTTTCCAACGTTGGTTGTATTACCGTCATTCACAACTGCATCTCGCAAATGAATGTATTCTTCGGAGCGGAGTTTGGTCTGATTCAAACGAAGAAATAGCAAACGTTCCGTTTTTTAATTTTTGCATACATATCCACAATGTACTGGTGAAACAACTGACGGCATTTCAAAATATAATTGTCCTCGTTCCTCCGAATCATTAAGCGGTAGGCGTAAAAGTTCATTGCGCTGCACTTTTTATTAATTTCTGCACCATTCACTGGGTTTATCATCTTCACATTGAAATGATATCCATCGGCGCCATCCCAGAAGATAACTGGATATTGCAAAGCATCGTAACAACGGTGAGTTTCAGCGACGTTTATCAATTGATCGTTTCTTCGATGGAGAACAATATCTCTAGGTTGGAACTGATCTCCGACTATGACAATTGCTACTTCGTCTATAGTTGGAGCATTATATCTTCGGACATGTTCTCCAGCGGGCGTTTTGTCGGCGTGAATGACAATCTTGTGGGTATCTGATGGCATTATATCCATTGCCGTTTTGAACAAACGCACCAAATTGTTCTTTTCGTGAAAGAGCTCCTGTAGTTGCGAAATGATAGATCTTCTTAGCGAGGTATGTATTCCACAACGTGCATCGACTTCATCTCTATCATCACCGATGAAGTACATTTGAAGGAATTTATGGTCACTATCTCGGAACGGGAGCAGGGAGCCAGCTTTGTGATATATTTGTCCTTTGATTTTAAAAGTTGGCATGAATTGAGCAGTCACAATTTCCGCACCAAATGACGTCATTTGGAAGCAAGAGTTATATTTCCTGATGTTCGATAGGAAATGCTTTGATTCAGCGGTAGATCCAGCAAGCAGAGTTTTCAACGGCTCTGGTAGTGCTTCAAGTTGAGGCAATTTAATTTTTCCGCCAGCGCAACACATCCCATTCGTTTCATTATTGAACTTTAGAGCCTGGCGGTAGGTACAGACGTGACTCATGTGGCCAATGACAACATGCGGACTTGAACTATAATCAACAGCTGGATTGTACCGGAATGCAAGACGATTTTATTGCAGAATCAGATCTGCTGTTCTTTGGGTACGTGTTTCAGCTTATCCTCGACGCCTCGCGTTCATTCCGTTGAGAACGAACCAAATCTGTTGCTGCAGAACGAGATACGAGACAAAACATAACCTCTACTTACGATTTGGCGAACGGCGCAGCTCAATCACGACACGATCACCTAGTATGGAGAGTGTACCCCTCGCTTCCAGCAGATGGCGCGTTTGCTGGTACACAGCTGACCGTTGAAAAAGCTGTTTTCTCGCGGTCGCGGGTATGTAACTGACGCGAAAAATAGATAAAAACAACACGATCACCTAGTATGGAGAGTGTTCCCCTCGCTTCCGGCAGATGGCGCGTTTGCTGGTACACAGCTGACCGTTGAAAAAGCTGTTTTCTCTCGGTCGCAGGTATATTATTGACGCGAAAAATAGATAAAAACAACACGATCACCTAGTATGGAGAGTGTTCCCCTCGCTCTGGCTGCGCATGGCATCAAAATTTCTGGTCCAACATCGCAAGCCACGAAATCACGTGACTTCGGGCAAAAAGATGGTTAACTCGTGCTGTGCTCATCATGAATTTTAGGAGTTTCTTTTTTAGGAATTCCATTACGACTTTTCATTCGTGAATACATTTATTACGCTCTGATGCAGCTATTGCCAGTGCGCAGTCTATTAGTATATATGGTCGAAGGAAAAAGCTGTTTTCTCGCGATCGCGGGTATGTTACTGACGCGAAAAATAGATAAAAACAATCTTTGAAGCGGGTTGTATATCGTGTCAAAATTTGAGCTCAATCGGTGCAGAACTTTTTGAGTTTTTGAAGCGTACACAAACCAACTTAACATTTATATATATATATATATCAGTGGCGTGGCCTGGGGGGTGGGTGGGGTCGTGGTTTGCACCCCTTATTAGGTGAGACAGTTAGCTTTTTCTAAGTACGTTTTATAGATAATTTCCTATTTAAATTCATTGATTTTTATATAACTCGGAAAGCAATGTAATTTCTTGATAATAGAAGAGAAAGTAAAACAAAGCGGCCAAAGAAGTTGCTTTATTAAATTTTTATTAAAACAACTATAATTTATTGCATTTTCTTCATTTTATTAAATTAGCTTCGTTTTGTATTAATATTCAAGATATGCGTACGTACCAATAGGAAAATATTTGTCGAAGCGCGCCCCCCAAAAAAAATTGTTATATGTACTTATACACAGTTATACAGCAGAAGAGCAGAAACCCCCCCCCCCCCCCCCTCCCTTCAAAAAGTTTCATGTCAAAGGCAGTATCACCCATTGGATATCTTTGAAGTCCTGGGTTCTGAGTCGGCTGAATCATTAAAATCCGCTGAGATTCCGAAGTCTCGTTAAGCCATTGGTCCAGGGTAGGCGGCGCCTTGTTATAAACAGCTGTAAACCCCATCCCTTAGGCTCCATCCCATGCCATTTAGCCCTTATATACAAATATCATTCAACAGTAATGGAATAAAATTATAAAAATATATAAGAAACACGGCGTGGGGAGTCTTTCTTCACGAAAAAATCCAAAAATTTTAGAGGAAAAATGTACATATACCTCTATATATATGTGTGTGTGTAATATACGCTACTTTTGCAACAATATTTTAATGAAAACAATTATTCGATAATTTTACAACAAAGAAAGAAATATTTCACCAGTATTCTTTTATGTATTACACTTGAGCGAAAATACGCAATTTGCGCGGTTTCTTTAGCTAGTCAATGCGTCACTCACATCCCAACGCCAGTCGGAGATCCACTTCTTAAAAAATTCAAAGTAAATCATTTGAATAGAAATTTTTTTCTCACGAAGTATTTCTTGAGCTTGAATAAAAGTCACAGTTCGATTGGCATATTAGTGAAGGTGCATTTAGCACGGGTCACAAACTGAAGTCCAGGCTCGTGATAACTATGTACAGGAGAAATCAAGCTAAGGAAGCACATTTCTATATAAAAAAAGTATTAAATATTTTAAACCTGGAATTAAAAACAGAGGAATACGATATTAATTTGCTTTGGTCTCGAACAGATTGCTTTCAGTTTATGTTTTATAAATAAGTTCAATTCTGCGATCCTTTTTGGCTGCAAATTTGTCTATGATCAGATCATAAAATGGTTGAGTGGACATTAGATGGTTCAGCAATTCTTTCTCGATTGAAATTTTAGCGAGTGAAGACAAACGATCTTGTGCCGTTGTATTACGGAGGTAAGTCTTAATTCTCTTCAAACAAGAAAAAACTCCTTTCAGCAGAAGAACTTGTTGACGCCAGTGTCAATACAAGAGAAAATAATTTGTTGGCTTCTGGTAACACATCTTTCAGCTCGTTTTCTTTCATTGTTTTAAGGTTTTCTGAAAACTGAGTTCACTGAAGTTGTGATCATTATATAAAACATCTAATTCGTTTTTTAGTCGTTGTGTGTCTGTAAAAATGTTTGGATAAATTTTTTGAGAGTGTTAAGGGCACTGGATGGAAATGACTCTGAATAACTATGGTATTTTTGAGCTGTCAACTAGCTGCAGAAACTCGAGCTTTCCCATATCTTCAAATCTGGTATTTATTTGGACCATTATGCTGTCAACGATTTCGTAAAACAAAATTTTGTAATAGTTTTCCACTTCTTCTTCAGTCAAATGTTTCTTTTGGCGACATTTAGGACCTCCACTCAAACTAATTGCTTCACTGAAATGTTTCAAGTAAGTGGTTACATTCCTTTTCTTATTTATTCGTTCACAACATTGTTTAATTTGTCTTTGGCAATAACTGATATCTAAAGTTTTTTTTTGTAAAACATCAAACAGTACATCCGTAATTCCAAAAATGTCATCAAAAATCAGTGATAAAAAAGCAAATTCAAAATCAGTGAAATTTTTCAAATATCCTATGGTTCCTTTGATTGATTCTGCCGTTGATTCCGGGTCATTCATTATGTTTCCAAACACATTCTTTAGTTTTCCCCATTCGCTCTCAATTAAACGCAAAATTTGCGAACGTGATGCCCAACGTGTTTTCCGCTATTTGAGGAATCCGTTTCCCAACAACTGAATCTGCTACGTGGGTTCTCTTGGCAGACTTATGAAAAAATGAGGGCATGCTGGCTACAGTTGCAAAATATATGCGACATTTTACAATACTTTTGCACCCCTGTTATAGGACAAGGTTAAGGCGGTGGGCGAAACAGTGGGTAAACAAAGCTTGCGGGGCTTCTAGCTTCACTCTTTTCTGCAGACCGCTCAACTCTCCAGCCATAACGCTTGAACCATCATAACACTGGCCTACTAACTTTGATTTAAAATCAAACTCCTCCAAAACCGATGCTAGCAGATCATACAGTGCCACAGGCAGTCCTGTCAGTGCTGATATCATAAAAACCAAGGAAGCGCTCAACTACTTCACAATTTGAGTCCAATATGTATCTGACAATTATTGAACACTGTGATTTTTGAGTAATATCAGTTGTATCATCAACTTGCACTGAAAAAAATTCTGACTCATTAATTTCGCTTTTAACATATTCGTTTATATATTCATGAATAAACTCCATTAAATCATTCTGTATAGTTTTAGATTGTCCAGAAAATAAGCTTCGTATTTCTTCAAAATGTGCTTTTAAATCTGGGGTGCTCCTACGAAGTAACAAATGGAACATTTCCTTGAAATTACCTTTATTTAATGAGGAAATAGATTCATCATGTCCTCGAAAAGGCAGTTCTTGCTTGCTTAGAACGACAACTAAATCTATTATATGTTCCATAAAAATCCTATTTAGTCTGACCTTTTCATTAAACTTGACTTTATGAAGAGCAGCATTTTCTTTGAGCATATCAGAAATAGTGTTTGTTTTTTTCATTCGTTTTAGACCTAGGTGGTTGGTTCTATGCTCTTTAGAGCTTTCGTACAATTTGCACTACGAGAAAAGTTTTTTAGATCAAAATAACCCGTTGTATTCCACACATTTTCTTATTGCTCAAAAGTAAACATGGCCAGCAAAAGAGAGTTAGCTTGTAATAGCTACCAGAAAGCCAGGGGAAAATCTCGTACCATGATTTATTGAAAGGCTTAAAAAACGATTTGCCGCACTTCTTATTTTTAGATATTGAACTTATTATAGGTGTCGGTCTTCCAGATATGAGAACATCCCTTTTAGCCTAATCTTTCCAGTGTTTAAAAGGAATTTCTTCCAGAACACAAATCACGTCGTTTATTGGACCATTCATATTTTTCAACCAAAATCAAAATATGCTGTTTAGTAACAATAACAAAATAAAAAAGAAGATAAACTCAACGTTACTATGAACTAGCCAACACCCGTAGAAGAGAGGATTGAAAACACACTACAAAAAGTTAGACTCAAATACACTCTGACGAATAGTTAAAGCTACGTAGAAATCATCCTGCTCCAAAGCGTAGAGAGGCGAACGGCGTCATCGCCTCTAAAACCACTTTTTACCAAGGTCATCTGCTCATTTTCCCGCGCCCATTGGATACACAATCCTAGGTGCATTTCACCCCCCCCCTAACGGATTTTTTAAATTTTTCAGACACCATTCGTTTGTACCACGTATGAACCGGAATGAACTCAATTTTTTTCGTTTGAACCGCAATAGTTTTGGAGATATTTAAAAAACAAAGTGGGAGGGCTGGTGAAACGATAGCCCCCCCCACCACCACGGAATTTTTAAATTTTTTTTGCACCATTCGTTTGTACCACGTATGAACCGGAATGAACTCATTTTTTTCGTTTGAACCGCAATAGTTTTTGAGTTATTTGAAAAACAAAGTGGGTGGCTGGTAAAATGGTACCCCCAGAAAATGGATATTTCAAATTTCAGCATAGCCATTCGTTAATAAATCGTATGAACCGGAATGAACTCCATTTTCATCGTTTGAACCGCAATAGTTTTTGAGATATTTAACAAAAAATATTGAGAATTTATATATAAATACAGGAGGCCGACCATTTCACCTGCCCCCCCCCCCCCCACCATGGAAATTCAAAATTTCGAAATAGCCATTCGTTAGTAAATCGTATGAACCGGAATGAACTCAATTTTTATCATTTGAACCGCAATAGTTTTCGAGATATTTACAAAATAATATTGAGAATTTGCATATATACAGAGAGACCGACCATTTCACCAGCCCCCCCACCATGGAAATTCAAATTTTCAAAATAGCCATTCGTTAGCAAATCGTATGAACCGAAAATAACTCCATTTTCATCGTTTGAACCGCAATAGTTTTTGAGATACTTAACAAATAATGTTACAGGCCTACCATTTCACCCCCCCCCCCCCCTCATCATGGAAATTCAAAATTCCGAAATAGCCATTCGTTAGTAAATCGCATGAACAGGAATGAACTCCATTTTTATCGTTTGAACCGCAATAGTTTTTGAAATATTTAAAAAATAATATGGAGAATTTCCATATATACAGAGAGCCCGACCATTTCACCAGCCCCCCCCACCTCGTCATGAAAATTCAAAATTTCAAAATAGCCATTCGTTAGCAAATCGTATGAACCGAAAAGAACTCCATTTTAATTGCTTGAACCGCAATAGTTTTTGAGGTATTTTAAAAAAGAGTGTTACAGGCCTACCATTTCATCCCCATCCCATCATGGAAATTCAAAATTCCGAAATAGCCATTCGTTAGTAAATCGTATGAATAGGAATGAACTCCATTTTTATCGGTTGAACGGCAATAGTTTTTGAGATACTTAAAAAATAATATGGAGAATTTGTATATGTACAGAGAGACCGACCATTTCACCAGCACCCCCACCATGGAATTTCAAAATTTCAAAATAGCCATTCGTTAGTAAATCGTATGAACCGAAATGGACTCCATTTTTATCGTTTGAACCGCAACAGTTTTTTTTATTGGAGATTTAACGACCACCGTGAGCAACTCAATGGGCTATAAGCAGTCGCCCGTCTGTAATTTAGGATCACTGGTTCCAGGAAAGGGAGAGAGCCAGTGCCGTAAAACAAACACAACATTCATGCCTCACCGGGATTCGAACCCGGACCCTGTTCGAACGAATGATCAGAGGCCATCGCTTAGACCACTGCGTCACCGGAGCGGCCAACAGTTTTTGATAGATTAAAAAAAAAAGTCTGAGAAAATTGGGGGACGACCATTACCCCCCCCCCCCATGGAAATTCAAAATTTCAAAATAGCCATTCGTTAGCAAATCGTATGAACCGAGGGAAATCCATTTTCATCGTTTGAACCGATGGAAAATCCATTATCATCGTTTGAACCGCAACAGTTTTTGAGAAAAAAATAACAATATTGAGAACTTATGTACATATATATTGGAGACCGACCATCCCCCCCCCTCTCACCATGTAAATTCAAAATTTCAAGATAGTCATTCGTTAGTAAATGGTGTGAACCGGAATAAACGCCATTTTTATAGTTTGAATAGCAATAGTTTTGGAGATGTTTAAAAAAGAATGTTAGTAGCCCAAGATTTCACCTGCCTCTCCCCCCCCAACCTGGACATTTCCTATTTCAGGATAGCTATTCGTTAGCATGGTGTGAACCGGAAAGACCTCCTTCTTCATAGTTCGAATCTTGATAGTTTTTGAGATATTTGTAATAAGGGTAATGGAGGATAATGAAGAAGTAATTTGTTTTGCACAAAGTCTTTCATTCGTTCCTGTCATTAACTGAAAGAACTCCCCGTTTCTAGCTTTGAACCGCAGCAGTTGAAAAGACATTCCAAAAACAACGGGACGTTGTTTTATTAGGTATCGAGGACTAGTACACAGGAGAACGGGAAATAAATGGCATGATAAAACAATAAGAATAACGGTACTCGACGAGCAGCACAAAGCAGTCTGTAAAAGCCAATCAGGACATACAAAGATAAACGAAGCTGAACGAGCAGCACAAGGCAATCTGTGATAGGCGAAGCACACTGGAACAGTCACTGAGCAGAAGGAACGACGGACATGGAGATGGAGAATACATCGAACTGGAGGCTGCTTTTCATGCTCCGGGGCGCAGCATGAAAAGCAGAAAACGAGGTGCAACAGATAACACTTGCAAAGATAGCATGGTGTAGGTAACAGCACGGGGCTATCAATTAGCATGAGGCAAAGAAAGAACGGTAAGTATCTGACGAGATGAATCACACGGGATGAGCAAGTAACGTAGCACAACGTTAGAAGGTATGCTGAGGCACATGGCATGAAAAAACTAACTGGGTGTGAACAGCAACATAGGGCAATCCAGGGCAGTGACGAAAGGTATAAAAGGAGAATCGCGCATAACAATGCACACAGGAAGAAGCTCTGTGAACAAAATAATGTGACGGGTTCAAGGAAATAGGCACCGGGCGGATGTTTGAAAAAACCGAGATGAGGAGAAAACATGACGGTACATAGGATACAACGGAAAGAAGGTGATCCAAAGCAGGCTCACAAGAAGAGGCAAAGAACAAGTACAACGCATAACAGAAACATGCAAAGGAGTAAGACGGAACAGCAGCAAGGCAAAGACGGCAGGAAGCGAAACATCATGAAAGTGCAGAACGAAGCTAATCGGTCAGAACCAGATCAATGAGGCGATTTTGAGTATCACCAAGGTAGCAATTAGGAAAACTGTAATAACGGAATATATCAGGGGTAAGATCTTGTGAGGTCAACGAAAACTTGGAGGAAGCAGCAAATATCCTCGATCCTATTCGAGTAATCAGCTGGATCGTGTGAGTCAAGAAGGTGATCCAAAGCAGGCTCACAAGAAGAGGCAAAGAACAAGGTTTGGCGGCATCTGGGAAGAGAATCTTCGAATACCCAGGGACAGCTTGGAGGCGAGCGACAATTGCAGTGGAAACGGAGGGAGTACCAATAAGGTCGGCGAAAGCAGCAACAGTAGAATCAGGAGCGGAACCTGAAGAACGATGAAGAGAAGGCTGAGCGACCACAGTTCGCTTAGTACGAGTCTTTCGATTAGAGCGACGACGGCGCTTCTTATTAGAAGCAGTACCAATAGGGATGTGGTGATGAAGAAGGAGTAACCGACAGCGAGTGAGAAGTCTGACAAGGAAGATCTGGATCATGTGCGGATAATGCAAGCAAAGAGGCAACTGATGGGGCAACAGAAGCTGGTGAAGGTGAGGCTTCACACAAATCCAGAAGAGTAGCTGTGCTGGAAAGCGGGGACCGATCACAGGACCAGAAATCGAAAGGAAGGCAACAATACTGGAGGCATCAGAAGAGCTCGGGGAAGGTGAAACGGGCGGAGAGCACACCGGAGTACTAGAATGGCTGAAGAAAGGATGAGCGTCTGAGGGTGGCGAAGCTGACGTACACAGCGAAGATGATGGAGCAGAAAATCCCGGGGTTGGGATTGACGAGGTGACGTGCGAAAACAGAGAAGGCAGTGCCTGAACAGGCGGAGAAAGGTCGGCAACGGGATGTGACAAAGCACAGACAACAGACGACGAAGAAGAAAGCAAGACAGACGAAGGCACCGAAGCAGAAGCAGTAGATCCAGATGTATCCACAGCAGGCGACGCTAGTGGAGAAGGAAAAAGACCTGCAGAGGAAGGCAACGACATACGAGATGGAGACTAAGAAGGTGGAAGCGAAATAAGCGCAGGCGTGGTGACCGGAAGTGAAGAAGGGGTTCTGTAATGGGCACTTGAGCAGCCGTTGAGGAAGAACAAGAAGAGGTGAGCGGACACTGCAAGCGATGATGACCAGGTGTTTTACATGAGAAGCAATGATACGCAGTGAAAACGTTTATAACGACGTTGTGATGAACACAAAACACCTGGAAAGCAGTGAGGCAGGAAGTAATGGAGTCCATATCAGGGAAGAGAACTAAGGCTTGGCGTCGGAATCCTAAATAAGGACGATCACCTTGATCGGCGGGGAGCGTGCGAATAACACAAACAATTCTCCCACACCGAGAAAGAAATGCATGTAAAACCGTCGTCGGGGCTGACGTTCGCAAACGGAGGACTTTGGTATGACATTTGCTACAGTTCAAACTGTGGTTACGAAGATACTGCAATATCGGAAAGTATGTTTACAATTAATCCCGCGGATGCTGACTGACCACCATAAGGAAGAATGTATGGGTTGGAGTTTGAACCACTTGCTGCGTTACAAAGCAGAGGGTGATGCATTTATATCGCGCATAGTGGCAGGTGACGAATCGCGGTGCCACCACTTTGAGCCATCCAGCAAACCAGCGAGCATGCAATGGAAACATCCCGGATCATCAAAACACATAAAATTCAAGTCACAGGACTCCGTCGGGGAGGTTATGCTGACCGCATTTTTTACCATGAAGGGCTTTTGTTGGTGGACTTTAAAGAGCCTCACGTGAGCAGCAATGCCAACCACTACATCGACACAGTGGACAAGCTGCATAAAGCCATCAAGAATGGGTGACCTGGCATGCTTTCGCAGGGTGTGATTCTGTTGCACACATTATGCAGGATGCGTTAGCATGGAAAGGGTGAGAGGTTCTGCACCACCCAGCCTATAGCCCGGATCTGTCAACATAAGACTTTCATGCTGACAGATCCAAATGGTTCAAGGAGAAACTAAAGTTCCTCTTGGCAGACGGTATGCTTCGTCTCTCCAAGCAATGGGATGCGTGTTAATTCTGCCACACCTGCGGATGTAACTCTTCGTTCGTTTATATATATATATTCATATATATATATATAGGATGTAAGGTCAGGTGATGCGTAACACCACAGCCTCTCCTTGACAAATGTCAACCCCGGCTTTTTGTGGTGCATCCTGTTCCCACGAAAGGGGCTCTGACGACCGCCAATAGCGGTATAACTATACCATCGGGAATAGAGGAAATGCTATCCCACACTCACCATGCTATCCCACACTCACCAACCCGCTTGGCCAGCATGGTGAGTTATGGCCAAACCCCTCCAAAATGACTCCACAACTTAAATCTTGGCCCTCAGTCTTCGGCAGTTGGAATGTACCTGGCCAAGGTAGCGGCCAGTGCGACATGAAGGCAGAGGGTGCTAAGAATCCCCGGAGGACCGGACTAGGCTGCCATCTGATGCTGACCTTGGCTACGTATAATGGACGCACCCTATCTTCGGATTCAAGGCTTGATTCAAGGCTTCTTGAATTATTAGATGAACTACAAAGGATCAAGTGGGACATGGTCGGGCTAAATGAGGTAAGGAGAAAAAAAGGAGAAGATCTCATTGAACTGAAAAGTGGACATCTCCACTACTATCGTGGGGCAAATACTGGCCGAACTAGTGGTGTTGTATTTATAATAAACAAGAAACTGAAGGATAAAGTGGTAGAAGTTGAAAGTTCCTCTAACAGAACTGCACGACTCGTTATCCAACGCTCGAGAAGATACCAGGCTCAGATTATTCAAACTTATGCACCCACCACAAGTCATCCTGAGGAAGAAATTGAAGAATTTTATGAGGAAATTCGTCATCTAAATAATAAAGGTAAGCAGCACTAGAAGATAATTATGGGATATTTCAATGCAAAAACAGGGCAACGGCAACAGAATGAAACTTCAGTAGGTAAATTCGGTCACGGCAACAGAAACCAGCGTCGAAATACTCTCGTTGAGTTTGCAGAGGCAGAAGGGTTTTTCATCTTGAACTCCTTTTTCAAGAAAAAGCCACACAGGAAATGGACATGGATACATCCAAATGGGATGACAAGTGAAATTGATTTTATTATGTGTAACAAAAAAATCGTCATCGAAGACTGCAGTGTGCTAAACAAGTTCAACACAGGTAGTGACCATAGATTGGTGAGATGTAAGATGCACCTCAACACTAAACTCGAACGTGGCAAGCTCATAAGACAAACAAAATGTATTGACATAACCAACCTTAAAAAACACCACAATACCTTTAAGTTGGAACTGAAGAACAGATTCTCTGCTTTAGAAGGCCTAACATCGGAAGAAGTGGATATTTCTGAAGTTAACAGAAAAGTAACCAAAGCTCTTATGGAAACAGCAACAAAATTAGCTGGGTCTAATAACAAGTTGCATGTGAACAAATTATCAGGAAAAACCAAAATGTTGATGGAAAAAAGAAAAGAGATGAGGACAACCAAAGAAGATGTGACTTCCAAAGTTGAATATATAGAGCTATGCAAGACAGTACGAAAACGTATCACTGAAGAAGTAAGGAAATTCAACTGCGAACTAGTGAGGAAAGCAATTGAAAGCAACCAAAGCCTAAAGATAGCAAAGGGACATCTCAGTAAGGGAAGAAAACAGATTATGGCACTGAGAAAAGAAGATGGTTCTGTAACAAGAAATACAGGTGAAATTTTGACAAGAGTGAAAGATTTCTACTCCTCATTATATGAAAGGGATGATACATGTACTCCAGACATCATGAAAGGTACCAGTACCAAAGTTCTTCCAGTCCTCCCAGCAAAGGTTGCACATACAATCCAGAACATGAAGCGGGGAAAAGCTCCAGGAGAAGATGGAATTACTGTAGACATCATACAAGAAGCAAGTGGAGAAATCGAAACAGTACTCGCCCAAATTTTCACTCGATGCCTTAATGAAGGGAAGATTCCTGAGGATTGGAACAACGCTACAATGATCCTGCTACATTAAAAAGGTGACATTGAGGATCTCAGGAACTACAGACCTATCAGCCTCCTCTCAGTTGTTTATAAAATCTTCACTAAAGTTCTTTCACATCGCTTAAAGGTAACACCGGACATGGCTCAACCGAGAGAACAAGCTGGATTCAGGAGTGGCTACAGATCAATAGATAATATATACGTACTGATAGAACTAATTGAAAGAGCGAGGGAATATGAACTTCCATTGTGCATGGCTTTTATCGATTATGAAAAAGCCTTTGATTCGGTGAAACCATCAGCAGTTACAATGGCTCTGAAATCCTGCGGTATTGAAGGTGCATACATTAATATTATTAATAACATCTATGAAAATGCAAGTGCAAAGATTCGGCTGTTTGAAAATACAACACACATAAAAATTGGAAAGGGAGTGAGACAAGGTGACACCATATCTCCGAAGCTCTTTAATGCCACATTGGAAAATGTCTTTCAATCACTGAACTGGGAAAACAAAGGGATAAAAATGAATGGAGATTATCTAACCCACCTTAGTTTTGCTGATAGCGTAGTCATTTTTGCAACTACTCCATCAGAGCTGCAGAGTATGATCCAGGAACTTGCTGACAAGAGTAAAGAAGTGGGATTAAAAATGAACTTTCAGAAGACAAAAGTGATGTTCAGTGCTTTTACAAGAAATGAAGATTTATTTATCGATTGATGGAGAAAAGCTGGAAATAACAGACAGGTACGTTTATCTTGGACAGCAGATGTAAAGTGAGGGTCACATTGATGAAGAAATTAGTCGGCGTAAAAATTTTGCCTGGAGAGCTTTTGTAAGAAACAGCATAATTTTTAAGAGCAATATGCCATTATGTCTTAAAAGAAAAGTGTTTGATCAATGCATCCTTCTAGTGCTTAAGTATGGTGCACAGACGTGTACCTTAACTAAAAGAGACATACAAAGGCTGCAGACAACTCAAAGCAGCATGGACAGGTGCATGCTTGGTGTAACCAGGAGATACAAGAGGAGGAACTCGTGGATCCGAAAAATGACGAGAGTGGAAGTCATCATGATCAGAGTTAAATCTCTGAAATGGCAATGGGCTGGACATACTGCCAGAAGGACAAACCATCGATGGACAGCCGAAATTTTAGATTGGATTCCAAGGGACAGGAAAAGACCCAGAAGAATACCACATGGGAGATGGGTGGATGAAATTCGAAAGTGTGCGGGAGTGACATGGAGGAGACTGGCACAAGACAGAACCTTGTGGAGGAAACTTGGGGAGACCTTCGTCCAGCAGTGGATTGATAATGGTTGACAAAGATGATGATGGTGATATATATATCACCATCATCACCTTCGTCCAGCAGTGGATTGATAATGGTTGACAAAGATGATGATGGTGATATATATATCATCATCATTGTCAACTGTTTTGAATCCACTACTGGATGAAAGTCTCCCCAAGTTTCTTCCACAATTGTCTGTCTTGAGCGTGTCTCCTCGATGACACACCTCCATGCTTTCGAATTTCCTATATCAATCTCGCATAGGGTCTTCTTCTGGGTTTTTTCCTGTCCCTCGAAATTCATTCTAAAATTTCGGTTTTCCGTCGGTGGTCCGTTCTTCTAGCTACATGTCATGCCCTTACCATTTCAGTGATTTCATTGTGGTCATGATGTCGTCAACTCCTGTCGCTTTCCTTATCCATGAGTTCCTCTGCTTATCTTTCCTGTTTACACCAAGCATGATTTTCTCCAGGGCTTTTTGCGTTGTCTGCAGACTTTGTCTCTTTTACGCTTTCCAACCGTAGGTTGAAGAAGCGTATATGCTTCAGCGTTTTCCGTCCGCCTGTCGGCCGGATAACTCACGTAAAAATGGCGTGATTTCAATGAAATTTTAGTATGTGGTAGGGGACCCCCTGGGGACAAACCCTATGGAAAATTGACAAAATAGGGTCAAAGGTTAGGACACAGGAGCGGGATCTATTCCATAGTCCTTATGCATTATAACTTACGTAAAAATGCTTTGATTGCGACAAAACGTTATCATGTTATTTCGGAGGTATACCGAACCGGTTCTGTTGAATATCATCGAAATGGGATCAAAGGTCAGGGCACAGGACCGAGATTTATTCCACAGCTATTATTCTCATAACTTGAATAATTATTTTTGGTATGTTGGAAAGCATATCATATTTAATGCATTGCATGATTTTACTAACTAGTTTAGTACAGGTCCATGTCTCTGCTCCATACGTAAGCACTGGCAGGATGAACTGATTAAACCCTTATCTTTTAAGACACAATGGCATACCTTTTGTAATTGCACTGCTTCTTCCAAAAACTATCCATCCAAGTTCTACAAGCCGATTGATTTCTTCATGAATGTGACCCTTACTTAATATCTGCTGCCCAAGATAAATGTAGGTATCGGTTGTCTCAAGCTTTTCCCCATCAATAAATAAATCTTCGTTTCTTGTAAAAGCAATATACGTCACTTTTGCCTTCTGAAAGTTCATTTTTAATTCCACTTCTTTACTCTTGTCAGCAAGTTCCTGGATCGTATTCTGCGGTTCAGAAGTCGTAGTTGCAAAAATGACGTCATCAGCAAAACGAACGTGATTTGAATTATCTGCATAAATATTTTTCTCTTTGTCCCAGTTCAGTGATTAAAAAATATTTTGCAATGTGGGATTAAGGAGATTGGGAGATATGATTTCACTTTGTCACACTAGCTTTCCAATTTTTATTAGTGCTGCATCCTCCAATATCTAAACTTTTGCAATTGCATTTTCGTAGATACTATTAATAATGCTAATGTATGCATCTGCAATACCGCAGGTTTTCAAAGCAGTTGTAACTGCTGATGGTTTTACGGAATCGAAGGCCTTTTTATAATCAAAAGAAGCCTTGCATAATGGGAGTTCATATTCTCTTGATCTTTCAGTTAGTTCTCTAAGTACATGGACATGATCTTCAGTGCTGTAGCCACTCCTGAATTCAACTTCTTCTCTTGCTTGAGCCATGTCCAGTTTTACCTTCATGCGATGTGAAGGAACCTTAGTGAAAAATTTTTTAACAACTGATAGAAGGCTGATGAGCCTGTAAGTCCTGAGATCCTCAACGTCACCTTTTTTGTGTAGTAGGATCTTTGTACCATTATCCCAATACTCAGTAATCTTACCTTCGTTGAGACAGCTGGTGAAAACTTGGGCGAGTGAAGTTTCAATTCTACCACTTGCTTCTTGTACACTCGTGGACAAGAAATTTGCACACCTAGAAGAAAACATGCTACAACCGCGAAACTTTGCAAATAGCTAGGGTGCGTTTGGTGCGAGTGCGCATAACCGCACACCCTGTGGCGGCGCTGCTAGCACGAACCGGCTGCCTTATAAACCGGCGTGTAGTCGATGCCTCATGAAAGAGAAAAGCACCGGCCGGCGCAACCAAGAGTACAGAGTGACAAGAATGCCGGGTGGACACCAGAGACGTCGATGTACGCAACTTACGGGCTTTGAGAGAGGCCTGATCATCCGGCTGAAAACAGCAGGTTGGTCGGCGCGCCGTATAACCCACCACGTGGAACGTTCTGACCATACCGTCCGACTGTGTTGGGAGCAGTGGACACGTGACGGCACTGCCACACGGCGGGCGTCTTCGAACGAACCAGGAGGACCATCCGTAGAGTGGATCGACAGATCGTACGGCAGGCACGAATGGATCCCACGAGAACCCTGTCCTCTCCCCAGGCAAATGTAGCGGTTCTTGTGTGCCAACGAGCCATTTCCTGAAGCCTCGCGGAAGCGAATCTGCGATCCCAACGCCTCTTACGTGTTTTGCCATTAACACCGGAACATCGCCGGCTCCGTTTGCAATGGTGCCAGGCGAGAGCAACGAGGAATTCCACAGGCTGGCGACGTGTGGTGTTCAGCGATTAGTGTCGGTTCGTTTTGGGGACAGATGATCATCGTGTCCGGGTGTGGAGGTCCCGGGGTCAACGGCACAATTCCAACCTTGCTATCGAGCGTCCCACCTACCCCACTGTAGGCATTATGGTCTAGGGAGCCTTTATGGTTTATTGTCTACGCTAGCCGATCAGCTCTAGTAGTGCTACGTGGATCATTGTCGGGCCAGCGGTATGTGGATGAGATCATATGGCCCCATGTGCTCCCACTCCTAGCCGGAATTCTAGGGGCGCTATACCAGCAGGATAATGCCATCCCGCACACGGCTCGGGTTTTATAGGACTGTCTATGTCATGTCCATACAGTTCCATGGCCTGCCCGCTCACCGAACATGTCCCCTATCGAGCATGTGTGGGACCAGTTGAAACGCCGGTTGACTCTGTGCCGCACTACCCGGGATTTGGAGCACACCGTCCAACAAGTGTGGGCCATCTTCAGCAGGACATCAGGCGTCTGTTCACCTCTATGCTGGACCATATTGCAGCATGTATCACCGCACGAAGCGGTGTGACACGCTATTGAAGATGACCGGACTGCGTGCCACAGATGCTTCTGTAATTGTCCTGCATTAATACACACAATCGACGTGGATTAGGAACATCAAACAGAAGTCATTTCTCTTTCCAAGTTTTTAAGTGAGTCACGGAAAAACTATCATCGGCCACCACCGGGAATTAAATTCAGGGTCTTCCAGTTACGCGCTGGACATGCTACCACTGCACCGCAGCGGCCTCGAATTCTCCAGACTAACATGTGATTAATTGCCAAACCACATGGCAGGTTGCTTCTTGGAGACCCGCACAATGCTAGGGATTCCCCAAAGATGGTAAGAAGCGACTGGTGCAGTGGTAGAATGTCCGGCGAGTAACTGGAAGACCCTTGGTTCGATTTCCGTTGGCGGCCGATGATACTTTTCCCGTGACTCACTTAAAACCGTGGAAAGAGCGATGCCATCTGTTTGATGTCCCAAATCTACGTCAGTTGTGTGTATTAATTATTCATTCGTATACTAGTTATTTGTTCAGTTGCTGCCTACCATCTTTGGTAGGCAGCAACTAAACAAATAGTACTAAGATTTGAATTGACAAAATCTTCTATAGATCTAAAAATAAAATCAGTTATCTCTTGCAACATGAGGAATCTGTGATATAAATTTCTTTTGAATAGTGCGATTCTTTTTTGGCGTTGCAATTTTCACAAACAGTAATGTACGTATTTGCTCGTCGTAACAGAAAAATTCGGTAATATTAAGATACAATAAGCTGTACGTAAAAATGGTACATTCAATAGGCCTCGAAAGTTTTTCAATCTGATTTTTGAGCAACGATATGAAGCAAAATATATGTTGAAATCGGTGGAATTTGCATTTCGCTCTTGGCGGCGAAATTATGGATCAGATAAAGATTAAAATGCTAGGATCATCGTTCTCACTGTTCTAGCTTCCCAAAGCAAAAAGAGGCTGATATTAAATCAGACTTAGAGGTACACAGATAAACGTATACAGACAGATACATGTATATAGTGAAGGTATAAGTACATCTTTTAGTTTTCAAAGAACGTGCAGGAAATTATTTTTTTTAATTGGAGGTTTAACGACCACCGTGAGCAACTCAATAGGCTATAAGCAGTCGCCCGTCCCTAATTTAGGGCCACTGGTTCCAGGGAAGGGAAAGAGCCAGTGCCGTAAGACAAACACAACATCCATGCCTGACCGGGATTCGAACCCGGACCCCTTACGGACTAATGATCAGAGGCCAGCGCCTTAGACCACTGCCTTCAAAATAAACCTTTATTAGTCTAAAAGCAAGGTACATGTGATACGCTTCAGTCACATGAGACTGTATTAAAAGAGACGAGGCCAAGAAGTCTCAACACAAAAGAAAGGAGGAAACAAAACTGGTAACATCAGAACAAGATTAAAATATATACAGATAAAAAAGGAACACAGAAAACAAAAACAAAAAACACACACATCACAAAACCCAAACCCCAGAGGGAGAGAAGAAAAACACATTCCAAAGACTAGTACATAGCAGCGCGAACACAAAAGTGACAGGTAAAAAACACAACAATACAACACAACACAAATTGACTGACACTGCAAGACAGTGACAGGAGAAACAAAACTGTACTTCTGAAAACATGCAGCAGCGGCCAAAACATTAGTAAAAGAAGAACATAAAAAACGAAAAACCGTGCATATAAAGAGGGGTGTTAACCAACCGCTATAACTAAAAACGAAATACGAAGCGACGCATGTATGTCAGAAGGAACACTGCACAGAAGAATACATGATAATAAGGGGAAAAACCGACGCATAACACAAAATAAATGTAGCCAAAAAGGCACACGAGGTTCACAAAAAAAAAAGAAAATCACACTCAATTCAAATTTCATACTCAAAACAAGAAGTCGCGCGTTGACACACCCCGAAAGCCGACGTGGCGCTATAGAGAGAATCACGCGGAAACAAGATCGCGCAGCACCATAACACATTGAAAACAACACAATGTACGTCCAGTCGTGCACGGCAACAGAAGCCTGGTCCGAGAAAAAATAAAATATTACAGGAAAAACCCGAACAGGAGAAGCACGAAGCAAGACGTAGAACCCTAGCTTGAGTGCAAAGAAACACAAAAACGAAAACACAAAAAGTGCACTTAAAACATAATCAAAGACAAAACTGCCCCAAACGACAACTTCACTACACATGTAGTTGCATACAGTCAAGAAAAAAAACACAAGAGGCACAGTAAAAAAAATGAGCACAAGGCAAATAGTGCGTTGACCAACTCCTTGGGTCAACGTAACCCAATAGACAAGATACACACGAGAAGCACACTGTATGGAAAACGAGAGATAAGGCTGAGTACTCAATGAAAAAACACAACGAGACCAGCAGGGCCACACTAAGTAATTCAAAGTTCATAAAAAAGCAAAACAAGTGAACATGAAACACAGGGCATAAGAAAAAAAAGGCTCCCTAAACTGCGGAGCCAACTGAAACACGAAATTAGAACATACACAAACAAGTAAAACACAAGATTATCCCAATAGCAGTATAGGTAAAATACAATCACAGTATTAAAAATACTCACACAGGAGCAGAGCGAGTAGGACAGCCGCCTTCCGAACAACTAAACAAAACACGTGCAAAAAGCAAGAGCAATTACAAAAACACGGGAATACCACATACAGGAAACACAGTACAAAAAAGAAAATCAGGAACAACAACAAACAAACAAGCACAAAAGAAACACAACACGCCAAAAAAATTTTGCAAAACTAGACAAGACAGACTAGCCCAACGGAAAACAACAACACCCAACAAGCATCACATTATACCAAACAATAACAGTGATCACAAACAATTGGTGGCCAACCAGTACAACAAAACACCACAACAAGAAATGCGTCGACCAACAACTGTGGCCGACGAAAACATTGAAAGCAAGCACACAATAATACATAGACAAACAACTCAACAAAAATACCGACACACGAAAAAAAAAAATAACCGATTGCACAGCACCACCAAGAACCAGAAAAAAATACACACAGAACACAGGAACACAAATGCCCACGGACTCCGAACAGAAAAAAAGTCAAAGCAACTAGCTGTAAAACATCCAATCACAGCGCAAAACGGCAAGAAAATTCAGACAAAGAGGCCAAGGCCGCTAGTAAGAGGAAAAGTATAGAAAAGCACTATCCAAGAAAGAATATGCCGACCAGTAGAATGAGCTAACAAAGCACATGAGAAAAAACAACAAAAAGACCGGAATCTTAAGGAAGCAAAACAGTACAACATTACCAAAGGGCCAACAAAAACAAGAAAAGGAAAACGGTAAAAAATTCAAAAAGGAAAAACAACAGGATCAGAGGAAAAGAATGAATACAAGGGGAAAAAACCTGCAGCTCAATCAAAAACAGAACAAGACAACAACCCGGAAAAGCAAAAACAAACAAAGTGAAGAAACCAGTACACCAAAACAAAAACAAGAAAAAAAACTGATCAAACGAATTCAATCAACCCATGCTTAACCCGAAACCATGGGAGGTGGGGGGACCAGATCGAGAAGAAAGCAGGAACTGCCTGCCGGGCCAAAGCTACCTCGTACTCAAGTTGGATGACGGACTTGATCGAGGAACGAAACCTACGGCACAGAAAAACTCTCGCAGGATGATGTTCTCGAAGAGTATGCCCTGTGTTTCAACACTGGTATGATAGTATAAATAAATAGTCAGTTTGGTCTGCAAAATTAAAAACGCGCAAACTGGATTGTGAACAGCAGCGGAAGGATGATGACGGCGAAGAAAATAGTAATGTGAAACAGAGTGAAAGGAAGGACAGACCTTGGAGAGAAGAGCAAACATCAATGAAAAAAGAGGCTGTAAAACTAAACAGGAGTCATATGCGTGATGAACATCACCGAGCGTTGTACAGAAAAAACACAAGGGAGAAGACAGGCGACCAAAACGATGAAAAGTCCGTGGTGTAAGCAAGCGACAATGAAGATGGAGCCAATGAATATCAGTAGCTTATGGGGAAGCCAGAGAAGTGTGTGAATCGATCCATGTCTGAGAGGTTTCATCAGGTGGCACAAAAGGAATAGCGAGAGGTGTTCTAAAATAAGTAAGAAAGTGGCGGTACAAGAGTTTTGCAGTAACTTGATGGACCAGAAAGGGAACATCATTCAAATAAACCAGAAAAGGAAGGCAAGGGGACGCCGAAGAAGAAACAATTAACCCATAAGAATTCACGAGGTACGGGTAAAGGCGTTGAAGCTGAATATGAAGCAACCGGAGCTGGGCGCGATGTAAGGGAGTGTCAGCAAGAGAGGGGTCGATTTGGGAAAGAGACTTCCAGCGGAGAGAAGCATCTACAAGTTGGGATACCTGTACCACGCCACTGGCGAACCAGGTGGAGAAGCACAAGTACGGTGAAGAGGGAGAACGGAGTGCAGAAGAGTAAAAGAGAGGTTCCGCAAGCAGATCATTAGTTGAGGTAGGTGGGAGACGGACGGAACATAAAGAATGCCAGAGGGAAAAGACGGTGCGATAAGTATCGGGAAAGTGATCTGGAATGAGGGGGAACAGATCCATACGGAGGAAAGTAGCGAGAGTGAGAAACGGACTGCGAGGGAAAAGTAAAGTATCAACAATAGTAATCGATGAAATCTGAGGATGAGAAAAAGAACGGAGAAAGGTCTGAAGATGAATAGCATTAGATTTTTGAAAAAGATCAGGGAGGGCAAGACCTCCAAAGGACAGAGGATGGACGAGAGTAGAACGATGAACCCAGTGAACTTTATTCCAGATGAAATCAGTAATCAAACGTTGAGCGGATTGGAGAAAAATGGGCGAGGGAAAATAAGCGAATAACGAATATGTCAGAATGGGAAGAAGAAAGGAAGAAACCAGATGTGCTCTGCTAAAAAAGGGCAAAAAAGGTTTGAACCGGCAAAAAGGAGCAAGACGGCGATTGAGCTGTTGAACCAAAGGAATCCATGTTACATCAGCAACCGCCACGGGATTTCCAACGTACACACCAAGAAGTTTAATGACCGAGGATGACCAACGGGCACCCCAAGGGCGATCACCGTGTGCCACCCACAATCCGGCCCACAGACCGACAGATTTAGACAGATTAAGTTCGGAACCGGAAATAGAAGCATACTCACGATAAGCAGAAAGGACAACACCGAAAGTACGTTCAGTGCGAAGAAAGAGAGTGAGGTCATCAGCATATGCAGACAACACTAAGCGGTGGTGACGAGTAGGAGCAATACTGCGAGGAATCACAGAAAACAAACGAGAACGCAGACAAATTAAGAGAGGTTCAAATGCAAGCGTAAAAGGTTGACCCGAAAGGGGACAACCCTGCCGGATCCCGTTGTCAAAGGGGATGGTAGCAGTCATGAATGTGGAAGTGCGAATACGGAAAGAAGAGTGAGAGTAAAGATTAATAAGAGCTTGACAGAAAAGAGTAGGAAAGCCGAAATGACGAAGAACAGCAAAGAGAAAAGAGTGATTAATGGAGTCAAAAGCTTGTTTCTGATCAATATTAAAAATTGCGAGAGGTTCGAAAAGATGGGAAGCAAGAAAATATAAGTTGCGAATGGTGGAAATGTTGGTAGTAATCGAACGGGAGGGAATAGTGTAAGTTTGATCGGGGTGTATTAAATGCTGCAAGACGGGATTGAGGCGAAAAGCGAGAATTTTAGCAAAGGTTTTGTAGTCAGTATTAAGAATAGAGATAGGACGCCAGTTAGAAAAAAGGCCAAGGTTTCCGGTTTTGGGGATGAGACGGAGAATAGCAAAAGTGAAATCAGAAGACTAAAAATTTGAAGAAGTAAAAACGGCATTAAAACAAGCAACCAGAAGCGGGAGGAGAGAAGGAAGAAACTTCTTATAAAATGAGAGCGGAAGACCGTCTGCGCCAGGGGAAGAACGGTCATTCAGACTGGAAATTGCAGAGCGGACTTCAGAAGGAGAGATAGGAGAAACAAGAGAATCAAAAAAACAATGTGGAACCTGAGGTAGGACATGAAGAAGAGGGGAGGTATCTGCAGGAGAAAGGAGTCGGTGTTGAAAACGATCAGAATAATGGGAAAAAGTAAGTTCACAGATACGATAAGGGTCGGTAACTGTAGATCCGTCAGGTAGTCAAAGAAAGGAAATTGTGTTGCTTTTAACATGATACTCCTCAAGGGACTTCAAACTAGAAAAGGGGTCGTCGTGAAACCGCAAGTGAGTGAATTTCAGACGAGTAAGGGCTGATGAAGCAAAAGTAAACAGAATACGACGAAGTTGAGCTTGAAACACAGGAAAAGAAGGATCAGAAGGAGAAATAGTCTGCAATTTACGACGGAGAACATCAATATCTTGAAAGCGCGAAGTACGGGAAGAAAAAGAAAACTGACGTGCGAAAGAAATAATCGAAATTTTCGTGGAAAACCACAGAGCCACTGGGTCGTCAGACGAAGAAAGTTGTTGCACAGAAGACGAGATCATAGAGGGAATTTCAGCACAGAAAACAGGATCAGTTAAAACTGAATCGTCGAGCGACCAGACTGGGGAAGAGGGAACAGAGGAAGAATGCAAAAAAAGTTTTAAAAGAACGGGGCGATGATCTGACGAAACGGAAGGATGATGAGTAACTTCAACTAGAGAGGAATGGAGAAAGCTGGAAACATAGAATCTATCTAGGCGTGCTGCGACACAGCGTGAAGTAGCCGTGGGGAACCAGGAAAATTCCTTGGACCGGGGATGGAGGGAACGGAAAGCATCAATCAAATCAAAATTAGCAACGAGTTGAGTGAGATTGGAAACAAGGTCGGAACATCTTTCGGTTGAACCATCTCGGTCAAAACCGGGTTATAAAGTGCAATTGAAATCGCCTGCAACAATGACTGTATCATTTAGATGGAGGGTCGAAAGGATAGAAGAAAGATGTTGGAGGAGAGTTTCTGCATCCATAGCAGATTGCGGAATATGGATATTGAAAACATGAATACGTTTAGAACAAAAACAAAAAGAAATATGTTGAAAAGAACCCAGCAGACTCTGTGACTCAACAAGATCAGAAAGGGAAGAATGAAAACGCACATGAAATGCTATAGCGGTACCAGACCTGAGATGGGTCCGGTAATTATGATAAAAAATGTACGGCCAGCGTCTCCAGCGGGAACACCCGGCATCCAAGGAACAGTTCGTCTCCTGGAGAAGGAGGATATTAGCCCCCAGGTAACAAACGTCCTCGAAAACCAAAGCATTCGCCGCAGAAGACGCAATCCTTCTACAATCAAAGCTAAGTAGTGTTAACAAGGACATCACTGGTAGGTTGCATCCAGCCTTCCAGTTCAGCCCTCAAAATCTTGAGTAAGTAGCCCAGACGGCGAGCATATTGCTCAATCCCGCCAGGCAAAGTAACATTAGTTATAAATGCATGGAACTGGTTTAGCTGGGCAATCATTTCAGGCAGCAAGTGAAGCTTACTCTTAATGCAAGGTAGTGTGATCAACTTCGCCTTACGCGGGCGAGTGGTCAATGCATACAGATCAGATAAGGTAAGAGGGTGCAAAGGCACCGCAAGTTCTTCAAACATTGTAGAAATGTCAAGAAGTGTAGGAGAAGGAGAATCATCGTCAGAGTCAACCATTGCAGTGTCATCAGGATCAGGGGCGACCGTGTCCATAACATCATCATCCTGGAGACATGCGAATCGGTTCGAAACTAGTAATTTAGAATTTGGCTCATGATGGCTAGGTGAACCCGAGGTAGAATGGGCTGGTTTCTTGGACCGTAGACGTTGAGACGAATGGGAAGAGCGAGTAGAAACACCAGGTGAGCTGGGGCGTTTACGCTGTGATTTAGGTGCAGACACTTCCAGCTATGGAAAATCCTCATTGGAGGGCTCCAAACCATCCAGTACGACGACAGGAACCGGGAGGGAAGGAACGACTGGAGAAACAGCAGGCAAAATTGATGAAGGTAGAATGTGAGCAGCTGCCCCAGGGGCCTGCACAACATACGCAGGGGCAGCTGCCACCGGAACTGTAGTAGCTAATGAAGAATCAGATCTAGCACCAGGAGTAGCATGAGGACAAGCAGAAGCGAGATGACCTTTCCCTTTACAGCGGAAGCACTGAACCCCTGCAAAAAGATTAAAAATGTACGTCCGGGTATCAGTGACTAATTCCAGAGTTGCAGGGCGTTCCGCAATTGACTGAGAAGTTGGAAAAATAACCCGGTACTGGCGGCGCCCACCCTGCACATGTTTCAGGGGGGAATCACGGGCTGTAGCTGGAAGAATCTTGGTCACTCCCACAACACGACCCATCGTGTTGAGGGCATCAATCAACAGAGAATCAGGAACAGCCGTTGGTACAGGAGAGAGGGTCACCGTAACTGGTCTTTGGGCTGCAGCGACAGGTTGTAGATGAAAGGACCCAATATCACCCCATGAACTATAATTAAATCTACTGCTTGCTGGTGGGTGAAGTGAACAACCACCCCTCCACCCAAGCGAATAATGGACACAATGCTTTTGGCTGGAACGACCTTCGACACAGCATGCAGATACTGGAGGAGGGGGTGTCACGCAAAGCAGGAATGAAAACACTTAATAATAAGGCAGACGACAATTGCTTACCTTGCGGTGAATCACTTGGAAGAATAATTTTCAACGCCGAAGCTACACGTTTGAAATGTGGTGCAGAATCACTAGAAATATATGAGGTACTTCCAAAAGCTTGTGCGAACGACGTTGAAGTAGAACTAGCAGAACCAGGAATATTAGACGCAGCCGGCACACGGGTGGCCAGAAGCACAGTCTCTGGAAGTGCAGCAGCACTAGTCGACGTAACATTCCCCGAAGAAGACACAGAACTATGAAGCGAAGACATATCAGCAATCGACGAAGCAGCTGTAGACGACAGTGGCTTATTCACAGTAGTAGTGGACATTCTCGACCACTGGCCCACCAAAACCCATGCGTCGTAACTGACGACACACGAAAATGAAAAAAAAACAAAAAATGAGCACCCACTCGGCACTCAGCCTCACTGCTCGCGAAGCGGGGGTACGAAACACTGCAACCAAAACACAAAACGACGAAATGCCACAAAAAGAACAAGTAAACAAACGAACGTTGACTTCTACGCAGGAGCCGAAAAAAATGCGACTTATCTGTTCAACGACCACTGCGCCACCGGGGCGGCAAACGTGCAGGAAACTTTTCCACTTTAACACGCTTCGGTCGAAAGGAAGTGCAAAGCAGATGCACCCTTAAATTTAAAACAAACATTCTTGAAATGGCCCCATCCAAACAATTGTCTTTGTACGATATTTGACTCACACAGAATCCCGTCACGTTGCTCTGCTGGCCACGCCCTTTCGAACTCTGCATTTTGTGCTCCGCCTGTATCTAGCGCCCACCGCCGAATGAATTTGTGTTTCTCTCGTGCATGAATGTCTGCGCTCTCTTCCTAGTCATTCTTTCGAGTTGGTACGTGCATATTTTGCCGATATTCCTTTATAATTCATCTCGTTGGGCCTGTTTACAATTCATCTCGTTGGGCCCGTTTACAATCTTCCCATCGTGACTCGCCTTGACTTTTTGCTCTAAAACTGTCTGCTGCATGTAGTAGCCTTCCTGCTGCTGTGTCTACGTTTGCCTTCCGTGTTTGCGCTCCAATCATCGTTAATGGTTCTCTGCGCTGCCTTCACCGGTGCGTCGATTACCTTCCTGGTGCTCCACCAATTGACAGTGGTTTTCTACGCTGCCTTCTTCGGTATGCTGATCGCCTTCCTGGTGTTCCACCTTGTTATAGTGGATCTGTGTGCCTTTCGCCGTGCAATTCTATACATTGTCCATGGCCTGTGCTTCTGCTTCTGAATTCTATTTCCCTCTCACGTCACTACGTGCTGCTTCGATGACTTGTCCTCCAAGTGTGTTGGATGCGTCCCAGGACTGCTCTTCTCCTCATCCTGCTACAGATCGGTGTTCAACGTCTCCGACTTTCCTCGCGACAGCCTTGGACTCCTATATTTCACGTCAAGGTTCCACGCTTATTGCACACGTACAATGCTTTCAACTCTTAGTTTAAATGTCAAGTTCGACGCCTTACCCAATGTCAAGTTGCACGTCTATACAGTGTATGTCTGCATTGTCGTTTCCCCCTTCCGGTGCAATTACACATTTTGCCAGCAAGCCTAAGTCCGTTCTTGTATATTTTTTCACCTGAGTTTGTTCCTCAAGTCCTATCGACTAGCCTTTCCGTTGGAGATCATAGCTTGGTCCCTATCCCCCTTGCACATTCTCCCGTTCTTCTTAATTTGTAACCTGTACCTCCGGACGTTTCCGATGAGTTTTTACATGTTTTTCCTTCTCGGTGTGGCCGCGTTCTTGGTGATATCCGCAAGATACCCGCCGCCCATGTTGATCAAGGTGATCGTCCTTATTTTGGCTTCCGCCGCCAAGACTTAGTTTTTTTCCCTGACACAGACTCTGTTTCTTACTGCCCCACTACTTTTCTGGTGTTTTGTTGTCATCACAACGTCGCAATCAACGTATTCACTGCCTATCATTGCATCTCATGTAAACAGTCTAGTCACCATTTTTCGCAATGCCCCTCATTTCTTCCTAGTCTTCCTCAACGGCTGCTCAAGTTCCGGTCACAAAACCTCTTTCTTCGCTTCCTGTCACCACGCTTTCGCCTGATCCGTTCACACCTTCTTAGTCTCCATCTCCATCATCTGCCTTCGTTGGTCTTTTTCCTTCCTCGCCAGCATTGTCTGTTGTGGGTACATCTGGATCTACTGCTCCTGTTTCGGTGCCTTCGTCTGTATTTCTTTCTTTTCCATGGTCTCATGTTTGCGCTTTGTCACATCCTGTTGCTGCACCTTCTCCGCCTGTTCAGGTGCTGCCTTCTTTGTTTTCGCAAGTCACCTCGTCTATCTCGATCCCGGGATTTTCTGCTCCACCATCGCCGCAGCGTACGTCGGCTTCGCCAGCCTCAGACGCTCATCTTTCTTCCACCGGTTCCAGTACTCCGGTGTACTCTCCGCCCTTTTCACCTTCTCGGGACTCTTCTGATGCCTCTAGTGCCGTTGCATTTGTTTCACCTTCTGGTCGCCATGATCGGTCCCCGCTCTTTCGCACAGCTCCTCTTCTAGATTCGTTTGAAACCCCACCCTCCCCGGCTTCTGTTGTTCCTGCAGTTACCTCCTTACATATGTCATCTGACTTTGTACCCTATTCACCTCGCCAGATTCCCGAGACGCCGCCTGTTGCTCCTTCTACGTCGTCTCGTCCTCTTCGGCCACATTTCCCTACTGGTATTGCTCCTAATAAGAAGCGTCGTCATCGGTCTAATCGCAAGACTCGCGCTAAGTGTGCTGCTGTGATTATGTCTCCTCCTCATCGTTCTTCGCCAGGCTCCGCTCCTGATCCTGCTACCGTCACTTTTCCTCGCCTTCTTGACAATCCCTCTGTTGTGCCTGATCTTGTTGCTCGCCTTCAAGTTGTTCCCGAGTTTACGCAGACTCTTTCTCTAGATACCGCTTTCCCATTGTCCTTTGACTCTACTCACGATGCTCCACTTAATCACTTTATTGCTTCCAACGATCCGGCAATTTACTCATCTCTGGTTGACAATCTTAGCTCTTTTTACTTTGCATTTTTTCACCTTTCGGGCTCTTACCCAGAAGTTGAATGTTACTATGGTTGTCTTGACGACTTCATTTGTCATGCTCAGCATCGTCTCCTTCTTCGGTGTCCACCTGATTAGCTCCTGTGCGGTTTTGTTTGATGATTGATTTCTGTTGTGTTTTCTTAGCTATGTTTCTCCCTGTCTCTTTCAGCCCTTGTTGTTTCGTTCTCCTCTTTGTGAAGTGTTTTCTCTCGTGCCTCGTTTTTTTCCCTCATTATTCTGCTTTGTGATCTTTTTCTGTGCGTTTTGTCCTACGATGTCATGCCTGCATCCGCTTTACATGACCATCACCAACTGCCTCGCACCGTTCGTTCTGCTTCTGTTTTTCTGTGGTTCAACCATGCCCCCTGCCCGATTTTCCCGGAGTGCCATATGTTGCTTCCTACCCTGCTATGTTTTGTATAGTATGCCTAATTGCTATGCCACTGTTAGACAGAAAATGCTAATTTTAAAGAAAGTAATAGTTTTTCCTTAATGTCGTGTTTCTTTTCAAAGTAACATTAGTACCATTATTTCTCTTTTTGTCGGAGGATGGCGCCCAATAACCACAGATGGACAGCAATAATTTCGCACCAATAATTTCGTTTTTTCCTTAAAAGGAAGACGGAATAGTTACTCGGTTTTCTACTCATCATGTTCCTCCCTGGTTCCAGGTATGTTGCTTTCTCTATTTGCTGGCTCAGCCGTTCCTCTGCTCAGTGACTGTTCCCTGTGTGCTTCGCCTCGTGTTGTATCTGCCACCGACTACCTCGCACGATTGTAATGTAACAGACTGCTTTGTGCCTCTGCCATGTTCCGTTTCTTTCTGTGATGCCTTGTACTGTATGTTTACTACAGACTGCCTTGCGTCGTTTGTTTCCGCTCCGAGATTTTTGCTGTTTTACTATGCCATGCATTTTCCTGTTCTCTTGTGTTCTGGTCCTTGAGACACATTGAAGAGATCTTGAAACCGTCATGCTCTTTTTGGAATGTCTTTTCAACTGCTGCGGTTCAAAGCTAGAAGCGGAGAGATCTTTAAGATAATTTTTTTTTTATTGAAGGTTTAACGACCACCGTGAGCAACTCAATGGGCTATAAGCAGTCGCCCGTCCCTAATTTAGGGTCACTGGTTCCAGGGAAGGGAGAGAGCCAGTGCCGTAAGACAAACACAACATCCATGCCTCACCGGGATTCGAACCCGGACCCCGTTCGGACGAATGATCAGAGGCCATCGCTTAGACCACTGCGCCACCGGGGCGGCTCTTTAAGATAATGACAGGAACGACTGCAAGACTTTTTGAAAATAAATTACTTCTTCATCATCCTCCATTACCCTTTATACAAATATCTCAAAAACTATCCAGATTCGAACGATAAAGATGTAGCTCCTTCCGGTTCACACGATGCTAAAGAATAGCTATTCTGAAACAGGAAATGTCCCGGGGGGACATTTCCTAATCGTGGGACATTTTTAAACATCTCAAAAACTATCGGGGTTCAAAAGATAAAAATGGAGTTTGTAAGAACGGACACATTAACGATGTTAATTCATTTCAATGATAAACATTATGTGGGTTTTTTTGACCAAAGAAAACATCGCAAGTTCCCAAAATGGCGACAGAGAATTCGTAAATATGTTTAATCCTTTTGGGGGGGGGGAAGTCGAGATGTATGACAAAAGACTTCAGGTTCTCACGCCTTAGAAAAGGCGAGGACTTGTTCTACGAACTGAAAGTATCGCCAAGGACGCTGTGACTTTCACAGATACATTGTTCATTTTCGCTTGGCGCCTACAAGTCTGAAATGCAGACATACTCTTTTGTATAATTATAACAATGTGTATTGTATTGCTACGGATGTACTACGGCGATAGGATTGCTTTCTCGGAAGGAGGCACTCAATAATGTATGGCCTGAGGATAAGCGAGGAATGCGCAAGGTAGATTTAAAGGTCCAGGAGCCCGATTCCCGGAAAACGACTAGGGATGGGGCAGGTGAAGGGCACGAGAGGTGACACGTGGCGAGAGAGGAGAGCAGCATGGACCGGTCAGTGGAGTTGAAGGTCAGCGCCGTCGCCCTTGAAGGAGGAGCAGCGTGAAGGCGGGGGGACGAAGAGGTCGCTCCGAGTGGACCTGTTCGAGCAGTCTGTCTTCGGAGAGCGGAGGTGATAGTCCTCCGATAGAAAGGAACGCGTTTACGTGGATGATGTGGTGGGCTCTCTGAGTCCACGGGGAAAGAGCGGGCACCGACCTAGAAGAAGTAGGTCGCCGCTACAGAAGGAATCTACCCGAGTCAGGGATACCGGTAGAGTAGTTGATGATATACTACTGAATTGCGGACTTAGTACAGTCCACTGAAGCATCGATTAGAGAAGGATAGCTAGAAGACTATTCTTGAAGCATCGATGAGATAGATGTCTATCTAGTGTCAAGGAGACCCTAAGTTAGGACGCCAACGCAGAGTGAGATTTCTACAGAATTCGATCACCTTATCTTGCGCGTTCCACGATCTTTGCCAGGTCCAGTCATAACGAGGTGACTTTCAAGAGCGAGTAATCCGCCGCCATCAAAATTCTAGTTGATGAAGAATAAATGTTTCGTATATGTGTTAACAAAGCGTTCTTTTCAAATTATGTCTGAAGGTGGATAAACTTCCGTATAACCAGCTGTTGTCGCTCTGCCTCCCCGATTCACAGATACATATATAGTAAAGTGGGGGAGGTTTCGTTTGTTCGCTCGAACAGATTGAGAGAGAGAGAGAGAGAGAAATAGGGTGTGTGTTTCCGGGAAGAGTAAACAAACTCTCTGCTTGTTGAGAGAGCCCCCGTAGCGCGTGCGCCTCGGATCCTTAAGTAGGAGGCGGCGCTAAGTCACGTGACGATACGTTCGCTCTTACAGAGTTCTTCTCGGTTCATACGATTTACTAACGAATGGCTATTTTGAAATTTTCAAATTCCATGGGGGGGGGGGGGAGTGTCGGCTCCATATTTTCTGAATCCTTTTTTTTTTTAGATATGTCAAACACTATTGCAGTTCAAACGATGATAATGGAGTTCTTTCGGTTCATAAGATTTACTAACGAATGGCTATGAAATTTCGAATTTTCATGGTGTAAATGGCCTATAACATTCTTTTTGAAATACCTCAAAAACTATTGCGTTTCAAACCATCAAAAGGAAGTTCTTTTCAGTTCATACGATTTGCTAACGAATGGCTATTTTGAAATTTTGAATTTCCATGTGGGGGGGGGGTGTTGAAATGGTCGGTCTCCCTGTATATATGCAAATTCTTAATATTATTTATTAAATACTTCAAAAAATATTGCGGTTCAAACGATAAAAATGGAGTTCATTCCTGTTCATACGATTTACTAACGAATGGCTATTTCGGAATTTTGAATTTCCATTATGAGGGGGGAGGGGGAGATGAAATGGTGTAGGCCTGTAACATTCTTTTTAAATATCTCAAAAATTATCGCGGTTCCAACGATGAAAATAGAGTTCTTTTCAGTTCATACGATTTACTAACGAATGGCTATTTTGAAATTTCGAATTTCCATGGGGGAGAAGGGGGGGGCTGGTGAAATGGTCGGTCTCTGTGCGTATATGTAAATTCTATTACTTATTAAATATTTCAAAAACTATTGCGGTTCAAACGATAAAAATGGAGTTCATTCCTGTTCATACGATTTACTAACGAATGGCTATTTCGGAATTTGGAATTTCCGTGATGAGGGGGGGGGGTAAATGGTGTAGGCCTGTGACATTCTTTTTTAAATACCTCAAAAACTATTGCGGTTCAAACGATGAAAATGGAGTTCTTTTCGGTTCATACGATTTGATAACGAATGGCTATTTTGAAATTTTGAATTTCCATGGGGGGGGGGGTGAAATGGTCGGTCTCTTTGTATATAGGTAAATTCTCAATATTATTTTTTAAATATCTCAAAAACTATTGCGGTTCAAACGATAAAAATGAAGTTCATTCCTGTTCATACGATTTACTAACGAATGGCTATTTTGGAATTTTGAATTTCCATGATAAGGAGGGGGGGGGTGAAATGGTAGGCCTGTAACATTCTTTTTAAATACCTCAAAAACTATTGCGGTTCAAACGATGAAAATGGAGTTCTTTTCGGTTCATACGATTTGCTAACGAATGGCTATTTCGGAATTTGGAATTTCCATGCTGAGGAGGGGGGGGGGAAATGGTGTAGGCCTGTGACATTATTTTTTAAATACCTCAAAACCTATTGCGGTTCAAACGATGAAAATGGAGTTCTTATCGGTTCATACGATTTGCTAAGGAATGGCTATTTTGAAATTTTGAATTTCCATGGGAGGGGGGGCTGGTGAAATGATCGGTCTCTCTGTATATATGCAAATTCGCAATATTATTTTTTAAATATTTCAAAAACTATTGTGGTTCAAATGATAAAAATGGAGTTCATTCCTGTTCATACGATTTACTAACGAATGGCTATTTCGGAATTTTGAATTTCCATGATGAGGGAGGGGGGGTGAAATGATAGGCCTGTAACATTATTTTTTAAATATCTCAAAAACTATTGCGGTTCAAACGATGAAAATGGAGTTCATTCCGGTTTATACGATTTACTAACGAATGGCTATTTCGAAATTTTGAATTTCCATGGTGGGGGGCTGGTGAAATGGTCGGCCTCCTATATTTAGATGTAAATTCTCAATATTATTTGTTAAATATCTCAAAAACTGTTGCGGTTCAAACGATGAAAATGGAGTTCATTCCGGTTCATACGATTTATTAACGAATGGCTATGCTGAAATTTGAAATATCCATTTTTTGGGGGTACCATTTCACCCCCCCCACACACACACACTTTGTTTTTTAAATAACTCAAAAACTATTGCGGTTCAAACGAAAAAAATCATTGTGGTTCATACGTGGTACAAACGAATGGTGCAAGAAAAATTTAAAAATTCCTTGGTGGGGGCCTATCGTTTCACCAGCCCCCCCCACTTTGTTTTTTAAATATCTCCAAAACTATTGCGGTTCAAACGAAAAAAACCGAGTTCATTCCGTTTCATACGTGGTACAAACGAATGGTGTCTGAAAAATTAAAAAATTCCGTGGTGGGGGGCTGGTGAAATGCACCTCACAATCCTTGGGTTCTCCAATAACAGCAGAGATGCGATTCCAATTTAAGCGAAATGGAGGGTCGCCTCAGGAATTTCCTTTCTCTTACTGGAAGTCCGGCACCTCTTTAGGTAGACCTCGGACCGTGGGGGTGGGGGGTTCACTCTGTAGGGCTCTTCTCTGATCCCCAGTTCCCAAAACCGGCTTCTCATCGAGACGATTCAGCCGGTCGCCTCTAAGCGCTTAAAACATGCAGCTGCTTTGCAAAAATAATGATTCATTCCTCTTCTCGAAAGCCTTTCTTTAACCTAATTCATGAATCACAATGTGAATTTCAGTGTTTCATTTATCCTGCAAAGTTCTTATATCTTTGTTACTGACAGAAGTTTTTTTTTCCTTTCAATTCTCATTCTGCGGAATTTCAGGTGAGGCGGCGCCTCACTTGCCGCATCTGACGGGCCGCCACTGGTCCATTGAATTCGCAGTTAGATGTGCCGAGGTACAGTGGCTAAAAGAGATAACGTGTAATTTTGGCTAAAAACTCGATGTCTGGAATCATAAACGTGGTAGATGGCGCAGACGTCGGACGTCACGTCGCTTTGCAAGCGAAGGAGCCGAAATGTACTTTTATTCGACAGTCAGCTCGTTATTGTGCATTAATATTTTTGTTCGTCATTTGGTAATGCAGTATTTCCCAGTTCTTTCATGGTAGACACTATTTTCCTATGAGCAATGCAACGTTGTGTTAGATTTCAGGGGTGCACTTCTTACGTTTGCAGACTTCGTCAAGTTTTGGGGTCGCACACAATTTCGGCTTCGCACTCTTTGCATTTGCCAAAATTAAAAGCTAAAAAATATCACTTTCGGAAAAAAATATTTCTACTCACAAGCGATCAACTGCGCAGGAGTTTAGTTGACCTACTAACCTTTCACGATGAATCTCCGATCGATCGTGACTAACACACCATTCAAATTAATGTTATTCGCGTTTCTACCCATTCTTAATTTTAGCTAGATAGATAGATAGATAGATAGATAGATAGATAGATAGATTATGTTCAACATACTGTATAAAAAAGACAACTTTAATTTACCTTACTAACTTAGAAGGATGGAAATTCACGGGAAAAATAGCAACCCATTAAAATGAAGAGCAAAAGGAATTGATAGAGTCGTGGGAGCATGGCACTGAGGGATTGCTTCTCGTCGGCAAGTCCAGGAGGACCGACAGAAAGGGGCGGGTGTGTCATGTGTGGACTACTGGTGGTTTAAAATATAGGAGAAAAGTATGGAATAATCCTTAAGTAATGCAAAGGAAGCAAGGAGAACAGCACGGTGGTCAGTCCAATTCTAGGTAAGAACACCTATGTTGTACTGAGAGCACCGTATTAAATGCGAAAAAGGAAGACCAGGTAGGTATGTGATTGCTGGTATTGTGAGAATGTTTAGTAATGCTTAAGCAAGGGATCCTCTTGGACCACGTTTCGTGTATTAATAAATTAGAAGAGTGGAGAGAGAAAGGAAATCCACTTACATCCAGTAATTTTTGGGAATCGCATTAGCCCCACCCAAACCGGTTTTCTCCCCAGTGTAACCCCAAGATCCTGAGTTAGGACATCTTGTCACCGCAAGGCTTAATCAGAAGGGCAAATTCTAAAATGTTAATATTTCTACACTTCTGGAACACAGAAACAAAACATAATATCCGTTCTCTGAATGAAAGTCGTATCGTATATTAAGCTTATAACAACAGACACAAAACTTTTATCTTTTCTGAACTCATGGGGGAGGGAAAAAGTTAAATGTGTTGTGACCTTCGCGGATGTCACCCTAATGGCGGATTGAAATACCATTCACAGCTGTAAGTGCGAACCATCCACCATTCACGGTAAAGAGCGGAAATTCGCAGATTTCGCAAAAAAGCAGGAGCTCAGTTCATAGGCGTGCGCTCGGGGAATGCAGGTGGTGCGGTGGTCCCCCCTTAGCCCTTGCATTTGAAACGACAAATCTGAAAAACTTGGGAGAAATTAATATCTTTGCCAATTATTTGTAAATTAAAAACATCAATATTATGACTTATCAGCAGAATAATATTGCGTTGTACCCAGCCCTTCGTTTTAGAGCTTCCTGTATTCTTTCCCTTTGCCAACATTAGATCAGAATATCGAGCAATCAGAAAGTTAACTAGCTGATATATATTTTTTTATTTACAGCAAATTAATGAGTTATAATTTAAATAGTTTTTTTTAACTTTCTGCTTTTACTTAATCCCAGTAACTAGTTGCTCGTGTGAGAGGAGCTTCTCAAAACTTTCACTCGTGAAGACAAAACTGCGTTCTATGATGACACAGGAAAGGCTGAGCTCATTGATGATACTGTGTATTGAACAATCACTAGCTATTTCCACACAGCTGGAAGATGTGATTGACGAATTCTGAAACATGATTCCATTTGACCGACGAATGTCCTTGTAAATGCAATGTGAATACATTGGTTTCTTTTCTTTTGTGATTTCATATAACGTACAGATAGTTTTTGTAACCCCATCCGGGTGTATTTTTGACTGGGTCATTCGATTACATTTTAAAATGAAACTTGCATATCTTTAGTAATTTTTCATGTGCATTCTAATGAATTAGTTTTTACGAACCACGGCATTACGGCGCACACAGACTTTAAAATTTTAAATGGAAGGGGATATTGTGTGACATATCGTTAGAAAGCTTATTTCGTTAGATATCCAAATCCAGAATCATTTCAAAACTCTATCCACCAATTCAAAAGTTAGACAAATATGAAGGAGGGGTGTATAAAACCTCACTCTGTATAGGCATTATGATTGTAACAGTAAAATTTAAATTTAATGTTTTATAAGAACCAGATAGTAAGAACAACCTTTTCATGACATATATCTTTGAGCTTTTGAAATACAGCTCCTCTGTGCCTCCAAAATCTGAATTCCTTATTTCTTCACCGTTCTTTTTTCTTGGAATTTTCTGCTGACAAGGTCTTTTTTAACTACGTCATGCACCCCCATTGTTGCAACCCTGCGCACGCCTATGGCCCAGTTGACCGTAAAACTATAGTGCCTAGAAGAGCTAGTGTGAAGTGCTCGCTGAAAAATTTGATGCCCGGAATCATGAACGTGGTAGATGGCGCTGTCCTAGGATGAGACGTCACCTTACAAGGAGGAAGAACGACGATAACACTCATCCTTCTGTGATACATACACACCTAGCTCCGTATCATTATATGTACTTCTCGAAAGCTATTTTACAAACATGTAATTGAAATACATATCAATAAATGCCACTCACCTCCTGAAAAGAAGAAACGGAGTGTTCAAGATACATTAGCAAGCGTGTCTTACTTTAAGTTAAGCTTTACACTAACGAATATAAAATTTTAAAAAATAACCGGAATATATGATAACGTTCAAATATTCTAACCCACAACACTCTCCTAATGTTAGTGTTAATATAAGATACTTTGAAAGTTTGGATTCATATATGGGTACTATAAAAAAAACACGTGAGACCAATATGCTATTTACAATCATGAAAACATGAAATTATGCGGTGAAAATTATTAAAAATAAAAAAAAGTTTCACCTCTCGAAATTTTACCGGAAATAAGCCGAAATACTTCCCCATCCAAACACTAGCTTTATGCTTTACATTTCAATGACATTTTGAAATAGAGTCCCTTAACAATTTTCTTTCTACACTGGTTTCCATAAATTAAGCAACAAATGGAAAAACCGTGGTAACTCAAAAAGTATGTTACCGATTCGGATGGAATTTGGTGGTAAGCTTTATCAGACCAAATGCAACAACACCAAAAAAAAGACAAAAAAAAAAAAAAAAAAAAAAAAAAAAAAACGTAAGAACATGTGATACAAAGCATTTGCATTTTGTATGAGTGATGCAAATATGAAAATACAGAAATATAGGTATCAAGATGAAACAGGAAAAGGTGCTTCAATACGAAGTGTGGTTACCCCGTACAGCAATACAGGCCCGAGAGCGACGTTACATGCTGTTAATTATGGTGTCGAGCAGTTTCGTGGGTAGCTGCGTTTATTGCTCAAGCAAAGCAGCGCGGAGCCCCTGCAAGGTTCGGGGAGGGTGCTGGAGGCCAGCAACACGCTTCCCAAGAGCATCCCAGACATGCTCAATGACATTCATATCGGAAGAGCGTGCTGGCCACTCCATACGGACTATTATAGTCTCCTGTTCCAGGTACTGGCGCACGAGGTGAGCTGTGTGAGGGCGGGCGTTATCCGCCTACAGTAAAAATGTATCGCCAATTGCGGCCGCACCCGGACGAACAATAGGGTCCAGGATGTCGTGTCTCTATACCTCTGAGCATTGATCTTTCCATGTGGCAACACATAGAAGTCGGTACGGCAGCCTAACGATATACCCACCCCACACCAGAACACTACCACCACCGTAGGTGTCCCTTTCCTGGATATTAGAGGGAAGATAACAAGTACCAGCCTCTCTCCAGATGTAAACTCGGCGAGAATAGCTCTGTAAACAGTATCGTGACTCATCAGTGAACAGAACAGACCTTCTTTGATTTTCAGTCCAGCTCACATGCATTCGTGCCCGATTGAAACGTTCCCTCCGGTGGCGGGGATTGAGGGGAACGCATAAAACCAGTCGCCGAGCATACAATCTTCCTACATGCAACCATCTGCGTACCACCGAAGCTTATACCGTCCGTCCGGTGGCTGCCGCAAGCACAGATCTGAGATCATTCAATGTAGCCATACTGTTCCGCTGTGCCAAAAGCCGCAAATACCGGTCATCCGCGGAGGTCGTCACCCTTACCCTGCCTTCGCTGTACCTTCGGGAAGCTTCACCCGTGGCTTGGAACTGCTGCCACATCCTTCTGACGATAGAAAGTTCGGCGTTGAGCCATCTTACGACGTCCACGCCTGTCATTGCTTTGCTTCGAGTCGGTCTATCGCTCTATAGTGCAACTCCGCTGGTAAATGACGTCTCGAAGCCATGTTAACAAACTTGCTATCTCGAAATCTTGTCATTCACCGCCGCACATGAATTGGCGACTCCCTCCGAAACAGGAGGTTTTAGGTTCTTGCGCATTTGAATAAAGCTCTGCCAGTGCCACTCATTTACCTTCCGTACATCGATGTTGTATGCCTTCGCCCGTAACATATGCAAATTTCGTGCAATTTGAATTATATATCGCCCAATTATCGCGAATTTTTGGTTTGCTCCTTAATTTATGGAAACCAGTGTATATTACAAGTGGCCTTAAATTGGAGTCGTGCCACTGCTTTCAGACCATTTTTATTCACCTTTCAATAGGTAATATTGACTTGGTGTGCCGCATTTTGATCACACTTTCAAACATTGCACTTATAATGTACTCTTAAGCGATCCACAGTTGAATAAAACTCGCACACTAACTCTTGAGAAGAGCTATTGCGTTCCAGTGAACAACTGCTAAATTAACTTAGCATGTGACTGTCTTGATCGAGTTACAGCAAATTAGCAAAAACACTGCTAAATAAATTTCTCTCCACTTACCTTTGTAAAAGCTGTATGCCGTCCCGGTGGTGCAGTGGTCTCGGCGCTGGGTTAAGACCATTCGTCCGAGAAGGATACGGGTTCGAATCCCGGTCGGGCATGGATGTTGTGTTTGTCTTACGGAACTGACCTTCTCCGTTTCCTGGAACCAGTGACCCTAAATTAGTGACGGACTACTGCTAATAGCCTATTGAGTTGTTCACGGTGGTCGTTATACCTTCAATCAAAAGAAAAAAAAAGCTATATAGCTTCCTAGCACTGCAAGAAATCTAGAAACAAACTTTCCACCATTGATTGACTGGAATGACGCAAGTAAAGTAACTTCCGACTCCAGCGCCCTCTACCATTTCATGATGATTGGTCACAAAACCGTGAGAGACATCTTAATGAGCACGACACACACTATCTCTTCTAGGCTACGCCTTGTATATGTATATACGCTGCCTGCCCAATCGTGCTCAAACGTTGTTTTCCAGTTATGACGTAAATGTCCGCAAGGTGGTGTTACCTTAGTTGACCTTTTTCGTATTTGTTTATCTGCGTAGTTTAATATCAGTAATTTTATTTTAACTGTTTAGATAATTTGAATTATAATAACTATAGGTTTTCTACTCTCCACAAAGTTAATTGAAAGGGTGGAAACTTATTTTCATCTAGTTTCTTCACAAATTATTCTTCTGTTTCGTTTGGGAACGATCTGTTTTTGCTAGCAATAGAAACTGATTATAGTATACAGATATAGTATATAAGTTATATTGCTTCACAAAGTTTCTATCTCCTAACTTGCATAATAATTGTACGAAATCTGCATGGCCGTCAGATATACAACAAATAATCATTAACTTTTAATATCCGGTGAAAATGGTTTGTAAGCATTTTAATGTGTACTCAAAATTTAAAATCAAATCACTATATTCAATTCAATTCAATTCAGTTTATTTAGCTGTTACATGAAAACAAAATGCAATGTAATACAACAACAATGTAAGTAATTGTAACAGCATGGGAGATCTGGGAAAAGGCCACAAAAGTCCTGGCAAGGCCTTGATCTCCCAATACAAATGTAGGCAAGTCAGATTTACACCTGAAAGCATGGCTCATAACATTAAAAGCTATTAGTAGAAATTAGTATTAGTAAAATTGTTTCCCATCCCACTTTTTCTCCACAATCCACCCTCCTCCCAACTTTCCCCACTTCCGTACTACTTTGCCCTCCTGTTCCCATTTTCCTAATGTATCCCTTTGATCTCTTAGTCGCTTCTCCCCCCCCCCACCTTTTTTTTTTACATTTTCCGTTTCATTTCGCCTTATTCCTTTATTTTTCTTTTTTATATTCTTGGTAGTCCCAGAATGTAAAGTTTTAATTTTTTTAAATAGTTTGAAATTATTTCTTATTGTAAGTTCATGAGGTAGAGAATTCCGAAATTGAGGCCCAGTATAACTTAAGGACTGTTTAACATACTGAGTCCTGGAAAATATTGGTCTAAGTTGAGATCCTCCTCTAGTATTATAGTGATGGGTAGGTAATGGAATTTCAATTAATGTATGATCTATGTTATTTTTCATTCTCCTGTGCATGGCTTTTCCCAAATGGTAATTATATAATTGTTTTAATGTTGATATGTTATATTTGTTTGGGCCAACGCATATGTATACAGGTGAATTCATTAGTGAAAAGTGATTCATATCAGAATTATGTTTTAATTCTAAGAGTCTAATATATTTATTTTGTAATGTCTGAAGTTTCCTAAAATTAGAGTTAGTTGTCTGTCCCCAAGATAGAATGCAATAATTTAAATGTGATTGTACCAGAGAATAATATAGAAGCTTTAGTGTTGAAATTGATAAGTTAGTATAAACACGACTGACTATCCCAATACTTGATGACACTTTATTCATTAAAAAGTTAATGTGGTTATTCCACTTTAAGTTAGACTGTAGTTTTATCCCTAGGTGTATGAAATCAGTTACTATTTCTATTGTCTTATCATCTAAAAGTATAGAGTAGGTGGTGTTAGATTTATCTGACGATTTGTAAATATTACTGCCTTGTTTTTTTTTATATTTGCCCCACGCTCATTTGAAGCCAACCAATTAAACATTTTAATTGGACCGGTACGGCGATGCATAATGCAGGCGTCATACAGTCTCTCGCCGCGGTGCCGCCACACGCGATTCCGACCATCGTGGTGTTGCAGGCAGAAGCGGGATTCGTCGGAGAAGACAATGTCGTGCCATTCCGTAGTCCAGGTGCGGCGTTCAACGACCCACTGCCGCCGCACTCGCCGGTGGTGTAACGTCAATGGTAATCGGAGCAATGGGCGCCGTGCGAAAAGTCTCCGCTCCTGCAGACGACGTCGAACGGTACGTGCTGATACAGGTTCTTGCGCAACACACCCTAATTCCTGCGCTAACATTCGTGATGTGGCGGTGCGAGCCGTCAATGCCCACTGCACAACATGCCGGTCTTGTCGTTCGGTGGTGTGCTGCGGCTGCGGCAATCACTCACGTCGCGCCGTTCGTCCCTCCTGCACCCACCGAATCTCTACTCGCCTCACTGTGGCTGAATGTCGTCCCACACGGGCGCCGATGTCTCGGTACAATAAATCGCTGTCGCGATAATCCATTATTCGTCCTTTGTCGAACTCCGAAACGTGCTGGAATGACTGCTGTATTCTGCGACGAGGCATCAGGAAGCTTCCCACGCACAGGTTCGGCAGCACAACACACATCCACTACTTACACCCCGCCTTCTGTGCACCCTTCTCATAGTGCTTCTCGGTGGCGTGCCGGACGCACATGATTTGCATATGCCCTGCAATGCTAATCGTTTGCATGTCCTCTCGCGGGCGACGCATTCTGCGAATTTCAGGCGAATCGGATGCTTCCTTCTTGGTGTTGCATTTTGGGTGGCCAGCAGTGCATTTGGAATGGTCAGACTAGGTCACATATGCTTGTTTTAATGTCTCCACCCCCCAACCACCCCACCCCCGGTGCGCATTTCCCACTTGCTTTTTTTTTTTTTTTTTTTTGATTGGAGGTTTAACGACCACCGTGAGCAACACAATGGGCTATAAGCAGTCGCCCGTCCCTAATTTAGGGTCACTGGTTCCAGGGAAGGGAGAGAGCCGGTGCCGTAAGACAAACACAACATCCATGCCTCACCGGGATTCGAACCCGGGCCCCGTTCGGACGAATAATCAGAGGCCATCGCTTAGACCACTGCGCCCTTTCCCACTTTATGTGCCACCAAAGAAAGAAGAGAGCGAACTGGTGTTGTATGCTGTAGTGGTCAGGACTTCAGTCTAATGAATGGTGGGGGCTGTGGCCTGAGGGAGGGAGAGAGTAGCCTCCTATCTTGAGTACATACCATAGCAGGAAATCAAAAACGTAGAATGAACATTACTTTGTAATTAATAATATTTGAGAAAAATCAAACCGCCTGTCGTCATGCACATTTTTTTCCATCACTTTAGGAAGGAATGATATCGTAGCTGCAGTGATAAAACCAACAATGTAAAATTTTTTTCAATTGTTGACTTTACATCATACAAAGTTTTATTCACTGATGCATTATACTACATGTAAATGCTATGTATAGTGCTTGAACAGTCTGATGTAATTGCAAAAGTGATTCTTTGATGAAATTTAATTTTTAAATGGCGATAATTCGAACGACAAAATTTTGCATTCGAGGTTTTGATATTGCAGCGGCAACGATATGCACCCCTTCCTCCCCCTCCCCCGAATTAATTTCTGGGTACGCCACAGCTCCGAGATATCAAACTTAAAAAGAAGCAACAAGGACAAACATTAATTACTGCCTTTGACATCTGGCAAACGACGATAGATAGCGATATATGACATCGATTTTAAATATATGAAATTGATTTTAAGAATAAAATACTGAAAACAATGTATTCACGAGTCTATGGTTTGACCATGATTTCGTATAGGAGACTTAAAATTAAAGGAATAATATTAAGAAATGCCAACAAAAACAATTTTCCTAATGCATCAAGCGCCTTCTCAAATTCACGATTAAGTGCAACTGCAATACGGTAAAACGAGCATCGCTGTTGACATTGCTGATTTAAACTGTATACGTGTTGCGCAAAATACAACGGCAATAATAATGGCTAAATGTGTAGATTAGCGTCCTAAATTATTTTGTCGGAAAAATGTTAGTACCTGGGAAAAGTGCGAAGTACATATTTTAGATTATGGAAATTAATGGCAAGTGGTGCAGAAATTTCATGTTTTAAATGTATTTTAAAGCTTATTATCGTAATATTTACGTGTAAGTGCGATGCTGTGAAGAGACGCTGCGGTAGGCCTAATGCATCTCTACCGCGACGCGATGTCTCCGTTAAAAGGAAGATTCGCTGCGGCGTGTAATTCACTCGCGGATGACTACAAGTGCAATCGCGTACGTTCTTGCCAGGGGAGCGAAGCACCATGCACTCATTCGCTACAGAATATAATTCGTTCATGTTTTGTCATTGTTTTTAAAGCAGATGTTGAGAAATGTTTCGTTCTTTCACACATGATTCCCTGATTCCAAATGTGAAAGTACGAATATGCCTTCCTATGTTGCACAGGAAATTGGGGAAGTATAACTTTCAGTTCTGCTTTGAACAGCTTCCATTCGTAGCTGATTTGCTGTGCCACTGTACTTCTGGTTCTCCTGTTAATACTTTCCTTGAAGGTCAGTTTCTATCTCACTGATACGTATCTTTTGCAAATCAAAGCGGTGTTTTCTGATTTTTCCTGCCAACAACGTACAGGATACAACAAAATAAAGCGTGGATAATCTGGACCTATTTTCTGTAGCGTATGACTACAACATTCATCGCTCTCCTGCCAACAACGTAACCGCTTTCTATTGTACTCTTCCGCCCGTCATTTCGTTACAGCAACGAACCGCCCTTTTAACGGAGCAAAGCTTGACATCGCAACGGTAGCGATGCGTTAGGCCTACCGCAGCGTCTCTTCACAGCATCGCACTTACAGGTAAAAATAAGAAAAAAATATTTAAAACACATTTAAAATATGAAATTTCTGCACGACTTGCCATTATTTTCCATACTCTAAAATCTTTACGTCGCACTTTTCCCAGGTACTAATGTTTTTCCGACGAAATAATTCCGGACGTTAATCTACACTTTTACCTAGTAATGTACCAGAACAAGATTTAACGCCAGTCTACAATACTTTGTGACGTGCCTGCACCGCAGGACGTACATGAGATAAAGGCAGATGGCAGCGAGAGCACATGTCCGCGCAGCTCAGTTGGGACAGCGACTTACTCCGGAATCGATGCCTGGCGTGAGGTGACCCGGAATTGATGCCCGGCGTGAGGTGACCCGGAATTGATGCCCGGCGTGAGGAGACCCGGAATTGACAAACCTGTGTTTTCACAACTTCCAAAATGAGATAAGTTCTTTGTAAATTCACAACGGTCATATAAGGGTTTGCATTAACAAAGTTGTTACTGAACATCCTTTGAAACGCTTTATTGTCACTTCGTAAACCGTTAAGTAAACCCTGGTTAGTTTTCGTTCTTCGAGAGGTTTCCATGACTACATTGCAAATAGTTTCACTTGATCTCACCTGCTGATCATGTATAACTACATAATAACAACCGTCTACGTCAGATCGAGATTTCTCTCAGACATGTCATTTCCGAACAACAAGTCCTTACTATTCCACATTGCACAGGCTTCATAGTGGAGAACTGATACACTCTACTCGCGCCGTTTGTATATATTCCGCGCCGATCGGTGACTTCAGTTCTACATGATGAGAAACGCGCCGACCTATAGAGACTAGGGGTGGTCCGAATGATTTGTTCCAGGAGTTCACCTAGCAAACTTTGCTAAGTTCCATATTCTAAATCTATTTTACGCAGTTCTTATCTTGAAATGTTTGAAATTTACCACTGCCAAGAACCTGTATTTCTTCCGCAATCACTTGCTCTTTAAATTATTGTAATTGGTGCAATGTATCTGAGTGAAATAGGCCATCTTGCCCATTTGTAAGCAGGTATATAATGGACGTACGCACCGAAACTGCATAATGTTACCGTACTTCTGAAAAAATCTCGAAATGTGCATGCTGTACTGGAACAGAGCGTTTATCCCACCGGAGAAAAAATTGCTTTGCCCCGGAGATCCTTGATCGGGTTAATGAAGCGACACGTTCCTAGAAATAATCAAGTAGACCGCTGAAGCCCGATTTACCACAAATGGCATCTGGGGTCACCATAACATTAATCGAAGATGCTTCGCATAATCTCAGTGTTCTACAGCAAAAGTGGTATCCTGCAATAAATATAGTTTTTCATGAGCAGTAATTTTAAAAGCTTCTCTGGTCGGTTTTTATCTTGTATTGGACCTGGTTAAATTCATTGCTTTCTCATTCTTTTGAGTGATGTGTTCATGGAGTGCACTGACGGATATGATACTGATGATACGACGATTAATTAGATTCCAGCATTGTAGGAAGATTATACTTTTATGCTATTCGGGGTTTGGTAACCGCGGTGAGCTTATGTAGCTATATGCAGTCGCCTGTCCCTAACTTAGGGCAAAGACACCACCAGCGACATAGGACAAGTATACGACCCATTCTTTATCCTGAACCAGCTTGGGCTATTATCCAGACCCGTGATCCTTTAGCCACTTTATCAGTTGTGCGGCTGGTAGAATTTCATATTTTCGTAATTCTTAACAGTACATTGGTGTGATCTTTTTCAGCCGATTGTATGATCGTAGGGTTCTTTCCCTCGGCGAGCCAAGATATCGGATTCGAAAATCACTTACATTTTTTTTTGTGGTACTTGAAAGTACTGGTGTTTCAAACATTCCTGGGGAAGATTTGACTGACCACCTTAGTCATCACATGGACTGAGGCTCAAGTTTCTTGCTATTTATCTAATTTGGGTCCTTGTTCGAGTCTCAGAAAAGGCAATAACCATACGCTTTGGCCCCAAATAATGGCCGGGCAACTTTCCATAATGTTAGGTACGTAAGGGAATTTGTTCATTCTCAATGAACGAGTAAATAATTTCAAGAATTGTAGTAAACATGTGCAACATTCGAGACAAAGTGACTTTTTTTTATTAATATTGCAGTGCTGCATTCAGGAACAGACATAGAATCTATGGATGTCAAGAAAATTTTATCACTATATGTGCATATATACTATATATGCACATATATACTATATATGCACATATATAGTATATATGCGCATATGGAAGGAAATATTGATACAAACATGACGTAAAATATTTCTACTGAAACATATCATGAGAAGAATAAGAAGTATAACCTTAGTTTTGCTAATAAGCGTATGTCTGCCTTGATTTTATCGTGTGAAATGACACCTTTTTTATTTCTTTTTGTATGAATGTTAAGATGTTTCCTTTGCAACGAATCATCAGTAATCGGCAAGCAGAACTAGGCTCCTGACGTCCCGGTGGCGCTGGCCTCTGATCATTCGTCCGTAAGGGGTCCGGGTTCGAATCCCGGTTAGGCATGGATGTTGTGTTTGTCTTACGGCGCTGGCTCTCTCCCTTCCCTGAAGCCAGTGACCCTAAATTAGGGACGGGCGACTGCTTATAGCCTATTGAGTTGCTCACGGTGGTCGTTAAACCTCCAATCAAAAAAAAAAAAAAAAAAAAAGAACTAGGCTCCAGTGACGTCGGTATCGCTTTTCCATGTTGGAAATTTGCTGATGAAATCGTTCACTATGTTCGTCATATTGCTCCACAGCTTTCTGGAAAGAAATCTTTTTGAGAGTGCAAGAATAGATACAAAGGTTAATTTATTTTTCTCTCAGAAGCAGAGCATGTGCTAGGAGAAATGCTCTGTCTGTCAAAATAATTCATGTTACGTGACCTATTCGCGAAAGCAGAAACTGGAAAACAGTTTAGCTTGAATTCATTATTAGTATTGGTATCTTAAAACCCTGCTTGCCTGATTGATAAAAATGCAGGGAAGATGCGGACTGTAGTTTTAAATTTGGCAGTTTTAACGCACACATCACATGCTTAATAATTTTCAAACATTTATAATTTTATGTCTTTGGACATAGTATGGATATTCGGAAATTATTGTTGTGTCTAAAAGGAATGTTTTGAACTAATGCCATACAGTTAACCACAATCCCACTGAGCTCAAAACCAAACCAGCAGCACCGGATTTCAATTTGAGCAAGGTGTCATTGCAAACGCATGGCGAAGGATTGATTGCCTGTGAGGAGATTGAAGCCCAGGTTTGTGGTCCCACAATTTTTAAATGTCCCCAGGGATAATGACGTTAGCATTAGCACTCTAAAATACGTGTATTACACTAGAATCTTTTCAAAGATTTCTTTAACACAAGTAATAAATGTTTTCTCTTTCTTTCATTGAAGGTTTAACTTTCTTTCATTTGAGCTAGTCAGTGGGCTATTAGTAGTCACCCATCCCTAGGTAAGAGCCACTAGCTCCAGGGAAAATAGAGAGCCAGCGCCATAAGGGAAACACAACATCCATGCCTCACAGAGATTCGAACTCGAGCCCATGGTCATAAGCCAGTGCTTAGACCACTGCGCCACCGGGGCGACTTTCTCTTTTATAGGGAACATAGAGGAATTTTGCTGTGCGTGAAAACAGATGTAAACATGTACATGTTAAAGTTTTAGGGAAACAAACTGCAAGATTTGTAAAACAAATTGAACAAACGCAAGTCACACTGGCTCTTGTCCTGAAAACATAGTGACTGTTCAAAAATTTCTCTCGGCCATTTGGACAACTGAATTTTTCACTGTTGATGTCCAAAATGTCGTCCCAGATTTTTTACAAACAAACAATGTTTATTTCATCACTGAATTTGCAAGTCCACCGACTATTATGCTACAATAATTCACTCACTGCATCCACATGTTCATCAGTCCCGGTACGAAGAATGCCCGTCGCCGTGCTCAAGTTGAAGGGCTTTCCCTTGCACGTCTAAAAGTTACCACGTATGGGGCAATGGTACGACGATAAGCGTATATGTCAGATCGAAAGCAGAAGGGCAATTTTGGCCTTTTTTTATAGTAAACCACGTCCACCCACCGAGATAGCAGACGCTGTTTTTAATATACTTGATACTACAGACTGTGACCTCTCGTGTTCAAAATCCATTAATGAACTTAATTTTTAAACGAATGGAACGGTGACTAAAACATACTTGCAGTCATTTATTTTACAAATAATTGGGCCCATATCACTCATGATGCATCTTTTCTTTAGTGTTGTTTTTAAGCTGTAAGGAAAAGTGCAAAGCCGATGCTGAAATATTCCCATTTGGCAAACTGCCTGACGCACATGAGATACAGGCGGATAGCAATGAGAGCACATGACCGCGTGGCTCAGTTTTGTTAGGGACTTATTCCGGAGTGAGGAGACCCGGTATTGATGCCCGGCGTGAGGAGACCCGGTATTGATGCCCGGCGTGAGGAGACCCGGAATCGATGCACGGCGTGAGGAGACCCGGAATCGATGCCCGGCGTGAGGAGACCCGGAAAGGATGCCCGGCGTGAGGAGACCCGGAATTGATGCCCGGCGTGAGGAGACCCGGAATCGATGCCCGGAATGAGGAGACCCGAAATTGATGCCCGGAATGAGGAGACCCGAAATTGATGCCCGGAGTGAGGAGATCCGGAATTGATGCCCGGAGTGAGGAGACCAGAAATTGATGCCCGGAGTGAGGAGATCCGGAATTGATGCCCGTCGTGGACAAACCTGTGTTTTCACAACTTCCAAAATGAGATAAGTTCTTTGTAAATTCACAACGGTCATATAAGGGTTTGCATTAACAAAGTTGTTACTGAACATCCTTTGAAACGCTTTATTGTCACTTCGTAAACCGTTAAGTAAACCCTGGTTAGTTTTCGTTCTTCGAGAGCTTTCCATGACTACATTGCAAATGGTTTCACTTGATCTCACCTGCTGATCATGTATAACTACATAAAAACAACCGTCTACGTCAGATCGAGATTTCTCTCAGACATGTCATTTCCGAACAACAAGTCCTTACTCTTCCACATTGCACAGGCTTCATAGTGGAGAACTGATACACTCTACTCGCGCCATACACTCTAATCCACTGCTTTAAATAACTGTTGCTTCTGAATGCGTCGTGCCATTACCGTTACTGTTAGGGTAAAATGTTTCTCGTTTTTATTGTCATAATTAAATATTTCGCTATTTTAAAGTAGATGCATTTTTTATTTAAAAACAAGTTGTATTATTCTTTTGGAAGAAACTGCTAGAGGAATTTATTCATCAGCGAAGTTTCGTAAGTTAAACAGCTGCTGTGTTCTGGCTTTAGATGTACTTTCGAATAGTGATCAGGGAAAAACCATTATCTGCATCTTTGATCTTACTGTATTCAATTAAATATCTTCGGTCTCGCGAAATCCACTTTGTAAAATTTATGAGAAGCGCATGAAAGTCAGTAGCTTGCTAAGTTTAGCCAAGATATGCACGTGAAAAAATGTGGTAACTATGGGATTGCAGGGATTGGCGATATAAGCGAGAACGCCTCTGACGAAACGTCACGACTAAGACAGGTTTCCTTGTGAGAAGAGTCGTGCTTCTTTGAGCTGCGATTTCCAGGATAAAGAAGATTTCATATAGAATGATACGACCAAATTCTACCATGTCGCTACCTGTGTTCATTCGACAGGAGCCTGATTATTGTTACCTGAAAAGATGGATGGTCGATTCGCAGCATTGCGTATCATTTGAACCATAATTTCGCAGCAGTGCATTGATTCTGGCGGCAGGTCTTGAGAGGACGCATGAAATCTGGTGGGCGTGGAACTGGAGCACCCAGAATGGAAGACCATTTGATCCGGTAACATTTTCCCGTCGTTTGTGCAGATATTAACTGTACCATCAGAAGAGCGGTAAATATTGTTTTAAGTCGTCCCTTCACAAGACAGACCGCCGCCCCGGTGGCGCAGTGGTCTAAGGCGTTGGCCTCTGATCATTCGTCCGTAAGGGGTCCGGGTTAAAATCCCGTTCAGTCATGGATGTTGTGTTTGTCTTACGGCACTGGCTCTCTCCCTTCGCTGGAACCAGTGACCCCAAATTAGGGACGGGCGACTGCTTATAGCCCATTTGAGTTGCTCACGGTGGTCGTTAAACCTCCAATCAAAAAAAAAAAAAAAAAAAAAAAGACAGACCACATCTGGATGCCTGCTGGATACAGGACGTCATAAATGGCGTCAGTATCGTTGCGTGCCATTAACGATTATAATCGGCGGTTCTAACTGTTTAACTTACGAAACATCAAGTGCAGTTCCATTCGTCAATGAACCAGCGGACCAAATAGAGTCGGGTGATCTTCAGCAATGAATCTCGCATTTGTTATATATTATATCTTGAATTGTACCTTTTTCCTAACTCGATATCGCCGAGTTAGGAAAAAGGTACAATTCAAGAGTATTCTTACGCGAAATAAAGCGTGAACAGCAGGGATAATCAAGGTCTGAGATTTTTCAAAGTTTTAATTAGGAATGTACTGGCTTCATGGTTTTTGCAAATTATTGAAATTTGGGGGTATTTCTTCAATTAATTATTTACACTGTCAAATTTTAAATAGTTACATGCTAAAGGTAGTTAATAACCCTCAGTCACATAAAACGTTTATTATACGGAGTAGACATCCATTGAAAGTAAATATGTCAAAAAAATGATATTCAAGCCTGTGTTGGAGAGATACAGATGAAACTAAAATAAAACGGGTACACTGGAAATGAGAAATGAATGTCATTCTATGCATTATGAGTACCATTTGGGGTGCATTTTCCTAATTTAGGGCCACCAATTCCATGGAAGAAACAGATCCTTAGCCATTAGAAATGCACACTATCGGTGACTCATTCGACCATTGCCCATCTCAGACGACTGTTTAAAAGCCAGTGCCTTAAAATACTCGACCAAATGACTGTGAGGAATTGGTGGACTACCAAATCCTTGCATTCTGAAAAAATGACTCGCAGCACTTTGATACCTGTTTAAACTGTTAGCAAGATGAACCTTAATATTACCTCCGAAATATCTGATCTGTAAGTTATCTAAAATAATAATAATAATATCGGCTTTAAATAAAATAGAAAAAAAAGTAAAAAAAGTCATTACACTGATCCCCATCGTCCAGAAATATAACCTGTGAAAGTCCAATAAAAATTATGAATAAATAAATTTAAATAAAACGGATTTTATATTTGCGCCAATGAGACCGCTGCCTCCATCAGAAAAGAAATTTTAGATGGTGAGCCCAGATGTCTCTAGAAAATAAAAGTATGTTGCCTGAAAATTGCAAACAAAATCGCTAGAAACCCAGCTAACAATTTTGACCAAGCCAATTTTGTAAGGTATTAAAGAAAACAAATGCCCAAAGATAAAGTAACGAATCAACGCTTTCATCTGAAAATAACCCTAAAGCTTAAATAACAATGCCGTCCCTACGACCCAGCAGTCTGAGCATTAGTCTCCGTCAATTACAGCCTCATATTAGACAGGACAACCTTCCAATGCGTTACCACATTGGAGGGAACCGGTCACGTGAGAAAACAGATCCCACCAATTGGCGTAGTTATCTACAAAATACACCAATGAGCCATTATATTATGACCACCCCTAGACTAGAGAAATGAGCACACCTCGAGACCAAACGGTGGCGTAGGTAACGTTCAGAGATAGTTATATATACAACCCGTGGACCGACTTTCGTTTAGTAGCGTCTACGGAGTCAGAATGGGAAAAGCTCATGATTTATCGGAGTTTGATAAAAGACAAATTACGATGGCACGGAGCCTCGGAACTACGATCTCGGGAACTGTGCAGCTTTTGGGTTGTTCACGTGCCGCTGTAATGAGTAGGTATCAAAAGAGGTGCACACATGGCCAAACGACGAAACGTCGTCCAGCAGTGTGTCGTCCTCAGCTCATTGATGCCAGAGGGGAGCAGAAACTGTCGTGCATTGCTCAAGACGACGGCAGAGCCACAGTGCGACAAATCACCCGCAGATACAACAGCGGTTGTCCGTGCAATGTGTTATAGTACGCAACCTTCTGCGCATGGGCCTGTGTAGCCCGAAACTCAGCCGGGTCTTCATGCTTACTGCAGGTCATCTCCAACAATGTATAAAATGGGCCCAGGATCATCGAGATTGGAACGTGGATGATTAGAAGAAAGTAGCCTGGTCTGACGAATCAAGATTCTTGGAACATTACGTGGACGGCCAAGAGGGGATACGCGGTTTACCAAGGGAGGCTATGGCACCTGGATGCACTGTTCTGCGGAAATAGGCCGGCGGCCGCGGTGTTATGCTGTGAGCGATGTTTTCTTCGGAAAATTTAGGCCCCATCATCCCAATAGCATAATCCTGACCGCTGTCAGGTACCTGAACATCGTTGGGAACCAGGTTCACCCATTCATGGCAACTGTTACCTGCTGGTGATGGCCGTTATCAACAGAATAAAATGCCATGCTACACTACCAGAATCGTCAAGGAATGGTTCGAGGAACATGCTCGCGACTTTCCGTTAACGTCATGGCTTCCACATTCACTTGACAGGAACCAAATCGAAAAATTGTGGTTCGACATGGTCAAGAGGGTTCACGCTAGAGCACCACCACTCTGAAATGTACGGGAACCGGAGACCTGCTGTTAAACTTATGGTAGTGGATACCTATCGCCACCTCATGGAATCTATGCTTCGCCGAGGGCCTTTGTTTTGCCGGCAAAAAGGAGTCCTGCAGCTTATTATGTAAATGGCTTACATTTGCACTGCAGTATCGGAATTGGACCTCTGCTGATTGGCAAAGGATTGCCTTCTCCGATGAGTCACATTTTCTGCTTCAACGAACGGATGGACGTTGGCGTATAAGGCGAGAAAAATCGGAGAACAAACACTCTTCCACCATTACTGGCAGAACACAAGCTGGTGGGGGCAGCGTTATGGTCTGGGGAATGTTTTCGTGGCATTCTCTGGTTCCACTCATACCCGTGGAAGGCATTATGGACCGAATTCGTTATGAATCCATCTTTTCAGACCACGTACACCCATACATGCTAATTGTCTTCTCTGGGGTGGATGGGATCTTCCAGCGCGACAATGCGGCGTGTCACACAGATAGAAATGTCCGAGAGTACTTGGAAGTTCACGATGAAGACTTCAAAGTACTTCCCTGGCCCCCTAACCACCCAGACTTAAACCCAATTGAGCATATGTGGGACCACCTCGATCGTGTTGTTCGCTCTACATATAATCCACCACGCACCCTCCAGCAGCTGTCGGATGCACTGCAGTCAGCATGGCTCCACATACATGTGAACACCTTCCAGCACTTTATTGAATCCCTCCTAGCCCGTCTAGCTGCTGTCTGCGCTGCACACGGCGGTTACTCTTGATATTAGGTGGTGGTCACAATATAGTGACTCGAACGTGCAGTTTGTTTTAAATCCGAAACTGATTATTAAAGGGGCTAACTGTAAACTTCGTTTTCCTAAGCGAACTCTAAATGGAGAGAAAATTTGAATTTACAAAATGACACCTAAATAAATAAGAACATAATGCTTCCGTGTGAAAGTGTTTTCATTTCAAAACAATAATAATTTGATACACAAACAAGTTTATGATTATCTTCTGCACATCAGAACCGAGTTAACGTATTTAGCGCTACTCGCGGCCAATTTCTGAACGATCGTCATCACGCCTGAGCACTGAAACGAGCTTGACTGGGCAGGCAATGTACACTGAAGAGCAATTGAATTAGAGATACCTGTCTAATAACGTGTAACACCATCTTTCGCCCTGATGACGGTGGCGGTTCGTCTGGGCATGGACTTGACAAGACACCGGAAACGTTGGGAAGCCATACGGATCCACGACCCCTGAACAAGCTCCCACAGTTCACGAAGATTTGATGGAGGGGTGTCAGAGCCTCGAACAACTCTCTCTCGACGGCATCCCAGACGTGCTCGATGGTATTGAGGTCAGGTGACCTAGCTGGCCGAGGAAGCGAGGTCACGTCGGTGGAGTGTTCATCCAACCATTCGGATACAATTCGGGAGCGATGGCACCGTGCATTGTCTTGTTGCAGAATGAGGTCCCCAGTGGGATGTTGAAGACGCACAAACGGGAGCAAATGGTCGTCCAGGATATCCCGGTAACGTTGACCTGTGAGGTACGGTGTCACACGTACCAGGGTTCCCATTTCAGTCCACGTAAACAGTCCCCAGACGAGAATGCCACCCCCACCAGCTTGAAGAGTACCCTGCTGGCAACAACGAGCCATCGCTTCATGTGGTTTGCGCCGAGCTCGTATCCTGCCATCCGCATGTACCAACGTGAATCTCGACTCATCAGTCCAGGCAACATTTTTCCACATGTCTAGGGTCTAGTAGCGATGTTCCCGCGCCCATGCTAATCTTTGCACCCTGTTACGTGCTGTCAGCAGCGTTACCCTAGTGGGACGATGGCTTCTGTACCCAATAGCGATGAGATGGTTCTGGATGGTGTGGCTGCTTACACGTTTTTGTGCACCAGCGTTAAATTTCCGAGTGATTTCTTGCACTGTGACCCGTCCATCCGCTGTTACAATGCGAGCTAGCCGACGATGACCCCGCTCATCCACACGCTGTTGTCCACGGCAGTTGGCCCTTGCAATGATGGTTTTACCAGATTCGATGTATTCACGGTGCACCCGTGACACAGTGGCTCGTGAAAATCCCATTTGCCTGCACGACTTCCGAGATGGAGTGGCACATTCGTCGGGCCCCGACGATTTGCCCACGATCAAATGCGCTTAGATACTTCGTCTTACCCATACTGCGTCCGACTCTTACTGATTCCCGTCGCATCACTCCTTATATTGTCGGATCGCTGCATACGTCATGTCGTTTCCGTTTACAGGGCCGCCCACAGCGCCACATTTGCATAACGCCAGCTGTTTCTAATTCAATTGCTCTTCAGTGTATATATAGAAGGCGGTGTCTAGGCAATGTAGTATAGTGAAACTCCCCTCGTTGCGAACCCACTATTCAAATGAATGGCATCTATGTTTCATTCCTTTTCCTATTCTTCACCCTGTCTTCTACCTGACTTCCCATTTCTCACTCACATAGCGGTTGACACTTCTTAATTCTTGACATTAATTTTCGTATTGAGAATTCGTTTCCGCACTCATGGGTGAGGAAGAAAATTAATGTGCTGCGACTTCAGTGTGTGTCGCAGTAATGGACGATTGAATGATCATTCACAAAGATGTGAATAAACCATTCACGGTCAAGAGTCATTCGTTGTGGGTGAATCGTTCACGAATAATCAATGTATCAGTACCGCACAAATTTCCTAGAACTTTCGGTAGCCTAACCTAAGATATAGAGAAACCTTAAGATATTACGTAGCAAAAAAGATGTAATAATGCGACAAAGAGGATATCTGTGAATATATCGCCCTTTGGATTTATCTGCTGTAATTAAATAGCTTGCTTTGTTGAATGCCACTAGATGGCGACACATTAGTTGCTGAGCCCATCAATATGCATTTGTGTCGTCAGATGCTGACTGATAAAATATGCATAGCGCTGTGAGTTGTTGGCACCGTAGCATAAAGCGAGCGCACTCGGCTATTTATCGAGAGATCTGGGGTTCGATCCCAGCGGTGTCGGCTGAACAATTTTTCAGTTGCTATTCATTGTTTATAAAATAACGTGGACAGAGCGATGACATCGTATATTTAGAATATCTGTCTCTTACTACTTACGTATAATGAGAAGAACTTCTTCTATTGACAATAAGGTCTGGCTGACATGGCGCGAATCATGAGGTGGAACGGTTTCCTTTTGGTATCGTCTTCCATCAATCTCTCAGGAAGAAGTCCATGCCGTTAGAAATCACTGCTCCGCTTTAAATAGACGAATAAATGTTTTAATACCATAGAGTTAGTTAATAAACATGAGGGACACCATTTACAGATTTTGTAACATCCTTCCCGACCCCGATAATTGTTATAGGTCAACGTTTTGATCCAGTTCTGAGGAATTATTCTCAGCACAAATTTATAGATGTTCAAATTCGTGGTGCTGAGTTATAGCGCCCTGTGTTGCGCAGTATCCTTTTTACAAATTCCATTGTTTTCCCCGTAAGTTAGATTCATGGGTTTAAACGCTCCCAGGCATAAGAAATATAGACTGCACCACATTTTTTGAATGAAACGGAAAAGGCAGCAAATTTATGTAGGAAAATTCCTCTTCAGCAATTTGGTTTTTTTTTTTCCGACTTAGCCGCTACTACTTTTGCCTTTTTGTTGGCGTCCCTTTCCACCACTCGCACATTTTTTGGTTTTTAAAATGTTATATGTTTTTAATATGATAACACGCCTTTCCTATGCGTCATTTAAAGTTGTCACAAACTATCTAAAATCACCGTAAGAGTGCGAAACATATGTTTCTAGGGTGAAGGTCTCTAAACAATTTTTTTCCGAAGGGACATGGCAGTTTTGCCATGCGCCACTGACGGCTCACTTTAGCATAGCAATAGTGGATACATTTTCTTTATTTAAAAGTATACCTTAATTAATTATAGTTTTGATTTTTTAATGATTCCTTTCAGAATACATGAAGTTGTTTCATAATATTCTGAATACTTGGATCAATTCTTTCAGCTCGCACTTGGATTTTTCGTGAGTTTCCCTTTGTTTTCGACGAAGCATCTGAGTACTAGAACAGAACTAAAAAAAACAACGTCGTAGGTATGTGTTGTCAGAAATGACACTGATGTCCTGCAAAATTTCGGGTTGCAGGTGATTCTGCTGCCCGTTCTTGATAGAAAGATACAAGAGCGATGTGTGATACAATCGCTTTCTTTATCTATATGTATTATACTTTTTTAAAGAAAAATGTGCTAACTGTATGAGTTTGTTCTATTACAAAGTGATATGGATAGAGGTAAATCTGCCCAACTTAAGCAATTTTGTAAGCGAACACCTAATTTAAACTTCAAATGGTAACAGCTGACCTCCAATAGTATTGCCTGCATCTCTGCGCTCAACTTAAAGAGTAGCATCACAATACCAAGAAGAGATAGTGCGTCGTGCTCCATGAGATGTCCCTCATGGTTTTGTGACCAATCATCATGAAATGGTAGAGGGGGCTAGCATCGGAATTTAGGTTACATGCCTGCTCAGTTTGTTTATTGATTTTTTGCAATGCTGGAAAGTTTGTTTATTGATTTTTTTGCAATGCTGGAAAGTTTGTTTATGATTTTTCGCAATGCTGGGAAGCTATGTAAAGGTAAGTGCAGAGAAATTTATTTAGCAGTGTTTTTGCTAATTTGCAACATACTAATCATACGTGTACTGTGTTGAGACGAAGAACTAAAACCGTCTATACACGTTACTGACTATAGTAAAAGATCAAAAGATTTACTAGCATTGCAGTTATAAAACACTATACACAATTTAAAAACTCAGATGTTCTTTCGGGGACACTATGTCCCCATCTTCAGACAAACCAAAAATTCCTAAACCAAGTATATATGTACAAGAATCATGATAAAGGCTGACCGGAAGAGCGCAATGGAATATGCGCAGGCAGGTGAATAAATGACAAGCCTCCAATGTAACAAAGAACACCCTCCCCCCGCCCCCACTGTGCCCACAATGTCGAAAGTTATACAAGTAAGTGTGATAAAATGAATGACATACATGAAAGGCACTAAATTGAAACATTGGAAAAAGAACACAATAGAAATCAACTGGTAAAAAAGGAGGGTGTCACAAAATCCCGGGTATTCTGTATAATAGATTCCGCCAAGGGTGGCGGATTTCATATGGTGTAGAATCGTTACAACATACCCCCTTGACGCATAAATGTATAAGGTCTCCGCCAGAAGCAAAGAGGAATCACGAGGGGTAGACAGAATACGGGCTTCGTCTAAAACCGGTAAATGAGTTTCACTTGCCAGCGCTGTATTGGCAGAGCACATTCGCACATTATATTGATGTTCAGGCCCACAAGTCCGATGCGAACGTTTCGTAGAGCCGATGTAAAGAGTAGGTGTGACGTCGGCGTCCACAGATTGCAAGGGAATGCAGTAGGCACCATGACGTTCTTGCTGATCAATGGTGTGACGATCCTTCTTAATAAGTGGGGTAGCTGTCATAATGTCGACAGTCATGATCATATGATCAGATGTAGAGGATTTTTAGGAAAGGAGTGTCTGACCTCAGGTCTTAAACAACCCTTAGAAATAGAAAGCCAGGAGATTTGGGCTAGAGTGCCCGATAGGAAAGTGACACGGAAGCGAAGTAGACAGGGGGAGGAAGACGCCCTTATTTATTGCCGGGGGCCAGTACCCGGGGTCCGACGGCTTAACGTACCCATCAGACGCACGGCGCGGATATTTAGTGGATCGAGCGTTCGTACCTGCCTGGGATCGAACCTGAGGTCCTTTCCGTGGCAGTCACGAACGTTGCCCACTAGGCCACCCGCGGCCCAATGTCGACACGGTCATAATGTCAACAGGGTCATAATGTCGAGAGTCAAAATGTCGACACTATAATGTTGACATGGTCCAGAAAATGTCCTCGTGGTACTCCCATTTAGACCGTAGACGGTTTTTGGAAGGGGTCGGAGCCCGGGGGTAGGAGCAACCCACAAAATTTTCTTAATATTTATAGTTTTCAATTTAGAACCACCAAATTTTGTATACTATCTCATGAAACTCTATCTTAAACTGTAGACGGTTTTTGGAAGTGGTCGGAGCAGGGGGAGGGGGATCAGAGTCCATCTAATATAAAATTTTCGTAAAATCTACATTTTTCAATGTAGAACCACCAAATTTGGTATACTACCTCATGAAACTCCAACTTAGAGCGTAGACGGTTTTTGGATGCGGTCGGAGCACGTGGGTCAGAGCCCCCTAATACAAAATTTTCGTAAAATCTACAGTTTTCAATGTAGACCCACCAAATTTGGTATACTATCTCATTAATCTCTAACTTAGACTGTTGACGGTTTTTGGAACAGGTCGTGGCCCGGGGGTCAGAGCCCCCCCCTACAAAATTTTCGTAAAATCTACAGTTTTCACTTAAGAACCACCAAATTTGGTATACTACCTCATTAAACTCCAACTTAGACTGTAGACGGTTTTGGGAAGGGGTCAGAGCAAGGGGGGTCAGAGCCCCCTAATACAAAATTTTCGTGAAATCTACAGTTTTCAATTTAGAACCACCAAATTTGATGTACTATCTCATGGTACTGTAACTTAGACAGTGGATGGTTTTTGGAGGGAGTCGAGGCCCGGGGTCAAGGCCCCCCCCCCCATGCAGAAGTTTCGTAAAATCTTCAGTTTTCAATTTAGATCCACCAAATTTTGTATACTATCTCATGGTACTCTATCTTTGTCCGTAGACGGCTTTTAGAAGGGTTCAGGGCCCGGTGTTTATTGAAAACTGTAGATTTCACAAAACGTTTTGTGAAATCTACAGTTTTCAATTTAGAACCATCAAATTTGGTATACTATCTCATGGTTCTCTAACTTAGACTGAAAACGGTTTTCGGAAGGGGTCGGGGCCTGGGTTCAAGTTGCCCCTACAGAAAAGTTTCCTGAAAACTACAGTCTTTCATTTGGAACCACCAAATTTGTTATACTATCTCATGAAACTCTAACTTATACTGGAGATGGTCTTAATGAAACCTTTGCGAACATTTTTCAGGATGGTTTTTTGGAAGGGGTCGGGGCCAAGTGGCCCCCATACAAAACTTTTCGTAAAATCTACAGTTTTCGTTTTAGAACACCCAAATTTGGTATACTGTCTCATGAAACTGTAACTTAGACGTCATGGGGTTTTTGGAAAGGGTCGGAGCCCCCATACAAAATTTTCGTAAAATCTACAGTTTTCAATTTAGAACTACTAAATTTGGTATACTATATCATGGGTATCTAACTTAGACGGTAGACGGTTTTTGGAAGGGGTCGGGGCCAGGGGTCAAGGGTGCCCCATTCAAAATTTTCGTAAAAGGTTCCATTTTTTACTCTTAAGATCTGCAACACAATTCAGCTCTCCAATACCGTATCTACGTTCTAAGGTGCTCTTTGGCCTTTTGAGGCCCTTGCGCCATTAACCACTAACTAACCAACCTACGGTCTAAGTTAGAGACCATAGTTAACAATAAAGTGCAAAAATATGGATTAATGGTGTATTAAAACAGAAATCAATATAGTTTAGCTTTCACTACCAACCGGCCGCTTATCAGGTATAAATATAATGTAATGTAAATAGAGTTCCAGATATTCAAAATTCAAAACGGTAAGAAAAAGATGATCAGTGCCAATGTCAAGTCATATGCATGCGACATCACATAGGTACATTGCATTTCTGTGTCGGGGGATTCTCAGAAGCACACGCCAGATGTACAGCAGTTCTATAGATGTCTCATCGACGGTAAATAGTCTTTTCTTTTTTTTTTTTTTCGTAAAATTAAATTAACTAAATTAAAAAATTTAAAATAAGTTTACTGGAAAAAACAGGAATATATTTTTCATTCATTAATTTTCACCCGCTGAACTTGGTGATTCCACAAATAGCAATATGTACCTGGCAAATACCTGGAATCTCTGCTAGTACAAATTATATTAATAATTTATTTGCGCCCAGTTCAATCTGTATGTCCATAAGAGCGTTTGGGGCCGTATGAAAAATAAATTTCAACGTGAGCCGCTACGGTGGCCCAGTGGTCTAAGCGCTGGCTTCTGACCACTTGTCAAGAAGGATCCTGGTTTGAATCCCGTGAGTCATGGACGTTGTGATTGACTTCTGGCACTGGCTGTCCCCCTTCCCAGAAATCAGGGGCACAAAATTAGAAACGGCCGACTGCTTATAGCCCACTGAATTGATCACGGTGGTCCTTAAACCCCCAACTAAAAAAACGATTGCGACGTGTCCCTTGTTATTTGTTATGGAGCCTTATGAAAAGTACGTTTTTGATATCAACGTGTCCACTTCCACGTAGGCTGGACATAAAATGTTAGGGGACCGCACAAAACTGCACTTTTGTTTTCACCTTGTCAGCGCTTCGTTATATGGTTGAAGTATACGTATATATAGTTGGGCCATTTCAGCACGTAGTATGGTTTATATAGAAATTAAAGATAATGTTACACTTTTAATCAGTTACAACACATTAATCCCAAACGCTATTTCTTGAAATCTTTAATCCGCCGTGCTCATATTCACAACGTTAACACAACATGTCAAGTTATTAATGTTGAAGTTTTACTCTGTCACAAAACCTTAATTACAAGACCTTAGGCGTAACCTTTTTTTAGGAATTTTTAGTCCGACTTATTCATAAGATTCCGATAACATGCCAAGGTTATGGTACTGCGTTTTGACAGAGGCACAAAAATTAATAAACAGGTCTTAAGTTTTTTTATCAGTTTTCAATCAACCGTGCTCATATACATAAAATTTTCACAGAAAGTCAAGTTTATTGTGTTGCGCTTTTACTCGAGTACAAAAATATAAACAGCCATTAGGCTTAGGCACAAGTCTTTTTTAAGTAATTGTATGTCAATGTCATATTGATAATGTTTGACGACAAGCCAGGTTGATAATGTTGCGCTTATTAAAGATTTTTAAAAAGGTATACAGGCTAATAATTATTGTTTGAAGCCTAAGTAAAAGTTCATTATTAACTTGACTTGTCATGCAATCCTTATGATTATGAAATTTATTTTATTTTGTACATTTTACATAGCGTGTGCATTTTTTTTGATGTTTTGGCATTTGTTTTATTTTGTGTTGTACTTGTTACATAGCGTTTCGCATTTTTTTTATGCTTGTGACTTGTGATTGCATTTTGAATTTTTATTTGTTTCACATTTTGGATTACTTTTTGACATTTTATGTTTTTGACATGCTATTTTGAAATTTGTCTTCTTTAATTTTGCGTTGTGTTTTAAATTCATGTACCTTCGGCAGAATTACATTCTGGAAAACTTCAAATACAAGTTAGTAAAAGGTATAATTCAATTAGTGAAAAATACCAGCGCATTTTAGTAAAGGGTAGAATTATAAGATATTTCTCTTAAAAACTCTAGCACGTTAACACTGTCTCTGTGCGCCAAAGAATTTTGGATTCCTTTTTCTCTTGCCAGCTTTTCTCTTCTGGGTGGATTTGTTGGAATCTGTGCTATCACTCTTTCAATTTTAGCCATAGTTGTTCTCTGCTCTTTTGCACTTTCACTGATTATTTTATACAGTCACAGTTTTTCTCTCCCAGAATTGTATTCCAGCGTCTGTCCCATCCTTCAAGTTTGTTTTGTGTTCTGGGAAAGCCAAGTAAATTGTTTTCACTTACTGACCAAATTGTTGGTGGGAAAAGCGGAGGGCTTCTCCTCGGATTGTTTTTATGATTCCACGAAATTTTCCCCAAACCACTGAACTATAGAATCTGCATATTATAGTAAAATTGAGTTCACTTCTTCAAAAACAGCTGTAATTGCATCAGATGAAAGAAATGCGAGTGCTTGCAAATGTCTGACTTTCACAGTAAACTCACTGTTTTCCCCATATTCCGAGACTATGCCAGAGGATGGATATTCCTACGAACATTTTTTCCGAGATGAAACCAACAACATTTGTATGTGCTGCTTCCAAATTCATTTTCAGCAGCATTATAATGGTAGCTATTTCATAATCTATCATTATACGTATATTGTGGTGCAAGCTGAATATCATAGTCTGATGCATAGTCTTGTAAATCCTGCAAAAATCTTGTATAATAGTATTATATTCTTCATTTTTGCTGGAAAGTAAACCATTAACTAGTGGGACAAATCTTTGCATCTGTGGATTCGTTCCAACCATAGCATGAATGGTATATAATTGCCTAAAAAGGGTTTGACAAGTTTCAAATGTCCCGTCAATAATCTAGAGGGGTGCTTCTTTAAGCTTTCGTAAATTATTTTCTGTTAAAAATAAAATAATTCTGTGATCTCCAAATGCGCTATCTCTGCCAAGAAATTTTGCATTATCTCTTTAATGTAAATCTATTTGGACATCGATCCCTTCTAAAGTCGTAGGCTCCGCAGGCATGTCTTCTCTTCGTATTCGTTTTACAACTGGCTTTAGTGCATCTATATTAGGTATGTAAGCTGCATTTACTGTAGCCACTGACGTTGTCACGGTTTGAATAATTTGTGCAGGGGCTTCGTCCGTATTTTCCGCTAGTTCTTTTACTTGCGCTCTTGCAATAACAACATCACTTTTCACCGGTCTTGGAGCATGATTATGTGGTTTCTCATTGCGCACCTAGTCTTCATCTTCAATAAGAATAGTACTAGCAAACCAGTGCAGTTTCCATAATTTCTTTCAATACAGTGCCAATAACGTAACTTTGTTATGGCAAAATAAATACCCTTTCCATTTGACCAAATCATTTCCTTTTTGTGAGTTAACTATGTTGCATACTTCACTTGCATAGTGCTTTCGGAAAACACTGCACTTTCTCTTTCCAAAATATTTAGAATGATATATTCCACTATTATCACTTGACAACACACAACAAAGGTTTCAACAAGCAAGTTCTCTGTTCGCCAGTCAACTACGAACTGATGAGCAACAATTCAATAAAACACTCAGAATACAGACGACTGCGTGAGGCCTGTTCCTCCAGTTAGGGTTTAGGCGAAGTTCAAGACTTTGGTACCTGCGGTAGTTTAGGGATCGGCATCTTATCTTTTGTTTTTCCAAAACGCAGAGGTACATGTATTTTACAGCAGGGACGATCCAAGCTGGGGATCAACGGATGCGAAACACCCGGGCGCCAGGTTCCTGGGCCAGCAGCAGGCGCATACTGGGCCGCTGTACTCTGGGCCGGTAGGCGCCATGTTAATTCTCAAAAATACTTCTGTGCTGCACCATGCGTATGAAAGTAAATTGTTATCCTAAAAGGACAATTTGTTTAATCCGTAACATATTAAAATCAAAGACCTGCGTCCCTACGTGCCAAATGGTATGTAAGCCAAACACAGTTCTTCATGCAACACCTTCCCTCGACTTTCTAAGTTCAGATCCGTCTGGCTCGACTTATTTCCTGTACCGCACCTTCCTTTCGCTAATTGTAGTTAATTGCTGTGAAACGGGTGTTTTACGTTGGGGCGTATTCCCATGTGTCCTGAAGACTATACTGAAAGCAACGAACCTCAGGGGAAAAGTATTCCATCAAAAGCAACAGAAATCCAGTGCCAGAGCAAAACTTTCTTCGTTGGCATTACCATCCAAGCAATTTAAGCGAAGTAGGAAGTGTGTTTTTCTACTACGACACCAGAAGATTGTCAAAAAATGCCCAAAGCATGGAAAGAAATTGTGTTAAAAGCACAATGAAGATAAAAACAAAGGTGAAATATATGTGTTTTCAGAATGTATTAACAAGTGCCAAAATTGAAATTAAGATACAGATGTGTCCTTAGGACTTCTCTTTCGAGACGTCCAAAGGCCGGCACTAGGGGATGGGAGGGATACAGTGCGGTTATTCTTTTTTGTTGGAGTTAGAAATTCCTAAACTCATTCTTCCTCAAAACTTTGCCTGGTTACTAGTAAGTACTGTCTCATGCCTCAACCATTGCCCAGATTTGTTGTTTTTGTTTTCATTCTTTGTGTTAACAACGGGAAAATATCTGAACTGCGTTGTTTCAGTTGTAAATCTTTTTACTTCAGCAACAGGGCTTCATGTATAATTGCAAAATCCTTCGATGGAATAGACATACCTTACATAAAGATTTTACATGAGAAAATAGAGCGATAATAAGGAAAATATTCTAAAACCAAGAAAAGAAATTGCGGAGCCGAAGAAGCTCTAGGTAGAGAAAATAGAAGGCTCTGAGAAAAAGTTCATATTTAAAGAAACCTGTAGTCGCTTAAGAGTAAGTGGTATAAATCAATACAAAAACATGTGCTGTATTTGAAAAAAATTGTAAGTAAGTAAGCATCGTGACTGTCCATAGTTTCTTCTTTTTATCCTGTCGAAATTACAACCACCACAGAAAATTAAATAACCAAAACATAACAAAAATGCCCATGCAAAGTAAAATGCCCAAAACATAGAAACAAGTAACCACACAAATTGAAATGCTCAAAACATTTAAAAAATATAACCACACAAAATAAAATGCCCAAAGCATGGAAAGAAATTGTGTTAAAAGCACAATGAAGATAAAAACAAAGGTGAAATATATGTGTTTTCAGAATGTATTAACAAGTGCCAAAATTGAAATAAAAAGAAAGAAAAAAGAAATATTCCAAATTGCATTGTTACTTTAGATATTTTGACCTATCGACATTTCGTAAATTGTACTTGCACTCGGTCAGAAATTATTACTTACAAGGACTCTTTAGTAACTTTTAATCGCTGTGCTCATACAAGGTTTGCATAATAAATCAAGTTATTAATGTTGCGCTTTCACTTAGGCGCCAAATATTAATCATTCGCCGCTAGGCCTAGGCCTTTTAAAGAATTTTTAATAAGCACAACACTCTTAAATTAATTTGCCATGCAAACCTCATATGATCACGGCATTATAAAAATTACTAAAAATGCTTATATGCCTAGGACTAGGGAGTATCTATTAATGTGTTGCTCGAGTAAAATTTCAACAGAATGCATTTGATTTTCTATGAAAACTATATAAATATCATCTTGGAGGACTGAAAACTATCAAAAACCCCTAAGCCTAGGGTGAGCTTAATAGTTTCAACCTCAGTAATGCGCATTGCTAAAATCTTGGACTTCTATGCAAGCCTTATGAAAATTAGCACGGCGGACTGAACATTGCTAAAAAAAGGCCCAGGCCTAGGGCTTTATAATTATTGTTTTGTACCTGACTAAAAGTGTAACATTACCTTTAGTTCCTACTAGCCGAAGTACCCGGTATTTCCCGGGTAAAAATTATTATTTGTTGAATCACCAAGTTCAGCGGGTGAAAGTTAATGAGTGAAAAAATACTCCATAAATTTCCAGTAAACTTATTTTAATTATTTTGATTTAGTTAATTTAATTATACGAAACAAAAAAGAATTTACATTATTTGCATTACATTGTATTTTTGCCTGATAAGACACCCGTTAATGGTGAAAACTAACGTTTATTAAATTGCCTTTTTAATACACAATTAACCGGATATTTTTGAATTTTATTGTTATTTACGACCTCTAACTTAGACCGTAGGTGGGGTTCTGTATTGTTGTATTGGGCTACAGTTCTTAAGAGTAAAAAATGTAATTTCTAAGAAAATTTGGAATGGGTCTCCTTCACCCTGGGCCCCGACCCCTTCCAAAAACGTGTACCGTCTAAGTTAGAGTACCATGAGATAGTAAGCCAAATTTGGTGGTTCTAAATTGAAAACGGTAGTTTTTAGGAAATTTTTGTGTGAAGGCCCTTTGACTCCGGCCCCGACTTCTTCCAAAACGAGTCTACCGTCTAAATTAGAGTACGATGAGAGTATACCAAATTTCGTAGTTCTAAATTGAAAACCGCAGATTTTACGAAAATTTTGAATGGGAGCCGTTTGGACACCGAGCCAGACCCCTTCCAAAAACCATCTACACTTTAAATTAGAGTATCATTAGATAGTAAACCAAATTTGGTGGTTCTAAATTAAAAGCTTTTAGATTTCAGGAAGATTTTGTATGGGGGCCACTGGACCCCGGTGCCCGACCCCTTCCAGACGCCGTCTACGGACTAAGTTCGAGTACCATGAGATAGTATACCAAAATTTCGTGGTTCTAAATTGAAAACTGTAGATTTTACGAAATTTCTTTATTATTCGGGGCTCTCACCCCCGGGCTCCAACTCGTCCAAAAAACCGTCTACCGTCTAAGTTAGTGTTTCGTGAGATAGTATACCAATTTGGTCGTTCTAAATTGAAAACTGTAGATTTTACGAAAACTTTTTATGTGGGAGGCTTTGACCCTCAGGCCCCGACCCATTCCAAAAACCGTTTATCGTCTAAGTTAGAGTACCATGAGATAGTATACCAAATTTGGTGGTTCTAAATTGAAAACAGTAGATTTTAGGAAAATTGTGTATGTCATTGCACTAGTATTAATAAAAACTGTCATTTTTATTAATACTAGTGCAGGAAGTAGATATCACCAGTTGTGTTCTCCACTTTTTTAAATATACAAGAAAGAAGAGATGTAATTTCTGAAAAATCTGTTAAAAGGTTGCTGTATAAACAATCTTGAGAAAATAATCATTTCACAGTGAAATATTAAAGAAAATTTATTTTTTAATGTAAAGCTATTAATACGCGAAACAAATTAGTTATTTACGTTTGCATAAAAAACTTGTTTTCTACGCCAAGTAAATTACGCGAAATTTACGTAAAGTACGTAACGACTAAACTACGTTGCCAACCCTGAACTTAGTCTATTGGATGTTGTGACATTTCGAGAAATGCTGCCCCGGTGGCGCAGTGGTCTAAGCGCTGGCTTATAACGATTCGTCCGAAATGGGTCTGGGTTCGAATCCCATTGAGGCATGAATGCTATATTTGTCCTACGGCACTGGCTCTGTCACTTCCCTGGAACCAGTTACCCTAAATTAGGAACGGGCGACTGCTTATAGCAAATTGAGTAGGTCACAGTGGTTGTCAAACCTCCAATCCAAAAAAAATTATTTCGAGAAAACGTACATTGGTCAAAAAGCGACAAACGTCCAGAGTGATTCTTATTGAGGAATCCAAGAACGATTTTTAAAGTTTAAATCTTAAAGTTTCAGTTTTCATAATTGAATAAAAGGAGTAATTAGTATTTTCATCAATCACAACAATTCAAAATTTTTTCGAGAGTCATAAATATATTTTTACAAATAAGGAACATTTAAGTAATATTATAATAAGTTATAATATTAATAATATCTTTAATAAATAATAGTATAACTTATTAATGATACTAAGTTATAACATTAACTTAATATCATAAATATTAAATCACACAAAAAATTGCTTTCATTGGTTTTAATCAGTGTGAGCAATGAGCTTGCATTTCCTTAGAAAGTTTCTGTATGTCCGATTTTTAACTAGTCGCTTTTAATTTAAGGCACGATTCCAAGTTGGCATCAGTAATTTGGCTCCTCAATTTACATTTAATGAAATTCATGTTAGAAAACGATTGCTCACATAAATACGTAGACCCGAAGATACTGAGAAACACCAAATGAAAAAAAAATTAACTCATGATACGAGTCCGGAAAACTATTCCAAGTATTGAAAATCATTGAGTCTGCCTTCTGTAGGTATTTTATAGCAGTGTGCTTGTGCTGTGAAATCAGACCGCATTTTTTTTTTCCAGTTCTTCTATTTCAGTACCAAGACGTACAAATTTGGAGCTTCATAAGTCTTTGCTTGTCAAGTCCAACAATTGTATTTCAAAATTAGCCGTGTCAATATCAACGGAGAAAAAATTAAGTCCTTCACATTGGCATTAAGAAGATTTGTAATAAAATCTAGAGTCGCTTTATCATTTCTGAATTCCTGAAACCTTTGAAGAAAAGATTCTCCCATGTTTAAAACTGCTGTCTTGAAATAATCCTTGTTAATGAGAGCATTGTTTTCTTGGCGATATTTAGACAAGTTTGGGAAATGAACTGAAGTTCTCCTCTCTAAATATTCAGCGAACAGAATCAATTTCTTTTCTAACGAAATAACTTCTTCTACCATTGAAAAAGCAGTATTTCCCTTGCCTTGTAATTTACGATTGAGCTGATTCAGTTGTGATAGCTGATTCGTCCACCAAAAAGTAAAATTTTTGCAACCACTGATCTTCTGTTAATTCTGAATATTGAATACCTGTGTTGTCGAGAATAGTTTGATTTCATTTATGGAAGATGCAAAATGCTTTAACACGTAGCCTATGGAAAGCCATCGAACCCTGTTGTACTGGAGAAGATCTGAATACTCGCTCTCTATTTCACTTAGCAATTTTTTAAATTGTCGATGGTTAAGTTCCCTTGTTGTAATAAAGTTGGTAATCTTAATTACCAATTCCATAATATTACCGATTTCTTCTGGAAATTTTTATGCACAAAGTGCTTCCTGGTGGAGTATACAATGTAAAAGTAATCATTTCATGATGAATTTTTCCTTTTAAAATTGAAACGAAACCCTTTTTCGCTCCCGTATTAATTTTTGCACCATCGGTTGCAATTGACACAATTTTATTGAGTGGGATATGATTTTTTTCATGCATTCAAGGACGGAATTTGTTATGTCCTCTCCACGCGTTTGTCCCTTGAGTGGCAATAATACCAGAAGTTCTTCTCTTGGACCCTCAGATGATATATACCACACAAAAAGGGAAACCTGGGCTGTGTCCTTGATGTCACAAGACTCATCTACCGCAATTGATAAAGCTGAAGCTCATTTAACGTCTTCGACTTGTTGGTTGGTCACATTTGAGGACATTTTAACTGTCCTATCTGCTACTGTTTTGGCAGATAACGGTATGTTTTTAATTTTATTTAAAATCTCTGCTTTGTTTTTAAAATCCAGAAAAAATTCTTCAGATGCATTAACAAAACAACATTTTATGTATTCACCATCTGTGAATGGTTTTCCTATCTTAGCGATCTCCTGACGCACTACGTAGTTTACAATATTAACATTATTGGCAGACTGTCTCCAATAATTAAATACAGAACTTGATTTTTTAACATTTTTCTAAAGTTCTTCAACTGCTCTTTTTCTCGTGTCACCGACAGGATATTTTCTTGCAAATGAGGTGTGTTTTGTCGTGAAGTGTCTCTCCAAATTTGACTTTTAGGTTGTGCGCCAGTTTTTCTTGGCAAATAAGACAGGCTGGAAGGCCATCTGAGATAAACGTGAAACATTCAGCCCATTCAGTTTTAAAGTCACGATGCTCATCTATTGTTTTATTAGTTTTTTCTTCGTAGCTATGTTGAAAAGCACCTTAAACACTTATTTCTATTATCTACAATCGATATGCTTCTTAAAATTTGTTGGATTTTGCCGGAAAATGCTTTAAAAATTACGATCAACACAACAGTGTTTTTGATAAAATCTGATAGTTTCAACAACAGCTTCTTACAATTTTCACATCGTACTACTGGCAATAATTTGAAAAAATCAACAATACCTTGTAACTTGTAGTAAACTTGGATGCGAAGATTAATGCAGTTTCTGGATGCACCCAGCCAAAAGAGAATACTAAGTTTCAGAAACAGCAAAGCGACAAACAGACTCCACGTTCGTTCGCATCCGTAAACAATGCACAAAAAACAACTACACGTACCTCTCCCAGTAGGCGATTCGCCGCTTTCATATTTCGCTGTTGCCAACGTTGTCTTGCGCAGTAGAGGGCGCCCGTGCGCTCAGTTATTAGTTACATTGAGCACCTGCCTACATGTTGCTCAACCATCCCCTTCACTCCCTCTGTAGACCCCTTTCACGTTCGCTTTCCCCTCCCTGACGTCACGCTTCGAAGTTTTAAAAGACCTGTGAAACAAATGAAATTATTCTCCATAGTAAAAGCTATGCTACGGAAAAATAATTTTTACAAATACGTCTTCCCGGAGCAGAGATAGCTATTTTTTTTATTTTTTTTATTTTTTTACAACTGCGCATTATTTAAAAAGGGTAATGTTCCCAATTTTCACTGTAGCGCATGAGATGCATTAAAAAAAGAAATTCTTCAGTAGTGTCGAAGTTTTGAGAGACCTATGAAACAAATGAAATCACCATTATGTGAATAAAATCCTTTAATTGTTTTATAAATGAAACTATGATAGTTTTATTTTCAGTTTCAATTTTACTTCAGAGCCACATGTGCGTAGCCAAAGAGCCACATGTGGCTCGGGAGCCGCAGTTTGTCGACCCCTGGTCTAGACCATCGAGTTTATATTAGTTGGAGTCACCACTCTTATCCTTACAGCACTGGCCGCCATAAGTCACCGCCAGTGCTGCAGGTGACGTCATATTCAGTCACTGCGTATGCGAAAAGCTGCTTTCAAACTACTGAAACCAACGGAACAAAAGCTTCGCGGCGTATAGACAAATAAAATGATGGATTTAATAATCTTTATTAATTTATACAAGCTTACTGTTTTACCAACTGTATAATATATTTTGTTTTTGCCTGTTTGTGATGTAACTCCAAGAATTAGCTGTGACCTATGGCGGCAGAGCCAGTGGTGTCTGCACCTAATGTAAGCTCGATGGTCTAGACCCACATGTGATTAGAGAAAAGACTTAGCCAAATGACAAACTGTAGCGTCTCATTATTTCAAATGTTTACGCACAAGCATCTCACCGGGAGTCTCTTATATACCCGCACAACTCACGGCGGCCTAAATGAATTTTGCATTGCTGTTGTGTGTTCTAAGTGTAAATATCTCTGCAACTTAGAAATTTAAATTAGTGATTTTTGTTTTTGCACTTGCATCATGCGATGCTCTGTTTCATTCTCATATGTTAAGCACTCCTGTTATTCTACTAGTTAAATATTTCATGTCTTCATATCTTCCACTAAGATCTAAGATAATTGTGTAATTTAGCGTCCTAAATTTTTTCTCCGCAAATGTTGAAGGATTTCGAAAAAGTGAGACGTGCAGATTTTAAAGTATGTAATTTTATGGCAAATGATGAACAAATTTAATACCTAAAATGTATTTTAAAGATTTTTACCGTAAAAGTGACCTCCAAGTACGACGACGTGAACACCGCTGCGGTAGGCCTAACGCAACGCCGCGCCAATACATCAAGTTTGGCTTCGGTTCCGTTGAAAAGATGATCTTGTTCCGGCGACCATTTTGCTGGCGAAAGAGTACAAGAGGAACGGGAACGTTCTTTGCTAGAAAAGGTTCCAATTTGTAGTGCTACCTAACAGAAAATAGTTCTCTATTTCTGTCGCAGTTCTTTCAGAACGCACGATAACAATTGCTTCGTTCTCACGCATATGGTTCTCTGATACGAAATAGAAAGTATGCAGATACCTTTCTTTCTTCTAGAAAAGTGTTAAAGTAGATATCGCGTTCTCTCCAACAAAAGTTACATGGCATCGGAAAATGAAAGTTTTGCACCTCCTACTGACGGCGTGGTTCGCAATACATTCAAATTGGATTACAAAAAAAAAACCTCGAAGAGAAGAAGTGAGTTTATACATTGCGCATCAAAGAATCATACGCGAAAAAAAATCGAGAAATTTTCAGATTTTGATATGAAAAACTGAGACAGAAATGATTAGCTATTTTCTGCAGCGCAGCACTACAAAATGGAACGCTTTCCTAGCAAGAACGTTCCTCGTTCCTTTTGTACTCTTCTGCCAGCAAAATGGCCGTCAAAACAAGATAGTCGTTTCATTGGAGCCAAGTTTGACGTGGTCGCCGCGGCGTTGTGTTAAGCTTTCCGCAGTGTGTGTTAAGCCTTCCCCAAGTACGACAACTTAACACGGCGTTGTGTTAAGTCGTCGTACATGGGGGTCACTTTTACGTTAAAGATCTTTAAAATGTATTTTACGTATGAAATTATTTCACCATTTGCCAGGAAATTGCATATTTTAAAATTTTACGTCTAACTTTTTCGAAATCCTTCAACATTTGCGGCGAAATCTAAATACACTGCATTTAGTTCGTACAGAATACCGTCCTTTTACGACCTCTATTAATATCTTTTTTACGAGTAGGGTTCTTCAAACTGGTTAATAGTCAGTTTAGCTATTTATTTTAAATTTTACGCAATTCCCTTATTAAATACTTCGATATTGATACTGGTCAATCTGTAAATACGAAAAGTTGATAGAATGAATTTCTGGGCATCCCCAACAAGAATAAATATTTCCCACGTCATTCATACAATAAAAAGTAGTTAAAACGATGACGCTAACTTATTTCAATAAAAATATTACTTATACATCACTTGGTACAACATTTTGGACTTCAGAAAGGCAAGTTTCAACGGCAAATTCCAAACAAACCTCAATACGGCGAGGGCGTGAATTGTGAGGTTGCGTGTAACTAGAGCCACCATGCGGTCACTTCTGTCGTAACTCAAACAGAAAAACAGGATGCTTTTTTGGCGTCATTTTGCCTTTTGAGCAGGTCGTACCTCTAATCACATGTGGGTTCAGCTTCTGTTGGCTTTGCGCCTAGCACGTAGGAACGCTGAGTAGGTGTTAGTTCAAGTGGATTTACTGCAGGAGTGTTTTATAGCTGGAGCCAGTAGGTTCTTTTTCGTTTCGGGTACCTTTTTACTGTGCTCTAAAATGTAGAATTGGAAGAGATTTTTCAATAAAAGTTTTAGGGATGAAGCTATGTTTATTTCGTGGTGTGAAAGCCAAGGATTGCTACCAATATCATGACGTTCAGAGGGTCACGCAATCACTCTCAGAGTGGATATGTCTTACCGTTTTGGACAATTCGGATGTCAGAAGAAATACGTTTCAGGGAAGAATGAGCTGTGTTCTCGTATACCTGGAAAGAGGTTCCATGATGCTCATATACCTCTTGATATCGTGATAATCTAGTATATTGTTTCACCAAAGGATTGTTCTACGATGAGGCAATCGAAAAATCGTCATAGGGTGAAGTTACCACGTCCACTGAGACAGTTAGCTACTGGTATCAGTGTTATAGACAACTAGTTTGCGTCCTTTCCGAAGCAAACTAATAGAGGGAAAACAAAAATTAATTTGACAGACCATATTCTGGAATATTTATTCTGACGGAATTGCCGTCATTCCTTGGAATATTGCCTTCATGTTGTTGAATCGCATCATCAGAGAGTTCTTTCCTGGCATGTAATCAATTCATTTTAAATTTACGTAATCCATTGATTTATTCTGCCAAATAGATACTTTCCCATTCATGAGGAAACAAAACTTTTCCGTCATAATAAATGTTTTGGAATAGGAACACAATTATAATTCATAAAAGTTATTTTATGGGCCATCCAAAAATAATCACGAAACGGAATTATTACACAACTCAAGCGAAGTATCTTTCAGAGCGGCCAATAGATGGCAATACTCTCCCGCTCACACGCAAATCGCAAAGAGCGGGCAGCAGTTGGAAGTATAACTGCTTTTTTTTTGTTTATTTGTTTATTTTTTAGAGGGGGGGGGGTGGGAGGCGAGATTTGAAATTACAACCGTTCGAGTATAAAAGTTCCTCACCCCACTCACATAGTAAACAGTTCTTTCTTTCTCATGCTTACATACCCAGTTATAGAATAACGGTGGAATAAAAAGGTAACGGTTTGTAATGCATCTGCATAATATCCGCACATTTGCTCAGAATACCTCTGTTCTAAGCAATTCCTTTCCGGTATAGCAGCAGTTCCCAACCTTTTTTGACTCATCAACCCCTTTCAACATTACATTGTAATCGTGAACCACTGCACCTATTTCTGTTCATATAAGTAATGTAACAGTTTTGTATGTACATTCTTAAATTCCTCCAGTACTTACGTTTCTTCCACGGAAGTTACACTTTTTTAATAGAAATTCCTGTAACCTCATTACAAAACATTATATCAGGAATAAATGTTTTGTAAAACTAAAAGGATTTTAACAACAAAACGTGAACCTACTGTATTAGGAAATGTAAATAATGATTAAATAACCTGGAAATAAGTAAACATAATAAAAAAAAACGTTAAACGATTTATAATGGTAGAAATAAACATAGCGAAATAATTAAAATGAATATTAATACTTACGAATCAAAGTAAATAACAAATTTAAAGGTGTTTCTGGGCTTGTTTAGTAGAACAAAGTTTCGGTTCGACAGAACACAGACATAGATAGTCTCAGATCTCGTTCTGCATCAAGTGTTTTCGATGTTTTGACTTCAGCGAGGTGAAGGTAGGGAAAGGTCTCACTTACATGTAAATATTTGAAAATGACAAGCTAATTTCCACAGCTTTGTCACTAAGCAAAGGATACTCTGATTTTAAATCAAGTCAAATATGTGTAATGCTTTCACTCTTTAATAATGCTGAAACCCAAAATCAGTCGATATATATCAACGAAGATTTTCTTTTTCTGTCATAGAAAGGTCAGCAGCCAACGATATAAAAGACTCGTCAAATGGGTTACGAATCCAATTTAATTTCTTGGAAACTGATGTAAAATACTGCTTAAAAGTCACCGTTAGGGACTTCAAGTGGCATTTGATATCACTTTTAGCACTGTGATCTAAATACAGTTCAGTTTCTGCCAAAATGTTGTGTAGGGTGCTGTGGTGTAGGGAAATGCAACCTGCGTTTGAAAGTGAGTTAGAAAGGTCAGTTTCGAAAATGACAGGATGAGACGCCATGTTGCGTGACATAGAGCTAAGAATATCTTTTACGAGGAGAGAGAGAGAGAGAGAGAGAAGAGAGGCCTGTCCACGAAATATCATTCTGTCCGGGAGCGGGACGTTCCTGAACGGGGTGACAGTTTTGTGAGGTATGAGACCCCCGGAGTATGCATCCTGCAGAAAAGCACTGACGGGATTAGCCGATGGCAAGGGAGGTGGGTGAAATCACATTCCTGACAAGGGGATCCGATATTTGGCGGACTCTCTCTTGGTTTTGCTGAAAAGGGAAGGAATGTGAAGAATTTTTTTCCCTGATGTCTGCGGTCATCAGGCTATAGAGAAGTTTTAGAGTGGCTGAGGTCATTCATAAAATATATTCGTACATAGTAGAGATCATCCCGTACTGCTCTACACTGTACAGATACTTGCCACTGTAGATTTGATTCAAAGCAGGTTTCTGGCACATTAATGCTCTAAAACCTTACGTGGAGGAGCGTTACCTCATCTGGCGAACTCGCTACTGAACTGATCATTCTATGAACTCGCTGATGGACTGACCATTCACTGGGCTTCTCATTTCGCTCATTGGGATATTTTGAATGTGAAACACTGATTCATAATAGAACCACCGAAGTGGATCGGATTTTATGTAAACAGTCTGCCCCCCCCTCTGCAAATAGGAGATGATGTAAATACATTCTCTACATAGAGCCAGTGAGTCTTCTTTCGTGGTTCGAACTTAAACAACTAAAAGGTAAATGTATGTAAAAGAAATGTATTGTCAGACTAAGAAAGGTTTGGCTGGTGGCAACAACTACTAGTGAACGAAGTCTGAAACTCCAGTAATTGCCTGATTGCAACGCTACGCACCAAGGCGATAACTAAAACAAATAATAACCACACCACAGGTGCTAAATAAAACACTGTTGTTCTCAATAACTTATTCCCAGAATTTTAAGTTTTTCAGCAAACTTTTTACTCAATCTTGAACTAAAGAGAATAGTCGTATTTCAACCTTGTAATGATGTATTTAGTTCATTTATTTTAGTAAAGATATCTGCCAAATATGCTATTATTTGAATCCATGCATACACCTACTAAGTTGAAAAGGGTGATCTTCAAAGAAAACAATTAATTCTTGCCTAAATTCAAACAAACACGTAAGCACTTTGCCACGTTAGAGCCATCTAACTGTGTGCATCAAAACAGTAATATCCTCGCTGTCCGTATCTTTTCATAAGGAAGTAAATAATCTGGAATTACTTTGTCTCGATTTTATAAAGTTGACTAATTTGATAGCTTCACCAAACACACATTTTAATTGTTGCCGTATTCGTTTCGATACCAAGGCGTGTCTATGAATACTACATGTGTCCCAGAAATTTTCGCACATATACACCGTTGTATTTTTGATGCGAGTAACTAAGCCCACAAATTTTCCTGTCATTGATTTTGCGCCATCTGTACAAATTCCACACAAGAAGACCATTCAATTTGCTTTTCTTCAAAATATGAGTTTATTAAATTTAAAATGTCCTCACCAGTTAAACGCTGTTTTAATCGGCGGCAACACAGCATAATTTTCTCCACTTTATCATCATGTAGGTATCGTACAAATAGAATTAACATTGCTGGATTAGAAACTTTTCTGCACCCGTTTTTTAACACCAGATTCAACACCCTTAGACATATCGTGGATTCAGCGAGACGCTCTGTTGTTAGAAATGGGTATCATGTTCAGTTTCTTTGCCGAAACCTCACAAAACATACACTTGATACTTGCTTTCGCACCTTAAAATTAGATTTTTGGCAATAGAATGGGCTTCTTCAGCGTTTCCTATTTAGTAGCTTACCAAGTATGACACTTTAATCACTTTTTCACTATCTTGATTACGAAATGAAATATACGAATTAATATTAGATAGTTGAGTGCTTTGGATTTCCGTTTGAAAAAATCAGCTGGTTTATTTGCAGGACTTTGCTGCCTAGTTTCTAAATGACGTTAAAGCTTCATAAATTTTAATTTAAAATAGAAATGGGAAAGTGCCTCAAAATGGTTACGAATTTTATGAATCCAGCTTTTTGTCACACATTGCAGCAAGTTGCGATGCAAAATGTGAAACATTTGCGACAAAAGAATCCGACTCGGCCAACACAAAGTGCATTCAAATTGCCTTGAAACCACCTGCTCTCCCACACTTTAATGGCAGCCGCTCGCGGTTATCTGCTTCAGGCAAAGCAGTATTGCCCCATTGAAGAGGGCATATCGAGATATCTTATTTTAAACCTCTTTGGTCTAAGTCCAATTGTGAAAGACAATTCATTACAGCCTCTTGTAAGGAGCTAGATGAGTGTGAATTTCCAGGGAGAAGCTTGAAAGGACGTTCTTTTGGAACTACCTCAACCAGGAAACCATTGTTGTTCTGACATTTATCAGTGCACTAAAGCTAACTGATCAATGTGAGTACAGTCAGGAGTCGAATCAACAATGAGAGAGTAGTACCGAGCATATTTAACTTATTCGATAATTCTTTGTAGTACACAATTACCCATAATATAAATAAACTCATCACAAGTTTGATCAGCTAAGTACGAGACATGTCCTTTGCCTTTGATTCCGTATTTTGTAATATGCTGTGCGAAGGAAGGAGGCATATTTACTTATCATCTCCAGGCATCTAAGATACAGACCATTGTAGGTAGATCCTATCTGCTTATCATTCCCCTGGAATGGAAACATGCGTAGTTTCAGCTAAGATTAACTTTTGTAGCTTTCTTTTTAGCACGTCTTTTGTAAAAAAGGTCGTGCTTATGTTACCGGTTTGTCCGTCCGTCTGTCCGACTGTCGGTGGACACCACATCTCTGCAACTATTAGTTCGATTTGAAAAATTCTTCTTGCACTGGGAAGTTCAATGTGCGAATGACGACCCTTCATCTCGTTTTTTTTACGATGTACAATTTTGCCGCTAGAGGGCGTAATTACGGATGATGTCAAATTCAAAATACATTTCATTCCACGTATTTGTTTCTAAACATCCGATTGCAAAAAATGTTTCACCTTTCGATTCCATTTATGTTGAACACTATTTTCGGTATAGTCACGTTTTCAAGTTATGCATAGATTTTTCTCTAAATGGCATAAAAGTAGATTGCATTTCCTCCCGATATCTCTGCTTCTGAAACTCCGATTTGAAAAATTCTTTCTGCAATGGATACAGCTTTTGATGGAAACTCTTTTGCATGTAATTTATGATTTTTGGTAAAAACGGTTTGTTCACCAGGAGGCGTAAGCGTTAATTTCTGCTTCTGTTGTATTAACAGTAAAATCTGAGCTTCTAAAATGTCGACTGAAAAAATTCTTTCGCGGACCAATGCCGCTAACTGCATTAAACCTTCTCCAAATACATTGTTCTTAAAATATTTCGTGGTCTCTCCGCCAGGGGGTGTAGATGTATGTCTTATTTTTCTCAATATCTCTGATTCCGACGGTACGATTTGAAAAAAAAATCCATTCTCATTGGATAGAGTTTCAAGCGCGACATGTGTTTCATATAATTTCAGAGTTTTCAAGTAATTCATAGACTTTCCGCTAGGGGGCGTTAAGGTAAATTGCGTTTCCCTCGACATCTCTGCTCTAAAACTCCGATTTGAAAAATTCTTCGTGTACCGCATACAGATCCTGATGGGAAATGTTTTACATATAATATCTAATATTTGGTAAAGAATGGTTTGGCTACCAAGGGCGTAAGTGTTAATTTCTGCTTCTTATGATTTTGCAACAAAATCTGAGCTCCTGAAAACTCGACTGAAAAAATTCTTTCCTGGACCGATACCGCTCACATCGAAAAACTATTGGCGTATATTTGCTTCTTAAAATAATGCATGGTTTTCCCGCCAGGGAGCATAGATGGATATCTTATATTTGTCAATATCTCTGCTTCTTAGAGTCCGATTTGAAAAAACATGTCTTTGTTGGAGAGCATTTCCGCTGCTAAATGTTACTCATATAATTTCAAATTTTTGTTAACGCACAAGTCTGCCACCCGAGGGCATAAGTTCACGTTTCCGTTTACAGTAATATCTGTGGGATTAAAAACCCGATTGAAAAACTTCTTTCCTCGGTCAGATTCTACTGTTTTCCATACCGGTTTCATTGACTTTGAATAGCTGTGGTAAATTTAATTCGCGTCAGAACTGAATCAAAAGGCGTGCTGATTACAACCACAAATTGGGTGTCATCTTTCTTGTTTTTATTGCCTAAGTTCGTAGCAATTGCTTTGATTTGCAACAAATAAACTTACATGTGTTTTTTTTAATTCTTTTTGCTAAGAAAGATTGACTAAATGTTGTGTATCACTCTCTAAAGATTCGTTAAAGCGGTATAATGTATCGTGGGTAACATCCAATTGTACCCCAATCTTTGTTACCCTTATTGCATCGATATTATTTTCTCACCTTGTTTCACATCACGGTTTTACGGTTTTATTTACATTGGAAGTTCTTTCTTTAGCATTTGCCAACGTTAAAGTAATTCAGAAAACAGAAAGCATATACACTGGCGTGCAAAAATGCAGGACGAGACGAGTTTTCGAATGTAACGTCGTGCAGAAGTGCTCTACATCGACTCAAATCACACCATAAGATCCCCAAGATGTAAGATAATGGGATAAGTGAGCAAAACCGTCCAAACAAGGAATCCAAAGGATGCAAAGCACTTTATTGAAAGGTAGCTTCGAGCACAATGAACAGAAGACAGAAACGTCTATGTGACAGGTGGCTGCCAAGAAAAATCGTTTTTAGTAAGGAATCAACGCCTGTCCATGCTTAAAACGAGGTTCTCAAGGAACTGTTGAGGCATCGCAGCCCATTCCTCTCGCAGCACCAATCGCAGCTGCAGAATCTGGCGGCTGGTGACGTGCTGCCAAGCGTCTCCCGAGAAGGTCCTACACGTGTTCGATTGGATTTATGTCCGGGGACCTTGCGTCCCAATCCATGCGTTGAATATCTTCACTCTCCAACAGCACTGCGACAGCCACTGTACGATGAGGTGTAGCGTTGTCGTCCATGAAGAGGAACTCAGGACCCACAGCACCTCTAAACAGATGCACGTGAGGCAGGAGAACCTCGGTAAAATAGCGAACACCAGTGACTGAACCTCCTTGGAAGATGTGGAGGTCAGTACGGCTACCAAGCATGATACCTCCCCAAACAAGAACTCCGCCACATCCAAACCGGTTCCTTTCGATGATGTTGGAGGTGTGATTGCTCTCTCCAGATGTGTATACGTCCAGAATCGCTCGTCAGACTGAATCGGCTCTCATCCGTAAACTGAACTCGACACCATTGCTGATGTGTCCAGTTCTTGTGTTCCTGGCACAACACAAACCGCCTTCTCCAATGAGCAGGTGTTAATGGCACACACTGTACTGGTCGTCGTGCAAATAGACCACCTTTGTGCAGCATGATGGACACGGTAAAACGCGATAACGGACGTCCAGTTGTCTGTTGCATGTGCCTTGCGATTTTTCCCTCTGTCTGCCGTCCGTATCTTCTCGCTTGTAGGACAATATACCGGTCGTCCGCTGCCGTGGTTACTCGTGGACGACCACTGCTAAACTCTCGGACAGCTGTTTCTGTCGTTTGAAATGCTCTCCAAGCTCGTGAAACGATGCTGTGAGTGATCCCGAACTCCTCGGCTACACTAGTCCCACTTCGACCTTCTTCCAACTTCCCAATGACGCGACCTAGGGTAAAGTCATCCAGATGTCGTCTACTGTATTGCCTGTTGGCCATATCACACGGTGGCAGCAACTCGACGTCGTTCAAACCGATGTACACCGTGCAATATTTTCACCAAATTGCTGAGCGTACACGGCCCGTGTGCTTTATAACCTTCCGACCCCCTCCCTACATCATGCTGCATACGCTGAAGAGCAATTGAGTTAGAGGCAGCTGGCGTTATGCAAATGTGGCGCTGTGGGCGTCACTGTAAACGGAAACGACCTGACGTATATATGTCGTTTCCGTTTACAGTGTCTATAATATATATATATATATATATATATATAATATATATATATAATATATATATATAATATATATATATATATATATCATCATCATCATCATCATCATTGTCAACCATTATCAATCCACTGCTGGACGAAGGTCTCCCCAAGTTTCCTCCACAACGGTCTGTCTTGTGCCAGTCTCCTCCATGTCACCCCTGCATACTTTCGAATTTCATCCACCCATCTCCCATGTGGTCTTCTTCTGGGACTTTTCCTGTCCCTTGGAATCCAATCTAAAATTTCGGCTGTCCATCGATGATCTGTCCTTCTGGCAGTATGTCCAGCCCATTGCCATTTCAGGGATTTAACTCTGATCATGATGTCTTCCACTCTTGTCATTTTTCGGATCCACGAGTTCCTCTTCTTAACTCTCCTGGTTACACCAAGTATGCACCTCTCCATGGCTCTTTGAGTTGTCTGCAGCCTTTGTATGTCTCTTTTAGTTAAGGTCCACGTCTCTGCACCATACGTAAGCACTGGAAGGATGCATTGATCAAACACTTTTCTTTTAAGACATAATGGCATATTGCTCTTGAAAATTATGCTGTTACTTCCAAAAGCTCTCCAGGCAAGTTTTGTACACCGATTAATTTCTTCATGAATGTGACCCTCACTTGATATCTGCTGTCCAAGATAAACGTACGTGTCTGTTATCTCCAGCTTTTCTCCATCAATCGATAATCTTCATTTCTTGTAAAAGCATTGAACATCACTTTTGTCTTCTGAAAGTTCATTTTTAATCCCACTTCTTTACTCTTGTCAGCAAGTTCCTGGATCATACTCTGCAGCTCTGATGGGGTAGTTGCAAAAATGACTACGTCATCAGCAAAACGAAGGTGGGTTAGATAATCTCCATTAATCTTTATCCCCTTGTTTTCCCAGCTCAACGACTGAAAAACACCCTCCAATGTGGCATTAAAGAGCTTCGGAGATATGGTGTCACCTTGTCTCACTCCCTTTCCAATTTTTACGTGTGTTGTATTTTCAAACAGCCTAATCTTTGCACTTGCATTTTCATAGATGTTATTAATAATATTAATGTATGCATCTTCAATACCGCAGGTTTTCAGAGCCATTGTAACTGCTGATGGTTTCACCGAATCAAAGGCTTTTTCATAATCGATAAAAGCCATGCACAATGGAAGTTCATATTCCCTCGCTCTTTCAATTAGTTCTCTCAGCACGTGGATATGATCTATTGTGCTGTAGCCACTCCTGAATCCAGCTTGTTCTCTCGGTTGAGCCATGTCCAGTGTTACCTTCAAGCGGCGTGAAAGAACTTTAGTGAAGATTTTATAAACTACTGATAGGAGGCTGATAGGTCTGTAGTTTCCGAGATCCTCAATGTCACCTTTCTTATGTAGCAGGATCATTGTAGCGGTGTTCCAATCCTCAGGAATCTTTCCTTCATTAAGGCATCGAGTGAAAATTTGGGCGAGTACTGTTTCGATTTCTCCACTTGCTTCTTGTATGATGTCTACAGTAATTCCATCTTCTCCTGGAGCTTTTCCCCGCTTCATGTTCTTGATTGCATGTGCAACTTCTGCTGGAAGGACTGGAGGAACTCTGGTACTGGTATCTTTCATGATGTCTGGAGTGCATGTATCATATCTTTCATATAATTTGGAGTAGAAATCTTTCACTCTTGTCAAAATTTCGCCTCTATTTCTTGTTACAGAACCATCTTCTTTTCTCAGTGCCATAATCTGTTTCATTCCCTTACTGAGATGTCCCTTTGCAATCTTTAGGCTTTGGTTGTTTTCAATTGCTTTCCTCACTAGTTCACAGTTGAATTTTCTTACGTCTTCAAGGATACTTTTTCTTACTGTCTTGCATAGCTCTATATATTCCACTTTGGAAGTCACATCTTCTTTAGTTGTCCTTATCTCTCTTCTTTTTTGCATCAACATTTTCGTTTTTCCTGATAATTTATTTACATGCAACTTGTTCTTAGACCCAGCTAATTTTGTTGCTGTTTCCATAAGAGCTTTGGTTACTTTTATGTTAACTTCAGAGATGTCCACTTCTTCTGATGTTATGCCTTCTAAAGCAGAGAACCTGTTCTTCAGTTCCAACTTGAAGGTATTATGGTGTTTTTTAAGGTTGGTTATGTCAATAGATTTTGTTTGTCTTATACGCTTGCCACGTTCAAGTTTAGTGTTGAGGTGCATCTTACATCTCACCAATCTATGATCGCTACCTGAGTTGAACTTGTTTAGCACACTGCAGTCTTCTATGACGAATTTTTTGTTACACATAATAAAGTCAATTTCACTTGTCGTCCCATTTGGATGTCTCCAAGTCCATTTCCTGTGTGGCTTTTTCTTGAAGAAGGAGTTCAAGATGAAAAACCCTTCTGCCTCTGCAAACTCAACCAGAGTATTTTCACGCTGGTTTCTGTTGCCGTGACCGAATTTACCTACTGAAGTTTCATTTTGTTGCCGTTGCCCTATTTTTGCATTGAAATCTCCCATATTTATTTTCAAATGCTGCTTACCTTTATTATTTAGATGACAAATTTCCTCATAAATTTCTTCAATTTCTTCTTCAGGATGACTTGTGGTGGGTGCATAAGTTTGAATAATCTGAGCCTGGTATCTTTTCGAGAGTTGGATAACAAGTCGTGCAGCTCTGTCAGAGGAACTTTCAACTTCTACAACTTTATCCTTCAGTTTCTTGTTTATTATAAATCCAACACCACTAGTTCTGCCAGTATCTGTCCCACGATAGTAGAAGAGATGTCCACTTTTCAGTTCGATGAGATCTTCTCCTTTTCTCTTTACCTCACTTAGCCCCACGATGTCCCACTTGATCCTTTGTAGTTCCTCTTCCAATTCAAGAAGCCTTGAATCAGAAGATAGGGAGCGTCCATTGTACGTAGCCAAGGTCAGCATCAGATGGCAGCCTAGTCCGGTCCTCCGGGGATTCTTAGCACCCTCTGCCTTCATGTCGCACTGGCCGCTGCCTTGGCCAGGTACATTCCAGCTGCCGGAGACTGAGGGCCAAGATTTAAGTTGTGGAATCATTTTGGAGGGGTTTTGCCATAACTCACCACGCTGGCCAAGCAGGTTGGTGAGTGTGGGATAGAATTTCCTCTAATCCCGATGGTATAGTTATACCGCTATTGGCGGTCGTCAGAGCCCCTTTAGTGGGAACAGGATGCACCACGAGAAGGCGGGGTTGACATTTGTCAAGGAGAGGCTGTGAAGTTACGCATCACCTGACCTTACATCCCATATATATATATATATATATATATATATATATATATATCATCATCATCATCATTGTCAACCATTATCAATCCACTGCTGGACGAAGGTCTCCCCAAGTTTCCTCCACAACGGTCTGTCTTGTGCCAGTCTCCTCCATGTCACTCCCGCATACTTTCGAATTTCATCCACCCATCTTCCATGTGGTCTTCTTCTGGGTCTTTTCCTGTCCCTTGGAATCCAATCTAAAATTTCGGCTGTCCATCGATGGTCTGTTCTTCTGGCAGTATGTCCAGCCCATTGCCATTTCAGGGATTTAACTCTGATCATGATGTCTTCCACTCTTGTCATTTTACGGATCCACGTGTTCCTCTTCTTATCTCTCCTGGTTACACCAAGCATGCACCTCTCCGTGGCTCTTTGAGTTGTCTGCAGCCTTTGTATGTCTCTTTTAGCTAAGGTCCACGTCTCTGCACCATACGTAAGCACTGGAAGGATGCATTGATCAAACACTTTTCTTTTAAGACATAATGGCATATTGCTCTTGAAAATTATGCTGTTTCTTCCAAAAGCTCTCCAGGCAAGTTTTGTACGCCGATTAATTTCTTCACCAATGTGACCCTCACTTGATATCTGCTGTCCAAGATAAACGTACGTGTCTGTTATCTCCAGCTTTTCTCCATCAATCGATAAATCTTCATTTCTTGTGAAAGCATTGTACAACACTTTTGTCTTCTGAAAGTTCATTTTTAATCCCACTTCTTTACTCTTGTCAGCAAGTTCCTGGATCATATTCTGTAGCTCTGATGGGGTAGTTGCAAAAATGACTATGTCATCAACAAAACGAAGGATGGTTAGATAATCTCCATTAATCTTTATCCCTTTGTTTTCCCAGTTCAGTGATTGAAAGACATTTTCCAATGTGGCATTAAAGAGCTTCGGAGATATGGTGTCACCTTGTCTCACTCCTTTTCCAATTTTTATGTGTGTTGTATTTTCAAACAGCCGAATCTTTGCACTTGCATTTTCATAGATGTTATTAATAATATTAATGTATGCATCTTCAATACCGCAGGATTTCAGAGCCATTGCAACTGCTGATGGTTTCACCGAATCAAAGGCTTTTTCATAATCGATAAAAGGCATGCACAATGGAAGCTCATATTCCCTCGCTCTTTCAATTAGTTCTCTCAGTACGTGGATATGATCTATTGTGCTGTAGCCACTCCTGAATCCAGCTTGTTCTCTCGGTTGAGCCATGTCCAGTGTCACCTTCAAGCGGTGTGAAAGAACTTTAGTGAAGATTTTATAAACCACTGATAGGAGGCTGATAGGTCTGTAGTTCCTGAGATCCTCAATGTCACCTTTTTTATGTAGCAAGATCATTGTAGCGTTGTTCCAATCCTCAGGAATTTTCCCTTCATTAAGGCATCGAGTGAAAATTTGGGCGAGTACTGTTTCAATTTCTCCACTTGGTTCTTGTATGATGTCTACAGTAATTCCATCTTCTCCTGGAGCTTTTCCCCGCTTAATGTTCTTGATTGCATGTGCAACTTCTGCTGGAAGGACTGGAAGAACTCTGGTACTGGTACCTTTCAGGATGTCTGGAGTACATGTATCATCCCTTTCATATAATTTGGAGTAGAAATCTTTCACTCTTGTCAAAATTTCGCCTCTATTTCTTGTTACAGAACCATCTTCTTTTCTCAGTGCCATAATCTGTTTTCCCCTTACTGAGATGTCCCTTTGCTATCTTTAGGCTTTGGTTGTTTTCAATTGCTTTCCTTACTAGTTCACAGTTGAATTTCCTTACGTCTTCAGTGATACTTTTTCGTACTGTCTTGCATAGCTCTATATATTCCACTTTGGAAGTCACATTTTCTTTAGTTGTCCTCATCTCTCTTCTTTTTTGCATCAACATTTTGGTTTTTCCTGATAATTTGTTCACATGCAATTTGTTCTTAGACCCAGCTAATTTTGTTGCTGTTTCCATAAGAGCTTTGGTTACTTTTCTGTTAACTTCAGAAATATCCACTTCTTCCGATCTTAGGCCTTCTAAAGCAGAGAATCTGTTCTTCAGTTCCAATTTGAAGGTATTATGGTGTTTTTTAAGGTTGGTTATGTCAATACATTTTGTTTGTCTTATGAGCTTGCTACGTTCGAGTTTAGTGTTGAGGTGCATCTTACATCTCACCAATCTATGGTCACTGCCTGTGTTGAACTTGTTTAGCACACTGCAGTCTTCTATGACGAATTTTTTGTTACACATAATAAAATCTATTTCACTTGTCGTCCCATTTGGATGTCTCCATGTCCATTTCCTGTGTTGCTTTTTCTTGAAAAAGGAGTTCAAGATGAAAAACCCTTCTGCCTCTGCAAACTCTACGAGAGTATTTCCACGCTGGTTTCTGTTGCCGTGACCGAATTTACCTACTGAAGTTTCATTCCGTTGCCGTTGCCCTATTTTTGCATTGAAATCTCCCATAATTATCTTCAAGTGCTGCTTACCTTTATTATTTAGATCACGAATTTCCTCATAAAATGCTTCAATTTCTTCTTCAGCATGACTTGTGGTGGGTGCATAAGTTTGAATAATCTGAGCCTGGTATCTTCTCGAGAGTTGGATAACGAGTCGTGCAGCTCTGTCAGAGGAACTTTCAACTTCTACAACTTTATCCTTCAGTTTCTTGTTTATTATAAATCCAACGCCACTATTTCTGCCAGTATCTGTCCCACGATAGTAGAAGAGATGTCCACTTTTCAGTTCAATGAGATCTTCTCCTTTTCTCCTTACCTCACTTAGCCCGACGATGTCCCACTTGATCCTTTGTAGTTCCTCTTCCACTTCAAGAAGCCTTGAATCAGAAGATAGGGAGCGTCCATTGTACGTAGCCAAGGTCAGCATCAGATGGCAGCCTAGTCCGGTCCTCCGGGGATTCTTAGCACCCTCTGCCTTCATGTCGCACTGGCCGCTGCCTTGGCCAGGTACATTCCAGCTGCCGGAGACTGAGGGCCAAGATTTAAGTTGTGGAGTCATTTTGGAGGGGTTTGGCCATAACTCACCACGCTGGCCAAGCTGGTTGGTGAGTGTGGGATAGCATTTCCTCTAATCCCGATGGTATAGTTATACCGCTATTGGCGGTCGTCAGAGCCCCTTCAGTGGGAACAGGATGTACCACGAGAAGGCGGGGTTGACATTTGTCAAGGAGAGGCTGTGATGTTACGCATCACCTGACCTTACATCCCATATATATATATATATATATATATATATATATATATATATAAGTAACTAAAGCTCTTATGGAAACAGCAACAAAATTAGCTGGGTCTAAGAACAAGTTGCATGTAAACAAATTATCAGGAAAAACGAAAATGTTGATGCAAAAAAGAAGAGAGATGAGGACAACGAAAGAAGATGTGACTTCCAAAGTGGAATATATAGAGCTATGCAAGACAGTAAGAAAAAGTATCACTGAAGACGTAAGAAAATTCAACTGTGAACTAGTGAGGAAAGCAATTGAAAACAACCAAAGCCTAAAGATAGCAAAGGGACATCTCAGTAAGGGAAGAAAACAGATTATGGCACTGAGAAAAGAAGATGGTTCTGTAACAAGAAATAGAGGCGAAATTTTGACAAGAGTGAAAGATTTCTACTCCAAATTATATGAAAGGGATGATACATGCACTCCAGACATCATGAAAGATACCAGTACCAGAGTTCCTCCAGTCCTTCCAGCAGAAGTTGCACATGCAATCAAGAACATGAAGCGGGGAAAAGCTCCAGGAGAAGATGGAATTACTGTAGACATCATACAAGAAGCAAGTGGAGAAATCGAAACAGTACTCGCCCAAATTTTCACTCGATGCCTTAATGAAGGAAAGATTCCTGAGGATTGGAACACCGCTACAATGATCCTGCTACATAAGAAAGGTGACGTTGAGGATCTCGGAAACTACAGACCTATCAGCCTCCTATCAGTAGTTTATAAAATCTTCACTAAAGTTCTTTCACACCGCTTGAAGGTAACACTGGACATGGCTCAACCGAGAGAACAAGCTGGATTCAGGAGTGGCTACAGCACAATAGATCATATCCACGTACTGAGAGAACTAATTGAAAGAGCGAGGGAATATGAACTTCCATTGTGCATGGCTTTTATCGATTATGAAAAAGCCTTTGATTCGGTGAAACCATCAGCAGTTACAATGGCTCTGAAAACCTGCGGTATTGAAGATGCATACATTAATATTATTAATAACATCTATGAAAATGCAAGTGCAAAGATTCGGCTGTTTGAAAATACAACACACATAAAAATTGGAAAGGGAGTGAGACAAGGTGACACCATATCTCCGAAGCTCTTTAATGCCACATTGGAGGGTGTTTTTCAGTCGCTGAGCTGGGGAAACAAAGGGATAAAGATTAATGGAGATTATCTAACCCACCTTCGTTTTGCTGATGACGTAGTCATTTTTGCAACTACCCCATCAGAGCTGCAGAGTATGATCCAGGAACTTGCTGACAAGAGTAAAGAAGTGGGATTAAAAATGAACTTTCAGAAGACAAAAGTGATGTTCAATGCTTTTACAAGAAATGAAGATTTATCGATTGATGGAGAAAAGCTGGAGATAACAGACACGTACGTTTATCTTGGACAGCAGATATCAAGTGAGGGTCACATTGATGAAGAAATTAATCGGCGTACAAAACTTGCCTGGAGAGCTTTTGGAAGAAACAGCATAATTTTCAAGAGCAATATGCCATTATGTCTTAAAAGAAAAGTGTTTGATCAATGCATCCTTCCAGTGCTTACGTATGGTGCAGAGACGTGGACCTTAACTAAAAGAGACATACAAAGGCTGCAGACAACTCAAAGAAGCATGGAGAGGTGCATGCTTGGTGTAACCAGGAGAGATAAGAAGAGGAACTCGTGGATCCGAAAAATGACAAGAGTGGAAGACATCATGATCAGAGTTAAATCCCTGAAATGGCAATGGGCTGGACATACTGCCAGAAGGACAGATCATCGATGGACAGCTGAAATTTTAGATTGGATTCCAAGGGACAGGAAAAGACCCAGAAGAAGACCACATGGGAGATGGGTGGATGAAATTAGAAAGTATGCAGGGGTGACATGGAGGAGACTGGCACAAGACAGACCGTTGTGGAGGAAACTTGGGGAGACCTTCGTCCAGCAGTGGATTGATAATGGTTGACAATGATGATGATGATGATGATATATATATATATAAGGAGTGATGTGACGGGATAATAAGGAGTGATGTGACGGGATCAGTAAGGGTCGGACGCAGTATTGGTAAGACGAAGGATCTAAGCGCATTTGATCGTGGGCAAACTGTCGGAGCCCGACGAATCGGTCACCCCATCTCGGAAGTTGTGCAGGCACTGGGATTTTCACGAGCCACTGTGTCACGGGTACACCGTGAGTACATCGAATCCGGTAAAACCATCCCTGCAAGGGCCAACTGCCGTGGACAACAGCGTCTGGATGAGCTTGGTCATCGTCGGCTAGCTCGCATTTGTAAGAGCGGAGAGACGGGCCAGAGTAGAAGAAATCACTCGGCAATTTAACGCTGGTGCACAAGAACGTTTAAGCAACCACACCATCCAGAACCATCTCCTCGCTATGGGGTACAGAAGCCATCGTCCCACGGGGGTACCACTGCTGACCGCACATCACAGGGTGCAAAGATTAGCATGGGAGAGGGAACATCACCACTGGACCCTAGACAAGTGGAAAAATGTTGCCTGGACTGATGAGTCGAGATTCACGTTGGTACATGCGGATGACAGGATACCAGTACCGCGCAGACCACATGAAGCGATGGATTCTTCTTGCCAGAAGGGTACTCTTCAAGCTAGTGGGGTTGACATTCTCGTCTGGGAACTCTTTACGTGGACTGAAATGGGACCCCTGGTACGTGTGACATCGTCCATCACAGGTCAACGTTACCGGGATATCCTGGACGACCATTTGCTTCCGTATGTGCGTCTTCAACATCCCACTGGGGACCTCATCCTGCTACAAGACCATGCACCGTACCATCGCTCCCAAATTGTATGCGAATGAATGGTTGGATGAACACTCCACCGACGTGACCTCGCTTCCTTGGCCAGCTATGTTACCTGACCCCAATCCCATCGAGCACATCTGAGATGCCATCGAGAGAGATGTTCGAGGTTCTGACCTCCCCACCCCATCAAATCTTCGTGAACTGTGGGATCTTGTTCAGGGGTCGTGGATCCGTATGGCTTCCCAACGCTTCCAGTGTCTTGTCGAGTCCATGCCGAGACGAATCGCCGCCGTCATCAGGGCGAAAGGTGGTGCTACGCGGTATTAGACAGGTATCTCCAATTCAATTGCTCTTCAGTGTATATGCGATACCCTACCGTACCGGACCCTAGTCTATCTCCTGAGTGGTATTTCGGTACGTTCTGCCTGCTCGTTTCGGTGTTATGCTAATTTCTCCTCTTCGTCCTTAATTTTTGCACACCAGTGTAGTTCTTGTAGTCTAACAACTTGAATTTTCTTAATTCTGTCCTCGGTCATGAAACATTACTCAGGAACTGCATTAAATCAACACTAAACACAATCAGTCAATGCATGTGAACAACTAAACAGTTAATTTCCACTACCCCAACGGCGCCATACGACACGGCCGCACGGATCATTGAAAATGTGTGCCTTCCTTCCCGTTGTCGCCAGACGCCGATCGCCCCTTTTTTCTCAACGTTCTCCACCCCGTAAACCATATTTCCTCAAACCCCTTTTGCTTTTAAGTTAGGATAATACCTACCGGCCCAGAATATGGCGGCCCATCGAGAATTATCCCGATTTCCCGCCTGCCCAGTCTGCGCCGGCCCTCATGCTGAGTTTTAATATCCTAAAACTGCACTACATCTTTAAATGACCAAGTAAAGGTAGCAAAGAATTAGCCATCAAATTATGGGTACGCTCTTTAGGATAAACCTAGTGATTCTAATTGATACATTGATTATAAATTGATACATTTAACGTCTCTTATCGAGGAATTTCAATGAAACTCCACTGATGTATGATATTTAACACAAAAACACATTTAACTGAAAGAAACAGAGAAACTGCGATCTTTCTTGGGATCATTTCCCTCGAAATTTCGTTTATCTTTCCTTCGGAGAAGAAATCATTCCTTTGTGTAATGAATTATCTTATAGATTTGAAAAGCATAAATGTGTTTCATTACAGCAAATTTGATGTTCCAACTGGTAGAGAAATTTGATAACCTTTGAGAGTCGCTCCCACGTATGGCTGGTTCTATATTGTAATAACTCGAGTCTATTTTTTCAAAAATCCTGCAGGGTTCATGAAACAGGAACATTACGACAGATGTACTCAAAGATGAAATGATAAAATTATGTTATCAAACTTCCAGAGTTCGACGCTAAACAAGAAATCGAAGCTTACCCACATAGTGTGATCTCAGTACACTTCTTTTCGTTATTACTAGATGGCACCACTAATCCCTCCAGCTACGTTGCTGTCTCGAAATTATTAAGAAGCATATTACAGTATTTTATACTTAGAAATGGAACTAACTTTTCAGAAAATTTCAAAACTTCCTACTCCTGGGCTATAACTTTTCCGAAATTTCTGAGGAATTGGCTGCGTAATAACAGTTGAATGTGACAGTTTTATGCCAAATGGTTGTGTGCCTACAGTTACATGCAAAGATTTTGCACGGCCAATGTAGACTAAACTAAATAATGTTTCTAATAAGACGAGGTATTTACACTTGGGTGTTTCATGTAGAAAAGATAAGAAGCAGCACACACGACAAATAATATATTTTACATAATCCATGCTCCTTTATTAAAAATATTAGTTTAAAGGGCGCGGCTACAAGGTACAGAGAGGCCCTAGAGGCCATATAGTCTCCCACATGAAAGTTTACTGAATTAAATTTTATTGTTCTTCGTAAGGCCGGAAACACTTAGGTTTCAGGTATTCTTCCGTTTGACTGATAGCTCATTTTCAAAGTATTTTCTGAAAAAGAGTCGGGGCATTCACCCCATCTCACCGTCCGTAGGTGTATCCGTGCCTGTCGACCCCTCTCCTTCCCTTTCCAGTAAATAAAGACCTTTCGAACTGTGATTTGTATTACTTTCTTTGTAGCGGAAAGTACAGTCCTCAAAAAAAAAAAAAAAAAAAAAACGAGCCACCCCCCTTAACTTTGCAACCACTCGCCACAGATAGACAAGTAAGGTACCGTTGGAAAGCACTCGAAGGGAACTATCGCGTGATGCGAAGAAACATGCTAATTATGCTAATTAACATGTTAATTAGCTCGTTATCTCCACATTTTTCCATATAAGGGGTATGTTATTTTATGCACATTCCATTTAGCGCACGGAAAAACCCTTAAATTCTAAATATCCTCCTAATCGGATGATTAATAGCGAAGATATTTGCAAATAAAGTTTGAGGGGCATCCATATATTTACATCTGGGAAAAAACACCTGGAATGTTTCTTTACCTGAAAGGACAGTGATAATGCTGGAAAGTTGGCGTCTTACCCGAACCTCAGACAAATTGAATGCAGAGTACAGAACAAAAGCCCTGACAGTGATTTGTACGGTAACTTTTGCCATCCAAGGACGGAGTTCATTTAGTATTGCCGTTTCCTTTATAACAGCTTCATTTATTCGTGCTAATGACTTGAATTAATATTAGAATAAACAGTATGCATTTTTCTAATAACGGAAAACCTGAATCTGTGCAAGCTGAAATTTGTTTTGAATTTTCTGGTTTCCAATCCTTACATTTTATCGCGGCACTGAGCATTCGCATATCACTGAACAGTTGTCTCATAATAGAAAATTGAGCAGAACCACGAAATCCGATTTTTTACGCTTTCCGACCGTAAGGTGAAAAAGCGTATATGCTCCAGCTTTGTCCGTCTGTCTGCCTGACCGCACGATTACTCGAGTAAAAATGATTCGGTTTCAATGAAATTTTAGTATGTGGTAGGGGACAATCTGAGGACGAACTCTGTAGAAAACTGATGAAATGGGGGCAAAGGTTAGAACATAAGAGCGGGAACCATTCCATCGCCGTTATGCGTCATAACTTACGTAAAAATGCTTTCATTCCAACAAAACTTTATCATATTGTTTCGTAGATATACTGAACCTGTCCTGTTGCATATTATCGAAATGGGGTCAAAGGGCAGGACACAGGAGCGAGATTTATTGCACAGCCATTATCCTCATAACTTAACTAAAAATGCTTCTATTGCAATAAAACTTTAGTGTGTTGTTACGGAGGTATATTGAACCAATTATGTTTGATATCATCGAAATTGGGTTGAAGGTCAGGACACAGGAGCGAGATTTATTCCACAGCCATTATTCGTTTTGGAAATGGCTTTAGCAAAGTGTTTCGACAGCGTGGGATCTATTCCATATGATTTGCTAATTTCCACCTCAAAACGCACTTTTCTTTCATAGTTATGGTGCTTAACATACGAATTAATGGGAACAGCTATGTCTTGTAATTTAAAATTGCACATGTCATATAATAAATTCACGTGTTAATTTAAAACAATATAATTTTCTTTGTTCGAAAGTATGAACTTTTTCCCATTTTGTCGCTCACAGCCAACGCCCCCTGAAACAGGGCCCAAACACCTCCTGCTCTCCGACGTCTGACGTCACTACAGGAAGACCTGTTAAATTTGACGAACGGCCGTAACCATAGTCAGCGTTTGTGATCTTGTGAGATTATTGTAGCGTCGCTCCATGAGGTTGTTCATTGTTCTTGCAGCTGACTTATTCATATCATTCCACTCTTTGTTATTTATTTCACGGTGTTAAAAAATATGTTTAGTTCTAATATGCCTTCACATTGTTGTGTACTAAATTGCCGTTGCAATTACGACACAGGTCCTAAAGCGTCAGTGTTTAAATTTCCCGGGAATGAAGAACTACGCTCCAAATGGTATCGTGAAATTTCTCGAGATTTCCAGCCTACAGGAGCTTCAAGGTTATATATGTTTTATTAGCTCTTTTATAATACAGTTTCTTTACGATTTTGTATTTAGTGTGAAATATAGTCTAGTTAAGAGAACGATCTTTAACCTTAGTAATGTACCACAATAAAGTGTTTTATCTGAAGAGGTTTGAACCGGAATTAGATCGCGTAGTATATAATGAATAAAACTCTGTAAACTAGGTTGTAATGTACTGTTAATAAAGTTATTTGTGGTTTTGTTAATTCTACGGCTATACATTTTTCTATACACTAGAATTGCAGAATTTCAAACTGATTCATTCCTTAAGATATGCTAAAAACTCTGGTTTTTATACATTATTTTGGTGCACAATTTTTTTTATTCCTTCGAAATAAAGAAGGTGAAAACCATGAATTGGTTTTAGTATATGGAACTGATCTTAAAGTTCACTTAATCAAATCAAAAAACCTTTTTTAAACAGTAAAAACAAACGTTTTGACACGAAATAATTTTCCAACTGTAAATGTTACATTTTTCGAAGAACATACATGAAAAATCTGTAGCAATTGGTGAAAATCCTCCAAATATCAGTATACGTGTAAAGAACGATGTCTTTGCTAATCAGTGAATAAGCAAAGACATCGTTCTTTACACTTTTTCAACACACAGCAACCAAAAAATTGTTATTTGGCAACTGCTTGGGAAACGAATCCAAAATCTCTCGGCTGGATATCAAGAGATCTGCGATTCGTTTCCCGAGCAGTGGCCAAATAACAATTTTTCGGTTGCTGGGTGTTGCTAAAACGTGGAAAGAGCAATGTCTTTGTTTATTTATAGCAATTGGATTGACACTTTTTTCTTCCACCAACAGGGTGGTTAAACTAAGTTTTATTACTTTTAAATTTCAATTCCCTAAGGTAATGCGACTATTTATGGCACACTGTTGGGACAAAAATAAGAACACTTAGAACTATTGAAATGACGGTGCAAAAAGGTTTCTTAACTAAAGATAACCACTTTTTGCATCTAACATATTTAGAAAAGAAATTTATTTAACTTAAATGCCCTAGATAGTGTGTGTTGAAACTTTACAGCAAGGGTAAATATTAGTGATTGTTATAAAAACGTATTTGTGAATGTGAAAGTTAAATAAAACTGAAAATTATAAATGTGTCAAACTAAAACATATATCAATATCATGTTCGACTTCTTTTCGGTATTGTATTGGAAAAATAAAATTATAAATACAAATTCGATTTGGCTATACTGAAAAGATTGCAACATTTTATTGGCAAGTGTTATAATGCAGTAAGTGAATTAAATAATTATTTAATCATTACGGAACATCATAAAAAAAAACATTTGCAAATAATAAACAAAAATTGAATAATTGAATCCATTTATATATTTTTCACCTTCACCTTTTTGTATTTCAGTACTTTCCCATTTTTTCATTTTTTCATAATTTAAAAAGTTATCTGTTCATAATGTAAATTTATGTTCATTTTTTCATAATTTAATTTCATGTTTTCGTTATTTAAAAAGTTATTTTGTTTAGTCTATTTCTTACTAATTTTTTTATTTGAAATACCTTTGTCATGAACCTCTTACTAAGTATATGTAGAGTGTTCTAAAAGGTGATTTCTAATAAAATGCAGGCTCCCACCCTCTTAGTTAATTGTCTGATCTGTGTTAAAGGAGGTGAAAATGGAACTTTTAAAGGATCCTTTCTTGAAGCTAAACTAAATTTTAAAAATTTAGAAGAAAGTATCTTTTAAACATCTTAGTTTACTAAAAGAATAAGTTTCTGCATGGAAAAATAAGGTAAAATGTTAATAATCGATGTGCAAATTTTTATGCCGCCTCGGTGGGGCAGTGGTCTAAGCGATGGCCTCTGATCAATTGTCCGAAAAAGGTGCGGGTTCGAATCCAGGTGAAGCATGGATGTTGTGTTTGTCTTACATCACTGGCTCTCTCCCTTCCCTGGAACCAGTGGCCCTAAATTAGGGACGGGAGACTGCTTATAGCCCATTGAGTTGCCTTCAGTGGTCGTTAAATTTCCAATAAAATAAAATTCATTTTAATCCTTGGGAATACATTAATTGCGAAGAAAATATGTAAATAAATTTCTCCATTGGAAACATAAGGCAGAGATTTTAGGTGGAACCACCTTAATGGAGCAGAGTCATCGCCGTCGGACAGGCACAGCACCCATCGCGGTCAGTCAGTCACATGCATTATCCGAGATCGCTGTTCCACCTTGATCTAATAGCGAGAATCTATCGTCCCACAAAACTCAAACACAGATGCAGCTGTAGAATTCTTCCTCTCGCTCTTAGAATTATCGCGTTTTAGGCAGGCAGGCCTATCCAGTGGGAGGTACCTAGAGAGTCCGGACTCTCTAGGTTCTTTCCCCCTTTCCCCCCAGAAATTTTTAAATACGCATAATATATTTTTTGCGTATCACAAACATTGCTCTTGAAAATTCGCAAAACCAATGCACTTAAACATGAGCTTTTGCAAATCGTTAAATTAATGTGAATATGTATGGTTTGATGTAGAATGTCTGCACTGATCTGGCTGTGTTCGGATACGAAGAAAGTGAGGAATAATGATCCGGAGTAGAAGATGCAAAGTAGTGTAACGGGCCAAAAGTTAACTGTGCTAAAATATTTCCTGAGCCCCTCCCCAACAAAAGTTCTGGATACGTGCCTGATTTTTAGGTATCACGTTCTTTTTCTTCTTCTTTTTTTAATTTTTGTCCAATCTGGATTTATATTGTTCATTTCCAAATGCCTCTGAAGAATAGTCATGTGCTGACGTTAAAATTCGAACTGGAAATTTTGGACAGTATTTTACACCGATGAGCCATTACATTATAACCACCTACCTAATAAGCTGTAGGACCCCCTTTAGCCCGCAAAACAGCGGCCACTCGGCGAGGCATCGATTCGATGAGGTGGCGACAGGTATCCTGGGATATCCGGTACCATAATGCCAACAGCAGGTCTTCCAGTTCACGTTCATTTCGGGGTGGTGGTGGTGATTTAGCGCGAATCCGCTTTTCCACTTCGAACCACAAATGTTCGATTGGGTTCATGTTAGGCGAATTTGGAGGCTAGGGCATTAACAGAAAGTCACCAGCATGTTCCTCGAACCACTTCTTGACAATTCTGGCAGTGTGGCATGGCGCATTGTTTTATTGGTAATGGCCATTACCGGCAGGAAACACTGAATGGGTGAACTCGGTCCGCAACAATGTTCAGATACCTGGCAGCTGTCAGGGGTTGTGCTATTGGGATAATGGGGCCTAAAGTGTCCCAAGAAACCATCGCCCACAGCACAACACCGACGCCACCGGACTATTTCCGCCAAACAGTGCATCCAAGTGCATAACCTCCGTGGATAATCGGCGTATCCGCGCTCGGCCGTCTATGTGATGCAACAGGAATCTTGATTCGTCAGACCAGGTCACTTTCTTCCAATCATTCACGTCCAATCTCAATGATCTTGGGCACATTTCATGCGTCGTTGACGATGACGCGCAGTCAGCATGGGGACCTTGTTGGGTCTTTGGCTACGCAGTCCCATGCGCATAAGGCTGCAATGAACTGTGTGATATGACACATTGCTCTGATTACCACTATTGTAGCTGCGGGTGATTTGTCGTACTGTGGCCCTTAGGTCGCTGTTAGCAATGTGCAATATTATCCGCTCCCCTCTGGCATCAATGAGCTCAGGTCGACACACGGCTGAACGACGGTTCGTCGGTTAACCATGTGTGCCCCACTTTTGATACGTACTCACTACAGCGGCACATGAACAACTCACAAACTGCGCCGTTTCCGATGTCGTACTTCCGAGGCGCTGTGCCATCACAATTTGTCCTCCATCAAACTCCGATAAATCGGTAGCTTTTCCCATTCTGACTCCGAACAGACTGCTAGATCAAAGCCGGTCCTCGGGTTGTATATATACTGATATGTGAACTTCACCTACGCGACCGTTCGGTCTCCAGGTGCGCTCATCTCTGTAGGCTAGGGGTGGTCATAATGTAATGGCTCATGGGTGTATATTTCAGAGTTTTTCCTTTTTTCAGCTCGTGAGTGAGCAAATTGTAAACATTAATTATTATTGTTGTTATATATAGTCGCTTAGGTGGCGCAGTGGTCTAGGCACTGGTTTCTGACCATCGTTAGAGTGGTTCTGGGAATGGTCAGAAACCAGTGCCTAGACCAGCAATTCTAGCACACCACCCATGCCCCTGGAGGAAGCATGGGTGGGGTGCTAGAATTGCTGCCCTAGCTGTCCGCTTTCCCTGGAAGCAACATCCTCAGATTAGGATCAGGCAAATCCTTTTTCCCCCAGAGTACCATGGTCTTGAAACCGCGAAAACTATCCTGTTATTTTAAAATTTATTCAGAGAAGGCTGTAAGGTGTATATTGGAGAGTTCTATGCACATAAACATGTATGTGCATTTTCTTGGTAGATGAGACGGATTCAGCTCAACATATTTTCATCTTAGGAGATATGCATTAAGCATGTACGCCAAATTATAGAGTGATAGAATCACGTGATGAATTCTGATAACCTTGAAAGGGTATTTCTTCTTCCAAAGATTTTCGATTTTTTATGCTATCTCTGGAAAACTCCAAGCTGGACGTTTAGTACAATACATCTTGAAATACTGTTTTGCTTATCTTTGTTTATCCAACTAAAAGCAACGAAGAAGTGATACTACATTAGAAGAGTTTTACCAGGTAGCCATTTACTCTCAAATTACTAATTAAATCGCATACGCCAGTGTTCAACTGCAACAAATTAACTGCAATTTTCCAAGGCTACACAGTTTACTCTTAAAATTATAAAGTACATTTAAAAATTATTCTTCCAGTAGACAAGAGTTTGTATTAAGCATAGGGAAAACAATGTTCTTTCGAATTCTTCAGACATGGCACTTTTTACTTAGAAAAAAATGCTTATATCATGTAAAAGAATGTCATCTTATTCAGTTGTTTTTTTCTTGAAAATGTATCCAGCACGGTCTAACCTGGCACTAGCTAGTGCTAGAGGTTGCCGTACAATATAATTGAAAGTCATTCAGTTTCTTACACGGTATTACACCTTGCTCCTTACTGTCACGTAAGAGTGGAGCTCCACTCTTTGTTCCTCCAGCTCTGTGAGGGAATATCCAGTCCGAGGGTAATATACATATATGCGCCGTCTTTCAGCGGCTGAGGAGCTCATAACAGGGAGATAGCTTGTGTTGGCAACACGGTGTATGATACACAACTCTGGAAAAAAAATTGCGTGTTAATGTCACTTGTCACTAAATAGCGAAATCACCATGTGGGCCGATAACTCCACACAACCTTATGCATTATTATATGAAGAAGAGGGCAGAAGCATTCGTTTTTTAAGAATGCTATTTTTCTTGGAATTGAAAACAAATCTGAAATGCTTCGTAATCATGCACTTTTACGCCTAATAGCTCCGATGTCGTCAATTATAGCGAAATATATTCGTATTTATATTTGATAATTGTATGGATCAGTAGGCACTCATTGTATTTTATGCTTCCACTGCATTATGCAGGAAAATTTCGTCCTTTAAATGTAGAACAGCAAATTTAAAACTGCGGTTAATAGTTTTTTCCATCGTAAAGTAGTCTTTTTTTTATTTGAAAAAAAAAAAGTGAAATGTTCATCTATGCATGACTGTTATTTTTTCATAATTGCCGCCATTTATCCATATATAAATGGCGGCCAGTTTCCAAAATTGCTGGAGAGGCAAGCTACTTTTCAGCCTGGATTCAAATAAATTTATTCAATTTAATGTCATTTGTTTCACATTATATATATTTTTAATTACTTTCTCATGTGCAAAGTATATAAAATAAGTAACGTGACCCGTGAAAAGATTCATAAAGATTTTACCGGAGACGCACGTTTTACATGATTTTGAGACCAACACAAAACCTATTTATGTAAGACTCGTGCCTTTCTCCTAAATATATTTTTTCTCAGTCTGAATTGTCCTCTTGGACTACTTGGGAACTCTTAAGCCAGTTTGAGTATGAAATACATTGCATTGAAATCGTTTTTTATTAAAGAGTTCAGCAGAAGATAAAAAGCAAGACTGAACTATACAGTACATCTTTTTCATCTCAAACAGCATTCTATGTACACCTCTACCTTCACTGACGCCAAAAGTAAAACAAATTCTGCACACAGCGTTTAGCCATGCAGCAAGTGAGAAAGCTTATCTTACGCTTTTATTGTCTTGTATATGAGATCTATCTTTCGTTCTTTCTGTTTGGCGAAGTGATTTATTATATGGTAATAACATGGCTGTTCTGCTTCCATCCTCTTCACAAGCACCTTCTCGATTAACAGAACTGGTAAACTTGAAAACCTGTTTTGCCCAATGAAGTTTCTCTTCTATTGTTTTTTATCCTCTTCACGCACGAGAAACTGCGTTCTACAGAGGCCGATGTTGCAGGAATTGTTACTATGAGGGAAAGAGATCTAAACAACTCTGGCAGTGCCTGTGCTTGATTATTATTGTACACAATCTACCAACAACTAATTGGACACCTGTGATAGCAAAGGAAAACGAAGTTTATTCACCTTGAATAGTTGGTGAAGCCTCCACGAGCGGCGATTACAGCTACGACCTTCCGGGGCATGCTCTCAACCAGGCGTTGTACGACGGCTAGCGGTATTTTCTTCCACTCGGCTTGGAGAAGACAGGTCAGTTCCTTCACCGATTTCGAACGGGGGGCACCCCTTAAGTCGACGCTCCACCTCGTCCCAGAGGTGCTCGATAGGGTTAAGGCCTGGGCTCTGCGCAGGCCAGTCCATTCGATTAACCCCATTGTCACCATACCAAGCCATGGTGAATCTCGCAACATGACAGGTGGCATTGTCATCCCAAAAGTAACATGGGTCCACCCCGTAAAACTGCCACAACGTAGGAAGCTCATGGTCATCCATGCAAACAATGAAAACAACTAAATAAGATGACAATCTTTTACATGATGTAAGCAATTGTTTCTATTTAAAAAGTGCCATGTCTGAAGAATTCGAGTCTACCAGGAATTGCGACCAATGGTCCAGTGCCATACCAGGAGAAACACCCCCATAGCATAGTTCCACCGCCGCCGAACTTCACAGTTGGCACAATACGTTCCGGCAGGAGGCGTTCTCCAGGCAGACGCCAAACACAGACCCTGTCATCCGAACGGTAGAGGGTGAACCTTGATTCGTCGCTCCAGATAACCTGTTTCCAATGTTCAACGGTCCATTGTCGACGTTCTTTGCACCACGTTAGCCGAGCAGCGCTATTGGACTTGGTGATCAAAGGCTTTTGGGCGGCAGCACGTCCATGATAACCGAGCAGATGAGCTTCCTTACGGATGGTATTCATCGAAAGAACCCTCCCGGATGCATGTTGAAACTCCTCGCGTACGTGGCCCATCGATTTAGTGCGGTTCTTCCGAATTTCTGTAGGCAGCACCCGTCGGTCTCTAACTCCCAGTTTTGTGGGTCTGCCGAATCGGGGCACATTCCGACAGTCACCTCTCATCTACCACTTGCCAATCACGTAGGCCACTGTCGATTTTGGGTACTTCAACTCGCTGGATATGCACGTATGGATCGGCCATTTCTGTGATACCCGACGATTACACCTTTCTCGAAATCAGAGAGCTCCAAACTGCGTGGCATCTTGCATGCGACTGGTTGCGTTGTTGTTTCCCACACGATATTTAACGGTGGCGGCCGTGACGTGTATCAGGACCGCAGATATCGTCGATTGCAGGGGTGTCCAATTACTTGTTGGTAGATAGTGTATATGGTAAATAGAAGTTCTATTGTACTTCAGGCATTGTTCCACATATCTCTGTCTGAATATAGAACCTGCAGCTCCTTATGTAGTTCGTTGCCATCAAAGTATTTTTCATACGTTTGAAGCAGAGCTTTAAAAAAATGTTCAGGAAAAATTCTAGAATGAGCTTCAAAGCAGTGTAAATCGATGAGCTGAAGAAATTTCAATTTCTCAATGTCAGACAACTGGCATTTTAACCGAGTTGTAACATTGTATATTACCTCATAATACAGTATTTTGTATTGCACGGTGGCTGAAATATCATTGCTTCCTTTAAATCTCTTAATTAGAGAACCAACCTCACTGCACACGTTATGATAGAGATAATCAAACTGTCTCTGATCTGTAAAGTACTACAATTTTTTACATAAGCCATTAATTCGTTTGTTACAGAGTGTAATATCGGAACTATTTGATTGCAGTACAGACACAGTAACCTCAGTTAAACTAAATATATTTTTTATATAAGAGAAGAAAAACGAAATTAAAATCTTGGAGCCACAGTTTTAGTCCTGCTGCTTCGTGAATTGTCTCACCATCATAGCTGGAACCATCCTCAATTTTTTCAAATACTTCAATTAGCAGCAACCTGTGGTCCACTATGGTAGACACTAAACAAGATTTGAAGTTACACCTGGTCTGTGATACACGAGGTGGTCTGGGTCCACCAAAAGATTCCAGAAATGAATACGCTTTGTCTATTTTGGAAAAGAATGCACAAATTGCATTTAAATTTGAAAAAGAAATGCATGCTTCCTTCAACACTGACGCTGATCTGCTGAAAACTAAGTTCAGCCTGTGTGCGTAGCAATGAACAAATAATGCTTGAGGGGCATCACACTTAACTTTTTCTTGCAATCCATGCAGCTCTGATGCCATCACTGCTGCGCCATTATAAGTCTGTACAACTAGTTTTTCTTTGTAGCTCAATGTTTCCAGCTCGCGATCCAGTAATTCTTTAAGCGAAGTAGTACACCGATTAGAACTTACATAATAAAATCCCAAGAAAATTTCTACTAGTGCTCCATATTTTACGAATTGAACTATAATTGATATTTGTGCATGGGAGCTAATGTCTGCCGCTTCATCAATCTGTCAAGAAAACAAAACTGGACATTTTCAATATCTGCATTGATTTCATTTCTAACTATATGAGCAACTGATTCGATTAAATCATTCTGTATTGTTTTTGAAATTCCTGAAAATGTTGTACTATTTTCCATAAACACTCTCAATGTTTCGTCACTCTTGGAGAGTAAATCAATCATGTCGCGGTAATTTCCCTTATTTTAAGAGACTTCGCTCTCATCGTGTGCACGAAATGGGAGCTCTTGTCGGGCCAATCAATCAACTTCATTACATCACGATTATTTTTTACTTTTTCATAATGACGTAAGTCACTTGTTCGCTTCGTTGAGAGAGTAGTCTATCCTTGTTTTGCTTAGCAACTCTAATTTAACAACTGCCAGAGTGTGATTTTTACACTTTTTGTGCTTGTCCAAAACACTTGGTAAGTTTTTCAAATCATTGAAGCCCTTCTCCTGCCAGACTTCATTGCCACATATACAGGGTGTTTCAAGACTAATAGAACTAACTTTAAGGGGTGATAGAACACACCGAAAAAAGCACTTTTCGTCAGAGAATGCGTGGTCGCAAGTTACGCGGTTAGGCGCTAGAGGGCGCTTTCCGTTTCCCCACACACGCCGTATTTCGCAACGCAAAGACGGGAATAGCACAACAAATCGAAGCAAAGCTTTATTGCAGACAAAATAAAAAACAAAACGTGACATCACAAAATTACATCAAATTTGCAAACATTAATAAGTAAATACTGAAATTAATTACTTTTACAAAAGCTTCTCAAAATGGCGACAGCCACTCCTGATGCACGCTTCGCATCGTCGGCGTAAAGACGCCCGTATGTTGTGGAAAATACCAGGCATTTCCCGGACAGCTGCAGCAGGGACTGAAAGTCTGGGGACTAGTACCTCATTGGAATCAATGGGAGAGCAGTACATTACAGACTTAAGATGTCCAGATAAAAAGAAATCCAGTGGGAACAGATCTGGTTTTCGTGGGGGCCAAGCGATGGGTCTACTTCGGCCAATCCATTGGCCTGGATATGTGGCGTTCAAGTAATCACGCACATTAGTGCTAAAATGAGCTGGCGCTCCATCATGCTGGAACCACAGTTTACGGCGTACGGCTGCTGGTACATGCTGGATAAATTCAGGCAAGACTTGTCGAAGGAAAATAAGGTACGCCCTCCCATCCAGACGTTCCGGTAAAAGATATGGGTCTTTGCGTTGCGAAAGACGACGTGTGTGGAGAAACGGAAAGTGCCCTCCAGCGCCTAACCGCCTAACTTGCGACCATGTATTCTATGAAGAAAAGTACTTGTTTCGGTGTGTTCTATCACCCCTTAAAGTTTGTTAATTTAGTTTTGAAACACCCTGTATTAAGAGAATACAACGTGGTTTGTAACAAATATATATATTTTTTAAGTCGACCGTGGTTTCGTGGGGTATTGACCGAGCTTCATCAGGACGAATGGCACGTAAATATTCAATTGCAATTGATTATTTGCGTATATAATATAAAATAAAATTTGAATATTTACGTGCCATTCGTCCTGATGAAGCTAGGTCAATACCCAGCGAAACCATGGTCGACTTGAAAAAAATTAATATTTGTGAAAAACCACGTTGTATTCTGGTGATATGAATATAGGTTTTTGGTTGCTTCACTACCAGTTAGCCATTGTTCTTTTCTGTACCAGTCAATATTAAAACCTCTATTGGAAGTTTTGCCCTTTGAAGTCACCTTTTTCATTTCAGGTTTAGACCTACCATCATTTTTAATTTGATTCTTTTCTTCAAAATCGCTCCTACTGAAAGGCTTTTCCAGTAAGCTATCCACCATATTAGATATGTTTGAAGCAGAGGCCATAGTCTGACAATTAACTCTTCATAAAACATAAATAAAATTAGTTACACAAACATTTGTGTGAAAAACAGCAACTAGGAGGAAGGCGCTATGCAATGCCGCTCGAAGTCAGAATGAGGAGTTAACACAGTGGAGCTGCCTACAGAGAAACAGCTGTTCCCGTGAGGCAAGATAACATCTGCCTCACAGGAAGTTCATGGTGCGCGTGCGCTCTTTGTATTCGCGGTTCCACCACCTACACTTCGTATCTACTGATTCAGTGGGAGTAAAAAGGTTAGGCGCAAAACCTACAAGAGGCATTTCGCTTCCTGCCTCACCGACAGAAATCGCAAGCTGCGGACATTTCGTAGCTACGTGCTACAATGAACGCATAGACGACATTTAATTCGAAAAAAGTAACTAGCATAAACTTTTGCACCCCTATTACCGACCTGTACTGAATGAACAAAACGAATAATTCTAACTAAGAGTCTTGAAATTCTGAGGAGGCACTGCCTTCCTTGCCTGCTCCCAAATGCCGCCACTGATGGTGGCGCGCCTGTATAATGTAAACAATTTGGACTGACGGAGTTCTGCTGATATCAAAGATAAATTAGTGATCGTTCTTCACCTGTTGGGTCTTTAAAAGCTGATACACGTTTCTTAAATGTCGAATATCATGTCCGACAGTTCGATACGAAACGTTTTTGCCCCATATCAAAAACGTAAAGGAATTGAACTGATTCTAGTCCGACACAAGCTGCGCTATTATAAATTTTATTCCCTTTCTAAATTAAAAAGAACTGACGTGCTTTAACTCCTCTAGAGAAACACTTCAACGTTTCGGGAATTTCAATACCACACAACTACGCAAAGTAATTATTAAAAAATGCTTGTGATAAATACAGTTTTAGCACTGATACAATCATGAACACTGTCCTATGTATTCCTATGATGATTAGGGTAAACGATCGGTTTCGAATCCTGCAGACCCCTTGGCGAGCTACGACATTGACTATCCATTTTTCTAACTATTAACTGTTTGGGGACTTGTATCACTTGACTATCACACACTGTGGTTAGGACAATGGGTACAACTCCGATGCCTTGTTTTGGGGCATGACACTCTACTCTGAGATAAATTTGGTACTTTCCCGTTCTCATTTGCTTGGGGTTTCTTTCCTTACAATTTTGTTGCATTACAAAATATCGACAACATTTAGGATTCAACTACCTTTCTGTTTAACTCATAGCATATTTTTAGGGTGTTTTATAAAAAAGAATTAGCCAATTCACCCAATCAATCCGTCCGAAGGTCTATCCATGCTAATCAAAAATGTGCCTTTCCAGATATTTTGAAAAGTTCTCTTCATGAGAGACCATCATAATCTAAATGCATCAAAAAATTGGACACACTGAAGTTTGCAGTACTTGCTAAGGACTCTGAATGTGAAATTTTGAAATTCTCGAAGTCAGCTTATAACGAGTTTTTTTTTCAGTTGTCCCCAATTATATGTGTATGTGTGATTCTGAGAAGAGGGAAGTGTTAAATGTTCCATTTCTGAAAATGTTCGTGTCTTAAAAATCTATTTTTTAGAGCTTGAAACCATGCAGTTTTATCTCTGTAGATTGAAAAGTTCTTCACAGTTCTTCACAATTACACCTAAAACCCTATCTGAATATTTTTAAAAGCATAACATTTTTATTTTCACTGAGGATTTCTCGCTCGTGAGGCCCTGCAGCTTGAAAACCATAGCATTTTGAACTGATATGGTTAACATAATTTCTCATCAAGAACAAAAGTTATTTTAGTTCCAGCGAATTTTTGTCATCTTTTACTTCCCGTTGCTTGGCAAATTTCCCCTGGAACATGAGAAATTTTAGGTGTTTTAGAATACCTCGAGAGAAGAATAAAGCCTGACCGACCGAGATTCACATGTTCAAGAGATAACACTGGCAACCCCTTTTGTTTCTATCTGCTTTTCGAAATATTGTGCTAACCCTTTGACTGCTGGTGAAGTGCTTTTAAAGGAGTGAATTCTCCTTTTGTTATTTTCGCCATTCATGACATTGTAAATGGACGATGTCATCTCTCTTTCCACGTTATTTTTAAGCAACGCATAGCGACTGAAAAATTGTGTTCCGACACCGCTGGGATCGAACCCCAGAACTCTCGCTAACTAGTCGAGTGCGTTCGAATTTACGCTACGGCGCCAACAATTCTCAGCGCCTTGCGTGGTTTACCAGTCAGCATCTGACTACACGAATACGTATTGATGGTCTCAGAAACTGAGATGGCGTCATCTGGTGGCATTTAACGCAACAGCTATTTAATTGTAGCTGATAAATTCAAAGGGCGATTAGAAATGGTTAATATATATCAAATACGTGGAGATAATGTAAATGGACGATGTCATCGCTCTTTCCACGTTATTTTTTTAATTCGTGTAGTCAGATGCTGACTGATAAACCACGCATGGCGGTGAGAATTGTTGGCGCCGTAGCGTAAATTCGAACGCACTCGACTAGTTATCGAGAGTTCTGGGGTTCGGTCCCAGCGGTGTCGGAACACAATTTTTCAGTCGCTATGCGTTTTTTAAAAAATAACGTGGAAAGAGCGATGACATCGTCCATTTACATTATCTCCACGTATTTGATATATATTAACCATTTCTATCGCCCTTTGAATTTATCAGCTACAATTAAATAGCTGTTGCGTTAAATGCCACCAGATGACGCCATCTCAGTTGCTGAGACCATCAATACGTATTCGTGTAGTCATATGCTGACTGATAAACCACGCATGGCGCTGAGAATTGTTGGCGCCGTAGCGTAAATTCGAACGCACTCTAATAGTTATCGAGAGTTCTGGGGTTCGATCCCAGCGGCGTCGGAACACAATTTTTCAGTCGCTATGCGTTGTTTAAAAAATAACGTGGAAAGAGCGATGACATCGTCCATTTACATTATCTCCACGTATTTGATATATATTAACCATGACATTGTATTTACATGTGGTTACCTAAAATCCATATTTAATTACATGTGTACATGATTTTGTGCGTGCATGTGAGCTGTTTTGAAATTGTAACGTTTTTCTTTTGGCCAGTGAAATCAAACGTCCTGTGCGCGTCTGTATTGTATGCTTGCGCATGAATTAGCTTCCTAGAAGTTTCACTGAACGACATTCTGTTAAAATGAATCTACTCTACCTGAATGTAGGATTCTCATTTTTTCAGCTGAATAAGGGAATTTTGATTTTGGCGCAGATGGGCTTTGAACAAAGGAACAGCACACTAAAAATGATCCATATATTAATGCAAGGCAAGACCAAGCTAGGCGGTCTCTAGCGATCGCAGCCTTGTTGTTGGCTTTGAACCTTAAAATTAATTCCTGCAGAACTCTTACTAATCTGGAAATGCGAGGCAACAATACGTTTTGTTTTGCTGCAATCGTTTACTCGTATTTTTCATACCCTGCAAGTCAGACATCAGAATTCTGATTCCTACAGATTTTAGAATATTTGCATTATGACCCTCATGTTTCAGGAGCAATTCTGAGCACTGCGGTGACGCAGTGGTATAAGCGCGGACTTCTGGCCATTCGTCCGAGATGGTTCGATTCTCGGTGAGACATGGATGTTGCTTTTGTCTTACGGCACGGGCTGTCTCCCTTCGCTGAAGGTAAATGCCCTAAATTAGGGACGGGTGACTACTTTTATCCAATCGAGTTGCTTACGGCGATAGCTAAACCCCACCCCCGAATCAAAAACAACGAAAGTGTGCGTGTGTCACGTTTGATATTGTGGCTTTGCACGTGTCATTATCCTATGTATACATTACCACCAGTAGCGTAAGTAGCACAACGTCCCCCGTCCCCCCCCCCCGCAAGATTTACTTCAGCGGCCCAGTTTTTGTCAAATGACCGCTTTTAAACTTTGAACAATTGACATCACTTGAGCTTAACAGGCTCACCTAAAAAAGAACTGCTTGGGTTTGGGAGGTTTCTTCGTGTGCTCTCGTTTTCTTTTCCTCCGATACTGTGGTCCACTTGGACATTTGTGACATGTGGGAAATGGGGTTAACGTGCTGCAAAATCCAGGTACGAAAGATTAAAAAAACTGTGTCGTACATCCTTTTTGAAATCAAAAATGATGTAAAATAACAAAAAAATTCATTGATAGAGTCATTTCGGAAAAAGTTTTACGTAAAATTTACCTGTCTATGCGGTACGACGAAACCCAGACATCGGCAACGACGACGCTTGCGTGCCCGCTGTGAGCCGTGTCGTTCGGTTCGGGCAGAAGTACCGGTGATCGATGCAGGAAGACGCCGCGAGAGATTAGTGTTTTAGTGTAAGCACGACCTCCCCCGAGTCAGACGCCACTGCTCCTCTCTGTTGTAGCTGGCGAAACAGCTACCTCCGTTACGAAAAATGGTCCACAGTGTTAAGAGGAAAAGTAACACAAGTACTGTTCAGAATCCATTTTTCTTTGGGCAACAGATTTTTGGACGAAATTGTTATGTAAAACAAGTTTTTCAAGACGACAGAGCATTTTCAGAAATAAGTTTGATATGGAAAGTTACTCAGCCAAGAGCCTGGCACTTTCAGCTCATGCTGTCTAGCTTGGAGAGGAAGGAAGTGGTAGAAACATTTTCCTAACACAGCGACAATAAATTGGTAATCGGGTAAACTCGAAGGGGATGTGTTACTTAAGGAGGCAGTAGGGGGTAGAGTTCGGACTCCACCACACTGCCATCCACAATCCCCACTACTTCTCTTGAAACTGATCTCTATCTTTAGTTTGTTGCAGAAAAACGGACTTCACAATTTTTTTCCGAATGGGGGGTGGGGGTGAGATAGTGAAGTGATCATACGTGGGAGGAATACGTCTCTTCCATTGCCAGTTGGAACATTTAAAAAGTCGGGGGAAGCAAAAGGGTAAACAACGAGATTTTGACGCGTATTTTAAAACGCAATTGTAATTGCTAATCAGCAAATGAACAAGGTAAACGGAAATATTCTTTTGGTGAATATTAATATATTTTTAAATAACAATATTCACCAAAAGAATACGTGCACAGTTGAAAAACTGTGAAATACTGTATTATGGAAAGTTTTTGATATTTCTTCCAATTAGGAGGCGTCCAGCGAGAAGTAACGAAAGGCATACCGAAGTCCGTGGTACGAATTTTCCTTTTGAGAGAAATAAATTAGATGTTTTACTCTATAAATACTATTTATGGAGTTTTGTTACACGTTCAGTGTGTGTATACTATTTATGGAGTTCTGTTCTGTTTAGTATGTGTGTGCGCGAATTATGTGAGAAATAATAATCAAATCGTTAGAAAGGATTGGGAGGGAAAAGTAAAATCACTGTGATGTTTACAAAATTAACGGCCAAACATTATGTAAAAGTTGGACTTAATCTGTTAGTGAGCAAAATCCTTTCGGGCACACTGCGACATCCATCAGATAGGTACGATACGAACATTCCATAAAACGTGTCACTGGTGAACTGTTCATTCACCCATTATATGGCGCCACATTCGCAAGAGGGACCGGCCCGTAATCGATAATTTCCTAGGTCGGCATTTCCATTTTCCCCCGCAACTTTCAGACAGAAAGTATTTCGACTTTTTTTAGTAACATGCGATCTTACAAGTGGCAAGCTGACAAGGTGTGAAAAGTATCTGAGGTCGGCATTTTTTATTCTCTCGTGCTCATATTAATAAATACGGCTGCCATGTGATTTTCTTCTGGGTCTTTTTCTGACGTTTCCAGACAGTACGATGCACCGGTTGAAAATGCCAATATGCGGCGCCTCCGTCACCTTCCCTCTCGCCTGCTCGGGAAAGCGTAACTACGAGCCCGTTCGAAAAAAAAGGCAGAAGAACCTCCGACTCTTTCATAGGCGTATCCACTGGAGGGGGGCAGAACCCTCCCCGACTTTCAAGCATTTGTTTTTAAGCATTTTTTTCTAATGGAAGTTCACGCTGTTTTATTAAATTAAAGCATTTTTTTAATGAAAGTCACATTTTAACCAAAACCTTTGGGCCGCGGGTGGCCTATTGGGCAACGTTCGTGACTGCCACGGAAAGGACCTCAGGTTCGATTCCAGGCAGGTACGAACGCTCGGTCCACTAAATATCCGCCGTGCGTCGGATGGGCACGTTAAGCCGTCGGTCCCCGGGTACTGCCCCCCGTAATAAATAAGGGCGTCTTCCTCCCCCTTTCTACTTCGCTTCCGTGTCACTTTCCTATCTGGCACTCTAGTTCAAATCTCGTAGCTTCCTATTTCTAAGGGTTGTTTAAGACCTGGCGTCAGACACTCCCTTCCCAAAATCCTCTACATATGATCATTTTTGATGATCAACCAAAACCTTTAAAAAATTACTTCCGGGAGGGGCACAATCCAACGAAATTGTTTCATATTGGCCCCTCTCTAAATACGCCCTTGGTATGTTCATATTTTGAACATATTATTGTATTCTTAATTTACAGATTTTTATTGGGAGAACTGGAATTTCTCGTCCTGACTGTTTTGGTTATGTACTGCTTTGTTTTTTACCTCCAAACTTAGAAATAAATAAATAAACTTTGCTATCATTTTGGGGCCCTTGTTCGGGCCAGGGACCTGGTGGCCCATCCTTTCACACACCACTGCCGAAGACAGAAAATATACAAACATCGATGTTTTCTGCGATTTACAAATTCCTAAAATAAACCACTGAAGAACAGGAAATATTATAAAGTAAAAAAAGGAGGCCCTTTCATTGCTTGTGTAAGCGGAGCCATCCTGTACTTCTGCATGTGTGTAGTATCCTTCCGCGCTCACCACAGTTAGTCAAGCTGGTGGTTGCCCTGCACGTGTGGGACGGTTAGGCCTAACCTGTTTTGCACGGATTCTTCCGCTGAGACCACGGGCAGAGGTGGCAAATGCTTTAGCGGTAGTCACAGCGTCATCGCTGCCGCTGACTGGAATTCCGCTTGCCGGATAGACAGGTAAATTTTACGTAAGACTTTTTCAAAAAAGACTCTATCAATGAAATGTTTTTCTTATTTTACATCATTTTTGATTTCAAAACGGATGTACGTCACAGTTTTTTGAAATTTTACGTCCCTGAATTTTGCACCATAATCTTCACGTTAACGCAAGTTTATCCGAATGGAAATTTATGAGATGAGTGCGCAGACTTTTTTGTACTCCAAATGTTACCTGACAGTAGCTGCATGTCAATCTCGTTGCAATACCTGGTTCAGGTATAATGGAAACATCTGTTTGAAATTTTTGAACATGCTTCTTTAAGTTATATTTCAGCCCGAATGAACCACCACAAATTGAATAGATGAATCCGTTCGCAGTATTCATGGTCACCGCGAAATATGAAAAGGAAGCCCGCTAAATATCTATCAAAACAAGCAGAATTGTACCCGCAAAAAATCAGCAGTAAGAATTCTACCCGCCAAAAATGCGCTATTGCTCTGGCTGTCTGCTGTGTTTCCACTATCACACACGTCACGCACGCCAATTGGTTGCTTCCGTTTTCATCCTGCAAATGAGATAACGGAGTGGATTTTCCTGTGTTTGTTCTGTCCCTGTGTTCCCGTATACTTGGAACGTCGTTCCAGGATGCTCATATTCCTCTTGATATCGTGAAGATTCATAGAATCGCAGAGAGTGGGCGAAAGTTGGGAGTAAAACCGTGAGCCACATTCGAATACATCACACAATTCTTTTATTGAGACACACCAGGCATATCCGCACCAAGAGGCGAGACGGCCTGTATATAACAAAAACTCATGAATTTGCAAACAGTACCTGTGAGTAAGGAACTTATCAATATATTATTTATTTTTTCAAACTATATACTGCACGGCAAATCTCGAGAATTATGCATGGCACGGGATGCATTTAAATGCTTGAAGTCAAAATTACGGCCAAATATTTTGTTTTAAATATACTAGAATTATTCATACTTGTGTTTGTTAAAAGAGTAATTACAATAGGATTTGATATGTGATGCTTGTAGTGTATCCCAATTACGTTTCATCAAATGGCTAATTCTTGTCATCATAGAATACGTTTCCACTGATTTAGTGATATGGTACAACACTCAATGTGCAACACATTAAAGATACCTACCTAATCGTGTTGGTCTTTCTCTAACGTGAATAACAGCCTGTGCATGCCTACGCATCGACTCCTTGAGATGTCAGAGGGTTTCCGGAGGTAATGCCGGCCGTGCCTAATGCAACATTGTCCACAACTCCGCCAGAGACGTCGGTCCAGGATCCATGGATCTCATGTTCCGCTCCACGGCATCCCACACAGCCGCTATAGGGTTGAAATCCGGGGAACTGTTAGGCCATTGAATGGTTCCAAACTTAGATGAGTATTTCTCGAGCCATGCCTGAGTAGTTGCTGCCCGGTGGGGCGGCGCATGTCCCTCCTGAGACAGACCATCCGCCGCAGGATGCACGAAGATTATAAAAGCGTGTAAGTGATCAGCCAGCACATTCTGGTACCGCGTCGAGGTCAAGGAGCTCTCCAGACATCTAATGGATCTAAAGTGTCTTATGAGAAGGCTCCCCAAACCATCACAGAGCCATCACCGCCTTAAACAGAGCTTACGTGATACGAGGAGGCCATGTCTTATGTTGTCAACGCCATACCTGCACCCTCCCGTCAACGCGGTACAGCTGAAAATGGGATTCATCTGACCACACGACGTGGCGCCACATTGTTGAGGTCCAGTTTTGATGTTCCCGGCATTAGGCGAGGCGTAAATTCCCATGACGAGCAGTCAACAGTAACACACTAGTAGGGGCATATGCTTCCGTAGTCCAGGGTTGCAAACGTGTGCCGTACCTTTCGTTTGCTGACGCTGCTTCGGCCACCGATATTTATCCAGGATGTGATTTGCGCCGCCATTGCCAAGAAGTCGGTCTCTACGAGACGTTGACTCTGGTCATCAATGGCACGTGGTCGGCCACCGCTTGCTCTCTGGGCGCCATTACATCCGTCGATGGTGTACTCGCGATACACCCGTGATACGGTTGTCCTCGGGAACCCGAATGTTTTTACCACTTGCACCGACAATTCGTCCATTATCAAAGTCGCTCAGATCACCACGTTTACCCATGTTCGTTGATTGAGATACACTGTTGAGAAGCCCTGTTGTCCGCCTATTTATCGCTTACAATAGGTTTGGGTCTGTTCCATTCTGCCCTAGGGATACCTATGTCAACTGCTCGTTACCCCTATCTCTAATGTTTTATCTACTGAGCGTATTTTGTAGCCTCCAATGTAGGACCGGAAAACAATGAAGTTTCCAATGAATGAATGATAAACACGATTAGAGAGCTGCCCCACCGAGACAGTCCCCAACGCTCATTTTAAGGTGATATGGATGCGTTAATGGGAATTTCGTCACATTGGCTCTGCTCCACTGTGTTTGGGATCTCAACAACTAGCGGAAAACTTTATGTCAGGGTACACATTGTCAACGGATTTCTAAGCATATCGAGAAAGTTTCTACCAGCAAACCTTTTCAAACACACACACACGCTGTTTCTTTCACATGCTGTATTTCTAGTCATATAAAGAACTGCGGTTGAAGGGCCTCCCAGTGCATCCAGTTCCTCAAACAACTGTCACCCTTGTCTTAAGCTTTTTACCTGCAAAGTTCCGTCAGGTGAAGGCAAGCCTCTTCTTCGTAAGCATCTTTCTACACATATTTTATGCTTCATTGGAGTTTTGTTCAGGAGAAAATCAATTTAATCTCATGTCGAATCGGCATCTCTCTGCTCCAGACCCGATTGCTTTACCAATTAAGCTACACCGACGGAATTTATCGCTGTAACTTTTGCCGTCTTGACATGTGCTTCACCTATTATGTCGTGTTTGATAACGCGGTGTGCTACTCGAATACTGACTTACAGTAAATCTGTTCTCGCTTACTACAATACTTGTTTAGGCTGCTTTCTCTACCAGAGCCTGTTTTGTGCCATTGGTGAAAACAATGTTTAATGCTTCTGTTGGTTTCCCAGTTTAACCTTGTGAACAGGCATCACGGGAGGAAATAATATTTACAGAAAATTGCTTTTGCTCAATTGTCGTCGACTGGTAATGATGTAAAATGCCCCATGGCTGTTTCTAGTTCCGAGTTCCAGGCAGTTGAAATATCGTTAAACGGTAAATGTGCGTACTGAATGAAATTTTACCAGGAAACTTATTTTACGCACAATTATCTGGCTTCCATGTTAATTAATAACATTTTCTCCTGCTTCCTGCATTTTCGCTTCGTTGGAAAAGCTACTTCGATTAAAATGGGATGCCTTACTCAGTTCTGCTATAAGAAAACTGAAAAACCACGAAATGTTAATGTAAAACTAGAGAAAAACTGCAAATTGAACTTTGCATTTAAGGTAATTAAAAAGTTCACCTCCCTCATACCAACGAACCTAGCCTTCTCACACTGCGGTAGTATTGTTTGAGCAGGCTTGATAGTCCGGTCCAAATGCCGCAGAAATGCTGCTATTGCGCGTGTTCGGCATCTGCTTGCCTTCCATTTCTTCCGGGAAAACATGTTGTAGGAGTGCCCGATTCACAACAACGTACCTGTGCTGTGAATCTTGCTCCTAGGAGTTTCCACTTCAAAATAACATCACTTACAGTCGATCGACACAGCTCCAGCAGAAAAGAAATTTCCCGAACTGACTTGTCCTGAGATGACATCCTATAACCGTGCCACGTGGAAAGTCACTGAGCTCTTTCTTACGGTTCATTCTATTGTTTATCCTTGTCTGTGTTGCTTCCCAGTCCACGTGAGCCTTTTTAATACCTGTATGAAACATGGCGATGAGGTATATGGGCAAGTCCATTAATCCAAAGACGTGTTCAGGTACTTTATACCATACAGTGTATATTTATCAAAAATACTGCAAAGAGAGAGGTCAGGACTTTTACACTAATCTTTTTTACTGTAAAATATAAACTATGTGCATATCTTTGTAATATAATCATTAGTTTTCAGAAACACTAATACCGTGTTAAAACCTATCATTTCTGCCCAAAACCAGGCTTCCTTACTTCCTTTACGAAACTTCATTGCGTAGAAGAATGTGGAGTGTTTACTTTCACACCCAAGCACAGATATTAAATTATTTGTTTTAAGTTGGAATAACATGCTGAAATGTACTTATTCTTTTACAAATTTAGTTTTATGTCGTTTTTGATAACGCGGTTTTACTTTAAAATTTTTTAAGATTTCCTCATAGGAATACAATTTATCCTGTGAATAAATGAATACAATCTAACCATTTTGTAAGTGATGTAGGATGTGCAATATTAATAAGATTTTGGACCCACTACTGTACTCAGCGTATTAATAACGTTCTACCTATGTACACGATATTTTTTCCATATGACTGAAAATGCAATTTTTATGGACGCTGAAAATAGTAAATCCAGTTTATTAAACCTTTATTTGCAAGAGTGTGCACAAATGTGTGTTCAGTAAATGAAGTAAAGAGATTCTTGTTAATAACAGAATTTTTAGCATGAATTTTTTTTAATTCATGCTTCGGTAACGTCCTAATGCAAGCAACTTTGAAATCCACCGAGTGACGCGTCTTGGTCTCGCGGCGATACGCACAGACCACTGCGGCAAAGCTTCACGCTGTCGTCCGTCTAAGCTGGGAGCTCTAAGGGGCCTGTCTGCAAATTGCATTTGGAAAAGTAACCTAGGAAACACAGCTCGGATTGTCAAGAGGTGGTGTAAAATTGGAAATCTTGAAACGTACCAGGAGATGTGACGTACCTGCCAGAAGGACGCACACGACATAAAAGCAGATAGGAATCAGAATAAAACGTCGGCGTAACTCAATTGGTAGAGCAACTTATTCCGGAATGAGGGGACCCGGGTTCGAATCCTGGCGCGGATAAAAATGACGGAGAAATTTACTTCGTTATAATGGCGCCCGAACTATCCGGATGACCCGACCGTTCAAAATCTCGCATTGGTGTGATGTTATTTCCACACCGCGAGATAGGAAAAATCAGAGAATCCCTTCGACAAAAAAAAATAAAAAAAATAAAAATAAGCGGGAGATGATGTAACGTACCAGGAGATGTGACGTACCTGCCAGAAGGACGCACACGACATAAAAGCAGATAGGAATCACAATAAAACGTCCGCGTAGCTCAATTGGTAGAGCAACTTATTCCGGAATGAGGGGACCCGGGTTCGAATCCTGGCGCGGATAAAAATGACGGAGAAATTTACTTCGTTAAAATCTGACTTAACACATTGACAGAAAAGCATCTGCACTCTATTTTAGAGCGATGCCCATACCGTTCTAAATACACTTATCTTTTCCCATATTACAGAAATGCCCTCATTACAACACATGGTGTTCTTACTTAGAATAGTGTGGGTCACTTTTATTTCTTTCCCTGCAGTTCCTGCTTGGTATTGCTTTGGGCTGGTGCCCTGCTAATGTACCCTACATTATTTATAAGAGTTGGTGTCTTACATACACTTGCCTTTCTTTGTCTGTCACCGCTTCCGCTGGAGCCGTAAGTGCAATTTTGTGCTCCCTTATTTTTAGCCTAAAGTGTGCAGATCTATTTATTTATAAAATGCAGAAAAATGTGTATTATATAAATTACTAAAATGGTCCCTGGTTCTTGAAATACACTGGCGTGCAAAAATTAAGGACGATGGGGGTTTTTCGAATGTAACGTCGTGCAAAAGTGCTCCACGTCGACTCAAATCATATCACAAGATCCCCAAGATGTAAGAATATGGGACAAGTGAGCAAAACCGTCACAACAAGGAATCCAAGGGATACAAAGGCCCTTTATTGAAAAGGTAGCTTCGAACATAACTGGACGGAAGACAGAAACGTCCATGTGACAGGCGGCTGCAAAGAAAAATCCAGTCTTTAGTAGGGGATATGATCATCCCTGACTGCGTTGCAGGATTTACATCTTCTGTCCATGCTGAGGACGAGGTTGTCCACGAGCTGCTGAGGCATCGCGGCCCATTCCTCTTGTAGCGCCAATCGCAGCTGTGGAATCGTTGCTGGCGACTGGTGACGTGCTGCCAAGCGTCTCCCGAGAAGGTCCAACACGTTTTCGATTGGATTTAAGTCCAGGGACCTTGCGGGCCCATCCATGCGCTGAATATCTTCACTCTCCAACAGCTCTGAGCCAGCCAATGTACGATGAGGTGTATCGTTGTCGTCCTTGAAGAGGAATTCAGGACCACAGCACCTCTAAACAGCCCCACGTGAGGCAGGAGAACCTCGGTACAATAGCGGACACCAGTGACTGAACCTCCTTGGAAGATGTGGAGGTCACTACGGCTACCAAGTATGATACCACCCCAAACGAGAATTCCGCCACCTCCAAACCTGTCCCTTTCGATGATGTTGGAGGTGTGATTGCGTGTTTCCTGCTCTCTCCAGATGTGTATACGTTTTGAAACGCTCGTCAGACTAAATCGGCTCTAATCTGTAAAGAGAACTCGACCCCATTGCTTGTGTTCCTGGCACCATCAGAAACCGCCGTTTCCGATGAGCAGGCGTTAATGGCACACACCGTACTAGTCGTCGTGCAAATAGACCACTTCCGTGCAGCCTGCTGGCCACGGTAAGACGCGATAACGGACATCCAGTTGTCTGTCGCATGTGCTTGGCGATTTCTCCCGCTGTCCATCGTCTGTCTCTTCTCGCCTGTAGGACAATATACCGGTCGTCTGCCGCCGTGGTTGCTCGTGGACGACCACTGCTAAACTCTCGGACAGGTGTTTCTGTCGTTTGAAATGCTGTCCAAGCTCGTGAAACGATGCTGTGAGCGATCCCGAACTTCTCGGCCACACTAGTTCCACTTCGACGTTTTTTCAACTTCCCAATGACGCGACTTCGGGTAAAGTCATCCACATGTCGTCTACTGGATTGCCTGTTGGCCATATCACACGGTGGCAAGAACTCGACGTCATTCAAACCGATGTACACCGTGCAATAGCTTTCACCGAATTGCAGAGCGTACACCACCCATGTGCCTTATACCCTTCCGACACTCCCTCCCCCCTACGTCATGCTGCATATATGCGCATGCCCTACCGTACCGGACCCTAGTCTATCTCCTGAGAGGTATTTCGGTCCGTTCTGCCTGCTCGGTCCGTTGTTATGCTAATTTCTCCTCTTCGTCCTTCATTTTTGCACACCAGTGTAGTACTTGCCTGTGTGCTATGTGTTCTGAGCTTCCACCTAAATGCTGTTGCTACATTAAAAAAGTAGCTTTATTTTCACTAGTTGCCTTACTGTTTTACTTGCTGTCAGGCTAATAACATTTAATAACTTTTTTGCTGGTTACCCAGGCTCCCTTTTGACAGCGTATTACAGATAGCACTTGTTCTAAGTTTTGAAACAAGTGGTGTTAGATTTGTTTATCGCCCTTAGTTCAGCAATTAACTTTTGGTGTCAGCTCATTTGCGTACACTGACCCCTTGTTTTTCTGATTTAGGCTCTCATTAGTTTCCTGATGTACAGCTGTTGGAACAAATTGCTCAGCAGCATGCATTTAATATTACATGCTGTCTTTGACATTAGTGTACTGCCCATTCCAGGATCCATTTTTCTCATTTAAATATAGCATAACAAATGAACAGTGTAATATCCTAATTCCAAAGGCAGAATTAAAGTAGAATACACTGGAATTAGGGTATTATACTGTACTTTTGTTATGCTGTATTTAAATGAGAAAAATGGATCCTGGAATGGGCAGTACACTAATGCCAAGGCAGCATGCAACATCAAAAGCATGCTGTAGACTGAAGCAGCTTGTTCCAAGCAGCTGTACAGCAGGAAACTAGTGAGAGCCCAAATCAGAAAAACAAGGGGACTGGGTACGCAAATGAGCTGACACTAAGGGAGATACAGAAACTTGATACCACTTGTTTTAAAGCTTAGAACAAATGCTATCGGCAGGAGATTGTCGGGATGGGCCCTGGGCTAATACTAAAAGGGATTAAATATTATTAGCCTAACAGCAGGTAAGACAGCGGGGCAACAAGTGAAAATAAAGCTACTTCTGCACTGAAAGTTTTTATAATGTAATAATAGTAGTTAGTTGAAAGCTCAGAACACGTAGCACGTACGTCAGTACTAGTTCGAGCACCAGAGACCATTTGATCAATTTACATAACGTACACTTTAGGATAAGAATTATGGGAGTATGTCACTTAGGACTTCAGTGGAAGGGATGACAAACAAAGAAATGTTAGCGCATGTAAGTCAACAGCTCTTGGACATAGTTTAGAGGCCACAATAGCAGGGCTGTCCAAAACAATACCAGCGAGGAATGGAAAAAGGTGATCCAACCAGTTCTAAGTAAGAACACCATTTGTGTAAAGTGCGCAACGTGTTAGTGTGAGAAAAGAGGAGTACCTGAACAAGGGTATGAAAGAAACACGTCACTGCTCTATAATAGAGTCCAGATGCTTTTCTGACAATGTAGTAGTCAGATTTGAATTTGTATGTTGCCACTAGACAATCCTGGCTGTTTCCAAGTTTACTGTTACAAATGTAATTTGCAGAACTTTATGGATACCAGCGTCGATGGTCCCCAGTGAAGAAAAGCTGTCGGCTCTGCCTGCCATGTACACCGCGAGACTTTGCTGCATCTCCCGCTGGATTTCAAAGCTGCTTGTATAAGGGCATTTACTACGCTTCTTGGCTTATTACGGTAATATTTCTGAACTGATTAACCGTATAAAACTAGTAATCGAATATGTAAGGGTATAATGAAAATCAGGTTAAAAATGCGATCTTAACTTCTTTTTTTTTCTCCCCATAGCGATATTCATGTTTCTGCTTAAAATAATTCTTCCGGCACGAAAGGAAAACTGAAAGATTAATGGAGAGCATGGTGCTCATCATCCGCCTCTACCACCAAAATGTTGTCGTAGTATGGGAGCCACCTCTTTTAAAAAAGCCGTTAGTTGCGATGACTGGAATGTCTCAGAAAACTCATGATCAGCAAGTTTGACACCGGTAACATGGAAGCTACTGGTATTCGAAATGAAAAAAAATTCGGAAGCCTACGTCAGGGGCGAATTCAGAGAGGGCGAGGCATAAGGCTTTGGCCCCACAAAAGTATTTCTTCTTTTTTTTTTTTTTTTTTGTTAAAATGTGACTTAAAGTAGAAAAAAATGCCTTAATTTAATAAAAATACATCAACTTACATTAAAAAAAAGTGCCTTAATTTTTTTTATATTTTTCATTAATTTTTAAACTTTCATTTGTTCTGGTGGATTTCAAAAACTTCTATTTTACGTCGCCTCTCCCCAAAATATTTCTATTTGGGCACCTGACTCACACACAAAAAAGACAACACAATTAAAATGGATTCATTTTCGCACCAGTATTTGAAGCTAGTTACAGAACGTCCTTCAACTGTCTTTCATAGATTTAGTATACAGTACATCACTGCACATAGTGCGGCCCTTCTTCCCTTCGGGAATATATGGTATTGAAAGATTGGTTCTCTTTGTGGGCTACACTAGCACCCCTCAAGCATTTCCTTTATTCAAAGCATGGCCGGCAACTCCACCCCACGAGGGGAAGGCCTGCCATAAAATATATAAAAACAGGAAGATATTACTACAGCTGAACGCTTTTTTTTGCAACTTATTATTTTTTATTTTTTCAAACAATAATGTGTTTGAAAAAATAAAACAGAATTGCCTGCAAATTCTGCCGAATTGCGCATAACAGAGAATGAATTTGAATGCTTGACGTCTAGCTAAAAATGGCAATTAATGTTTTTCTTCGAATTTGCTGCCAAAGTTGTTTAAAAATCTCATGCGAGTATTTAGCTTCATCAGCCGTTCTCACTTCACTACTGTACGAAGGTCTGCACCATAGGCCTAACCACTGGGGAAAGTGGACTCTGGGGGGTTAGGACCCCACAGATTTTCAGAGTCAAGGATCCCCAATGTAAATGACTCCCCCAAATTTTTCAGGAATGTAATGATATTATGCACATTTTTTATGATGTGAACCAACTAAATTTAATAATATAAGATTGTAATTTTTCGCAGAATGCAAACGCGTGTATAATGTGTACTTAAAAAACAGCGATATCGATTAAGAATGGTTATTACCATTGTTGGCATATATATACACAGTGCGTCAAAGAATTTTTAAGACTGGGACTGTAAATTGAAATAGAAACAAGAAATTATAATTTGTTTTGGTTTGTTATTCAAATAAGTCCCTCCGGCTTCAATACAGTTGTTACAGCAATTTAATAATGATTTGAATGCCTGTCCCAGTTCACTTTGCGGAATCGCCTCCAAAGCACGCGTCGAAGCTGTTTGTATGGTCGAAATATCATCAAAATAACACCCTTTTAACGTCATTTTAAGTTTTGGGAACAAAGAAAAGTCGCAGGGTGCTAAATCAGGCAAATACGGTGGATGATTCAACACACAGACGTTATTTTTCGCCAAAAATCTACGAACAAGAAGTGAGGTGTGACTGGGTGCATTATCGTGCAACAACCACCAACTGTTTTCATCTCGATATTGTGGACGATTGCGACACATTCTGCCCATCAAACGCCTCAAAACATTTAAATAAAACTCACCAGCAATTGTTTGTCCACTTTGAACAAATTCTTTGTGGATAATACCCTTACTATCGAAGAATGTAATGTTTTGATTACATTACATTCTTCGATAGTAAGGGTATTATCCACAAAGAATTTGTGGATAACAAGAATTGTTTTGATTTTCGATGGAACTTTTCTTGTTTTTTTGGCTTGTGGTGAGTTTTTTGACTTCCATTCTGCACTTTGTCGCTTAGTTTTGGGATCATATTGAAAACACCATGTTTCATCACCAGTAACAATCGATTTTAAGAAGTTTGGATCATTTTCAGCGGCTGAAATCATGTCTCTGCAATGTGCACTTCTCCTTGATTTTTGTTCATTGGTTAACGTGTGTGGAACAAATTGAGCACATACTTTTGTTTTGCCCAAATCTTCATACAGGATGGTTCGAATCGTTTCTTTGTTGATGTTTAAAGACTCTTCCATCAGTCTTAGTGACGCACATCGATTGTTTGCCACGAAATCACGCACTTTTTCAATAATCTCAGGTGTCCTAGATGAACTTGGTCTTCCGGTATGCTTATCATCTTCTAGCGTCTCTCTTCCGTCCAAAAAACGTTTGTGCCACAGGAAAACACTTGATCTACTTAAACAAAACTCACCATAACTTGTTTCATCATTTGGTACTTTTCCGAGGCACTGTTACCAAGTTTTGCGTTAAATTTAATAACAGCCGTTTGTTCCATCTTAATAATTCAACATGAAAAAAATTTTACTTCTCTAATGAACGCCTGTTTTGTTTGAGTTACTTTAACAATTGCGCAGTACTTTTGGCATAAAGCAAGCAGATGGTCTCGGTTTATAACGCATTCGCGATTACACTGCTGGCGCCACCGTAGGCTGAAATCTAGCGCCAGTCTTAAAAATTCTTTGACGCACTGTGTATAACGTAACCATCACAAGACTTAAAAAATCAGTAAGAAGAACACAAAATGTAACGTGATCACCCCAACACCGTGCCTAGCTGCAGGTTTCAAACGTAAATGGCAATAAAGTAAAGCACAAGTAATTTACAATCCTAATACAATACTATATATAAGTATAGTATTGGAGCATCAGAGAGGGAAAGGCGTCTGGAGCCCCGGGGCCTTTCTGCACTCTCAGGAAACCTGAACCATAGGCCCCGGGGCTCCAGTCGTCTTTCCCTGATGAGTGGTCTGATGCTCCAGAGTGCTTTAGCCGTTAAGAGTGGGGATTTTTCTGATTTCTATCTTTTTGTATTTAATCATTTTAATTCTCTTTTCAGGATTTTTAGGGCGTTTTTTTCGATAGTGCTGTATTAGGATTGTAACTTACTTGTGGTTGACGTTATTGCTATATACGTAGGTGAGTCAAAAAGTTAGTTGCACTGCTTGATAAAACAACACAGGATCGAAATTACAGAAAAAATGTTATATGTACCTGAACGTTCCATACAAAAGTTACTTCTCGACGTAATGAACTAGTTTATTGAAACATTTGTCGAGGCGTGGCACAAGTTTTTCTATGCCTTCTGCGAAGAAATTCCGTCCAACGTCTGATAACATTTGCTGGTTGCAGCTTTCACCTCGTCATAATCGTATGCACACTTCCATGTGAAATATCCAGTTCTTTTTCGATTTCGTCTTTTGTTACTCGTCTGTTTGCAAGAATGAGTTCATTCAAGCGCACAACGTTCCCGGCTGCTGTCGAAGTTGACGGTCTTCCCTTGTGGTAAACGTCTTCGATATCAGTACATCCGTTCTCGAACAAGATGCACCACTTTGCGATAGCTTGATACGATATGGCGTTCTCACCGTACACTTCGTTCAACTGCCGAAAATTTCAGTGCAATTACCCCCTTTTGCCCACAAAAAACGAATCACTGCACGCAGTTCCAATTTGGACGCCACCAGCAGCTGCCGAGGCATGTTCACGACTCGTTAGCGAGCGAACTAAAACTACTGCGTAGAAGCAACTGCGGTACGTGCTGCAGATAAATGCCAGCAGTGTTGCCACAAAGTATCCACAAAATATCCTTTTACCGAAATCTTTTGCGGAGAAGTGCAACTAACTTTTTGACTGCCCCTCGTATATACACTATCTACCAACAAGTAATTGGACACCCCTGCAATAGACGATATATGCGGTCCTGATACACGTCACTGCCGCCGCCGTTAAATATCATGTGGGAAACAACAACGCAACCAGTCGCATGCAAGATGCCACGCAGTTCGGAGCTCTCTGATTACGAGAAAGGTGTAATCGTCGGGTATCACAGAAAATGGCCGATCGATACGTGACATATCCAGCAAGTTGAAGTACCCAAAATCAACAGTGGCCTACGTGATTGGCAAGTGGAAGATGAGAGGTGACTGTCGGAATGTGCCCCGACCCGGCAGACCCACAAAACTGGGAGTTAGAGACCAACGGGTGCTGGCCAGAGGAATTCGGAAGAACCGCACCAAATCGATGGGCCACATACGCGAGGAGTTTCAACAGGCATCCGGGAGTTTTCCTTCGATGAATACCATTCGTAAGGAAGCCCATCTGCTCGTTTATCATGGACGTGCTGCCGCCCAAAAGCCTTTGATCACCAAGTCCAATAGCGCTGCTCGGCTAACGTGGTGCAAAGAACGTCGACAGTAGACCGTTGAACAGTGGAAACAGGTTCTCTATAGCAACGAATCAATGTTCACTCTCAACCGTTCGGATGGCAGGGTCTGTGTTTGGCGTCTGCCTGGAGAACGCCTCCTGCCGGAATGTATTGTGCCAACTGTAAAGTTTGGCGGCGGTGGAATTATGCTATTGGGGTGTTTCTCCTGGTATGGCACGGGACCCTTGGTCGCAATTCCTGGTAGACTCAACGCCGAGACATACTGCACCATTTTGGATAACCATGCGCTTCCTACGTTGTGGCAGTTTTACGGAGTGGACCCATGTTACTTTCAGGGTGACAATGCCACCAGTCATGTTGCGAGGTCCACCATGGCTTGGTATGGTGGCAATGGGGTTAATCGAATGGACTGGCCTGCGCAGAGACCGGACCTTAACCCTATCGAGCACCTCTGAGACGAGTTGGAGCGTCGACTTAAGGGGTACCCCCACCATCTGAAATCGGTGAAGGAACTGACCTGTCTTCTCCAAGCCGAGTGGAATAAAATACCGCTAGCCGTCGTACAACGCCTGGTTGAGAGAATGCCCCGGAGGGTCGCAGCTGAAATCGCCGCTCGTGGAGGCTGCACCAACTATTGAGGGTGAATAAACTTCGTTTTCCTTTGCTATCACATGTGTCCAATTACTTGTTGGTAGATAGTGTATATATACACTCACAATAAGCAGAAATACCTACAGCAGGAGCCAAAATATGAAAAAAAAAGTTAAAATAAAAAACATCAAAGCAAACGAGCAGGGAGAAAAAACGGAGTGCAGAAAATTTTGAAAATGCTGAGCTTTGCCTTTATCAAGGACCAGCAAAACTCAGCATTTACACACTTCCACAAAGACCTAGTTGAACATGGGTTTCTGCTATGTCATAAATGAAAAAGGTACAAGTCCCCAAAAATCACCAAAAAAAAAATCATAACCGCCCATACAGGCTCGGAAACTTAAATATTTAGCAAAATTTTGAATTTCGCATTACATCTATGACATATCTGGCCCAACCCAAAACTCCCCATGGTCCACAAAAACAGAAAAACTTAAATACAGAGCCCAAAAGTATTGCAAGACAGCCGTAGGGTTTAGACCTATCAAGAAGAATTTAGATCTTTCCTCTCCTTTTTTAATTACACCAAGAAAGTATCTTTCCGCACTTTTTGATGGATTGAGTCTCCGTATGTCTTTCTTGCTTAAGGCTCATATCTGTGATCTATAATTTAGAACTGGAAGAATGCATTCATTAAACACTTTTCACCTAAGATATATGAATTGAAAGGTTTTTCTGCTTTTGTGGACTTTTCAAATTGCGTTTCTAAACTATCGACTTAGCTACGTATTAGCAAAAGATGAAACCGAATGAACAAATGTTTAATGAAACGTGATTGGATGAACAAAAGAGACAAATAATGATGAGGTTTTACCTTAATCCTGATTGAATAATTTTCAGTTTCCCAATCAATTAAAAATCTGAAGAAAAACTTGTTTTACACAGTATAAAAAAACAGTGATAAACAGATAAACTGTACTCTATAAAACCAAGTTTACACTCGCTAAGAAATGGATGTTCAACGTAAAAAAATCTGTCAAAAATGACCGTTGTGTATCTAAACATTTACACGAAGAACGGCTACTTGGTTAAAATTTATTCCATGAAAAACAACTGCAATTATCACTGGACATTTTAATTTAGGTAAAGTGTGCAATTTCGTTTTAAAATATGATTTTCCCTTCATACTGAGGACAGTACTTCGAAGTAAAAATTGCAGTGGGCACTCCAGAGATTTTTCGTAGAAGGGCATCAGGGATGACTATTTATAATATATTCTGCCGATTTTTATCATTTTTATTAAAACAATTGCAATGTGAATGATTCTGGAAGAATCTCGCGGAGATTATGAAGGGGCTACAGCCCCTGAAGTCACCTCATACCTCACGTCCTGAGTAATTAGCAAGATTTATTGGTTGTGGGGACATATTCACTTTAGTTGGTTGCATGACCTTTCCCTGTTTGTGTTTGTTCATTCTACTGCAGCAAGTGCTGATGCTTAATAAATCGTACAGCAAAATCGCCCGGTAAATGAAATCAAAGTTGATTGGAAGTACTGCTGAAGCTTTCGTTTCGAACAGTTCGCTTGGGATGTTCTTTGATATCAGAAATCATGAAATAACAGCTTTCCGGCGGCGCGTCTGACGTTGTGCTCACTCGTACCTGCTGCCATCTGTTGGTCGTTCCAAATATTTTTCTTTACTTTCATGTTTGCTGGGAAGTGTGCTACAGTCTGCAGATGTTTAATGAAAGTTATTACACAGCGGAAGATTCGTGTCTATACAATCTGAGAACAGCCCGGACACATGAAGTGTCCCATGACTTTGTTTTAGTCATACATCCCACGTAACTTAATTTTTTTCTTATTTCGTTATTCATACTTTTTCCATTTCCCACACTGATTAAGGTCAGAAATCTAAATAACGTACGTAATAAATAAATTGTCTCTCTCCTTTTGAGAATACCCAGTTACACTCACCTACTATCAGGGGAGTAGCTGGACTAACCACATTTGGGGAGGCGCTGAACAGGGCTTATTTTCCTCTATCACTGCCTCGTACTGACAACATTATTTTCTCTTCCGTAAGGAAAAAAAATGCAAAATTTTAAAATTGATAATTGTCACTTTTGATTTAGTTGCGTTTTTAAATTTATAATATTTATATTTGCGGAATTTCACTTAAAAGCAAAACAACGCCAAGATCTTCAGTTTTAGGATTAATTTTAGTGCTATATAAATATTATTTAAATGTTGATCTTTCCCCCATATTTGGTGGCTTTTAGAGAATATACCGATGGAACCCAGTTGCTTTCCTACTACGAGGAGGAGTATTGAGCTGTGCTGAAGTGGACTCGCCTTTCTTCTGCTTCGGAAAACTTTCTTCGGAGAACAACTAGGACCAACTATAAAACTTTCATTATATGACCAACATATACCAACTTTAAAACTTTCATCTAAAACAACTAAGCTTTCATCTGATTATCAACCTTATTAGGCATTTTTGCGCCCGGGGCAATCCACAAAATATTCCGCCCTTACCTGTGCTCCTACGTTATATAAATATATTACTAAATCAATGGTGTACATTAGTATCTATATACATGAATATTCACGGCTCCACAAAATTAATGTCACACCCCAACATATCTTTGTGGTCGAGGCACGACCAAACTGTGGCTGCTTGTACAGCATTTTCAGGTAACCAACAGACTTGAATCTGTTAAATGTTGTAAAACACCATGAGACTATTTGATGCACACAAATTCAGCCTGGAATGTTCATTGTTTAGCGGGAAATTGAAACAAACCTAACCCCTCTACGGTATAATATATTTGATAACATAAGAACATGTAATCCCTATTTAGCTACAAAACACCGAATGTACATTAAGTGGGTGCTTTCAGTTGATTTCAGTCGCTTAAGTTTGTCTGTTCGTGTGCGTGTGTGTGGCTCAATTTCTTTCCTACAGGACTTCTTATAGACGGGAAGTAACGATGCCTTTTTGTCTTCCTATCCTACTTGATTGGTATTTTCATTGCAGTCCAACAACTTAATGCTTCAATATATTTATTCGGCTGTGGATAATAAATACGATACTGTAGAGTGAGGTGTCATTTCTTATTAACCTAACCTCTTATTCCAAACGGGAACGGTCCTTTACCCACCTTCGTTGCGTCGAAGGTAGTTAGGAAATGGAAAGGGGAACCACTCAGAAAAGGGTTTCGTGCATTTCCCTTTTCCTTCTATCGATGATTTTCTGGGTAGTGAAGCCGAACTGGACTAGGGACGTCATTTGGGATTGTAAAATACAGAAGAGGAAGTGCGAGGCCTGATTCCCAACTACTTCGGAATTCAGACTTTCAGTACCATATCAAACAGACCGAATGCGGCTGACAGTCGTGGATCGCAGTCGTAGCAGTACTTGCATATCCCTGTGAGAATGTTCAACGATGTGAACGGCATCATCGCCTTGCAAAATGCTTAAACTCGCGCCTTAATTTCTGAATGTGAGCAAGTAACATTTCCTGAACATCTCGAGGAAGAAATGCGAATTTTAAGATGCCAAGTTTACCGAAACTTTCGAAACATTATAACAAAATTCTGTACACAGACAAATGACAAAGTATGGCGAAAAAAAAGCTGTACCAGAAACTGGTACAAGAGGTTCACTTCCCATTTTAAGTAGATTGCACGCAGTGTGTTTTCCCGCCCTCTTTTGAGCTGAGCCCGGGGCAGCTGAGATCCTTCTTATGGCTCTGTTTGTGGCTCTTGTCAGACGAGCAACAAATTTCCTATGCAGAGAGTATAAAAGCAAAGCTTTCATATTATAGTACCATCAATTTAAGCAAGGGACTGAATGAAAAGTGGATCCTGTGCGTTCGCTGCGTGATCTGGTTATTAGGATGGCGATATGTGTGCTGCATCTCTTTGAAAACTATCTATAAGCTCTTAAACATATTTGCACATGACTTACCTGTGCTACTCTTGTGCAAAAAAGCGTTCGCTTACGATGGCTAGAATGTCTCAGAATGCTCACGATCAGCAAATTTGATACCAGTGAACAGAAAACCACAGATATTCCAAATAAAAAAGAAAACGGAAACCCCCACCAGGTACTTATTTAGAGGGAATGGCAAAGGGGCCTTGGCCTCCCGAAAGTGTTTCTTTTTTCTTGCCTTTGTTAAAATGCGACGTAAATTAGAAGACAGTGCTTCAATTTAATACAAATGCATCAACTTACATTAGAAAAAATGCTTTAATTTTTTTTTCATTAACTTTTAAACATTTATTTGTTCTGGTGGATTTCTAAAACTTCCATTCTTCATCCCTTCCCCTTCCGAAAAAAAAATCTATTAGTGCCGCTGATTCACACACAAAAAAAAGGCAAGATAATTAAAAAATGGATTCATTTTCCCAACAGTATTTGAAGCCACTTACAGAATGTCCCTCAGCTGTCTTCTACGGATTTAATATACAGTACATCGCAGCACATAGCGAGGCCTTTCTTCCAATCGGGAATATATAATCTTTAGAGGTTGGTTCTTTTTGTGGGCCACACTCGGACCCCTCAAACTTTTCTTTTATTCAAAGCACGGCCGGCAACTCCACCTTACAAGGGGAAGGCCTGCCATAAAATATATACCAACAAAAGCACAGTAATTTGGTTGTACGCTCTTGTTCGCAATTTATTATTTATTTATTTTTTCAATTTATATACTGCATGGCAAGTCTGTAAAATTGTGTATTACACACAATCAATTTGAATGCTTAACGGTTCATTAAAAATGGCAATTAAAAATGTATTTCTTCGAATTTGCTTGTCAAATTCATTTAAAAGTCTCATGCGAGTATTTAGCTTCATCAGCCGTTCTCACGTCTGTGATGGATGAAAGGTATTCACTAGTCTCATTTACTAATTCCATTCTTGATCCGCTCTGTTCCGTGTCACTTTGACATGATTTCGAATTTCGACCATCCATCTCTTATGTGGTTTTCTTTTTTGCTTTTTAGCTTTCCCTTGGTATTCGACACTAATGTTTAAATTGTTCAGCGATTGGCAGTTCGAACACCATGTTCAGCCTATTGCCGCTTTAGGGTATTTACTTGAATCATGATATCATACACTTTTGTTATTTTCTTGATTAAAGAGTTATCTTTCCTCTACTTTTTTTATTACACCGAGAATGCATCTTTCCGCATTTCTTTGACGATCTGATCCTCCGTATGTGTTTTTTGTTCAGGGTCCATGTCTCTTATCTATAAATCAGAACTGGAAGAATGCGTTGATTAAACATTTTTCATTTAAGATAATTGAAACATTGTTCTGCTTTTGAGGGCTTTTCAACTTGCGTTTCTAAACTACTGACTTATCTACAGTATGTATTAGCAAAAGATGAAATATAAATGCTGCAAACGAAAATTTTACTATACTTTAGATACTATTTAGCTAGGCTTAAAAATGTTGTGTTAAGAATTATATAACATCTAAAAGTCCGTAAATTGAGAATCCATCAAATATGAAATACAAAATCGGAATCACAGTTTCCTCATTTCGCTTTGTCTAAATGAGTCTGTATTAATGGAGCTGTTTTGCTAAATTTTAAAGTTTCCGTGAATTGCTAACGTCTTTAGTCTTAATTTGAATATTGAAAGTTAATTTTTCATTATGATTAAAGCAAATAATCCTTATGAAATTTTTCGGGAATATGAACAGGTGTCAAAATGCGGTTTTCACAAAAAGAATTAACTAGCCGTCCTTGCATCTTCAACTCGACACCCGCATCGGTATGATTTGCTCACCAGAGTCCGTTGAATGATCATTTGCTCTAATATATTCATGACCGAATGAACAGATGTTTAATGAAAGGGGATGGATGATCAAAACAAGCAAATAATGATAATGTTTTACCTTAACGCTGATCGGATACCTTTCAGATTCCCAATCAATTAAATATCTGAAGAAAAACTTTTACAAAGTCAGAAAAACAAAGATAAAATTTCTAAACTGTACTCTATAAAAGCATATTTACACGAACTAAAAAATGGTTTTTCAGAGTAAACAATTCTGTCAAATATAACTGTTGTGTATCCAAACATTTACAAGAAGAGCGATTAATACTTCTTTCATGAAAAACAGCTGCAATTCTCACTTGACTTTTCAATTTTGGGAAGGTGTATTTTCGGCTAAAAATATGATTTTCCATTCATGCCAAGGAAAGTGTTTCGAAGTAATAATTGCGGTGAACACTCCATATATTTTACATAGGAAGGCTTCGGGGATGACTATCTGTAATATATTCTGTCGATTTTTATCTTTTTTATTAAAATAATTGCAATGTGAATGATTCTTGAGGAATCTCGTGGAGATTATGAGGGAACTACAGTCCCTGAAGAAACTTCCTGCCTCACGTCCTGAGTAGTTAGCAAGATTTATTGCTTTTGGGGATATATTCGCATTGGTTGGTTGCATGACCTTTCACTGTTTGTGTTTGTGTATTCTACTGCAACGTGTGCTGATGCTTAATAAATCTTACAGCAAAATCGTCCGGGCAAATGAAGCCAAAGTGGGATTGGAAGTAATGCTGAAACTTTCGTTTCGAACAATTCGCTTCTGGGAAGTTTTTTGATGTAAAAAAATCATGAGATAACAGTTTTCTTGTGGCGCGTCTGACGTTGTGTTCACTCTTATCTGCTGCCATCTGTGCCTTGCCACCGTCTGCAGATGCTTAATGCAAGTTATTATACAGTGGAAGTTTCGTGCTCTTGACAATCTGAGAGCAGCGCGGACACATGAAGTGCCCCATGACTTGGTTTTAGTCATAAATCCCAGGTAAATAAATTTTTTTCTTATTTCGTGATTCTTACTTTTTTCATTTCCCAAACTTATTAAGGTCAGAAATCTAAATAACGTGCGTAATAAATAAATTCTCTCTCCCTCTCTCTTTGAGAATTCCCAATCCCCCACTGGCCTACCATCAGGGAAGTAGCTAGACTAAGAACATTTGGGGAGACGCTGAACAGGGCTAATATTTCTTTTTCCCTACATCGTACTGACCCTGTATCTCTTTTTCGTAAATGAAAAAAAAATCAGAATTTTTAAAATTGGTAATTGTCACTTTTAATTTAATTGCGTTTTAAAATTTGTATTATTTAAATTTGCTTAATTTCGCTTAAAGGGCAAAGCAACACCAAAATCTTCAGTTTTAGGATTAATTCTAGCACTGTATTATAATAATATTATTAAAATGCTGATCTTTACCCTATCTTCTATGGCTTTTGGAAAATATACAGATGACACCCAGTTGCTTTCCTGCTACTGAGGAGGAGTATTGGAGCAGTGCTAAAGTGGATCTTTCGCTTTTCTTCTGCTTCGGAAAACTATCATTTGAGGCCAGAGGCTTAACTCGGCATTTCTGCGCCTGGGGCGTAAACCACAGAATATTGCACCGCCATCCGTCTTCCGGCCTTATACACATAAATACATAAATAATTCAATAGTGCAATTGGTATCTATATACATAAATATACACAGCTCAACAAAATTAATGTCACACTCCAATATATCTTTTGCGGTGGAGGCACAACCAAACTGTGGCTGCTTGTACAGCATTTTCAAGGTCACCAACAGGCTTTGAATGTGTCAAATGTTTTAAAAGAGCACATCGAGACTATTTGATGCACACAAATTCTCTCATGGATTCTTCATTGATGGTAAGCAGGAAATTGAAACAAACTTAACCCTTCTACGGTCTAGTATATATTTGATAACATAAGAACGTGCAATCTCTTTTTATCTGCAAAACACCGAATGTACATGTACGTGCTTCCAGTTGATTCCAGTTGCATAATTGTGTGTGTGTGTGTGTTTGTGAGTGTGTGTATTTCGTTTTTACAGGACTTCTTATTGTCGGGCGGTGGTCGACTCATTTGCGGCTTTCTGGCCATCTTAATTGGATATAGTAAATACGAGACTGTAGAAAGAGGTGCCATTTCATATTCAAACGGGAACGGTCCTTTACCCACTTTTGTTGCGCCGAAAATAGTTATAAAACATGGAAAGGGGAACTCAGTCAGAGCAGAGGTTCGTGCATTTCCCTTATCAGCTTCGATCAAGAAGTTTCTGTATAGTGAGGGCCGAACTGGACTCCGGAACGTCATTTACGGGGATTGTGAAAATGCAGAAAGGGAAGGGTATTCGGATTCTCAAATACGTCGGAGTTCAGATCTTCGGTATCACATCAAACGGGCCGAATGCGTCTGCTATTCATGGATCTCAGTCGCAGCAATAATTGAATATTCCCCTAAGAATCTCTAAAAATGTGAACGACATCGTCGTCTTGAAAATGTGCTTAAAATCACGCCTTAATGTATGAATGTGAACAGGTAACATTCCCTG